>JACEEZ010025692.1:0-157500 GCA_016584305.1 Chionoecetes opilio | reverse complement strand
CGTTCCCCAAGGTCTCGCGTTGTCATGCCCGGGTGCCAGTCAAGCATTAAAATTAGGGTAGCCTACAGCATTAATTTCACCCTCACACACACGCGTCTTACCTATCATGATTTAAGGTCTATGTTGCGTTGTGTTTCTGTCTTCTAAGTAATCCTGCATTAGGTTATGAGAACATTCCTAGTATAGAGTACAAGGGTGTATTGACATGCCCCGAGCACCGTGTGGCATTGTGAGGAGAAATTAATAATTAATGAGTATACTATCTGTGTATGAGGATGCCAGCTCGCTTATTTTTGTTTACCTCTTATTTACTTACTTACTTACTTGCCCCGTGAGAGTAAGAAATATACATGAGAGAAGGGGGTTTACAGTTGTAATATGCAAGTATACTATAGTGTGCATGGTGTTAAGGGAGCTGCCTCTTCACGTAGCCTTGAACAGCTTCTGAATGACAGTCGCCCACATGTTCCTGACAACAAGAAGTGTACGGCGTATGGTACGCGCAGGCACGCCCAGTATCTGACTCAGACAGACTCTCGGCCTTGCTACCCAGTGTCTGTCCAGTGTGGGCCGCTGAGGCAGGGGCGTGTGACGGTACCCAGAGAAACATTTAGGAGCATCGTAGGGGACAGCACTTGCCTGGTAGAATAAGGTACTTGCCTATACATAGATATATAAGATAGGTACTTGCCTATACATTGAGCCTGTATAGTGTAGCAAAGGTGAGTGAGTCCCCGCGGTAACACAAGCATTGCACTAACACTGAAGGCTTGTATGTAAGCCTACGCAGCAAAATGACCCTCGGCAGCTGTCAGGGTATGTCAGTATACTAGCGGGAGGTTTTGTTTAAGGATGACATGCCTGAGCTGATTGCTGTACCGTCAATAACACTATAGTCGCCACTGCACTAATGTCGTCAGGCGAATTTTATAGGCGAATATTACGAAATTTAGCATCACTACAGACTTGTATGTGTAACTGAAAACAAGTTCATAATATACACAACTGTGCATGCCTCTTCAGTGGCACATGCAAGTCTCTAGTGATGCTTAAATTCGTAATATATGGCGCCTGGCGACATTAGTGCAGTGGCGACTATAGTGTTATATTGCTGTAGTGTTTTAGTAATCCCTTCCCGCCGCCCTCCAGCTTCATCCCAGGGAGGATGTATGGAGCAAAGCCAATATAATTAAGAAGTCTACTAATTTTAATAATAATCAAGGCTTAAGGACTCTTCTCTCTCGGCCTTGCTAATAATAAAAACTTCTACTACCTAACTCTACTGGCTTTGGTATGGAGGGCCGCAGCACAGAAGGGGTCATGACCTGTAGGCTACGTGTGTTTAGAACTGCAACACTAGGTCATTTACTTCATCAATACAGTGATATTTTTTTATAACAACTGATACTTGGTAAAATAGATAGTATAAGGGCATTATTGAAGCAGCGGAAGGCGTGGTAATGTCGTGTGTCCCGTAGAAACCGATGCTCCTCGGAGCTTCCTTAGAACATATCTCGCCAGTAAAAGTGGAATATATTTTAGGATACCATGATGTGTTTATTCAGTTATTCGTAGCTTCACCATTGCATCCGTAAGACTTTGGGAGAGATAAAGTAAAATGTGATCTCTCATAGGTGTTATTTAATGGCAGATGCGTCAGTCACTAACCGGGTACGTGTGTCAGCATGATGCAGCACCCTTCAGGCGGCGCAGGAACATACCCTGGCACTGACTGGCCCTCATACCCAGTACATGCCCCGCACACCCTCCACCAAGCAAGGCTACCCAAATGAATAAATAAATGAATAAAATATAAAAATAAATAAATAAATACTACTTCTATTAAAAAAAAAAAAAAAAAAACACCCTCCACCAAGCAGGGATACCCATGCGCTCCTACAAGACACTGATCAGCTGCACTACAACTGTTTAATTCATAAGGCTGTGGTGGTTATTACTTCTTATCAAGGACGCCATCATGAAACCTTCCAGTCCTTCGTGCGCCCATTCACACGTACACGCAAACACACAAAAACACTTCCGAAAAAAATGCGCTGATCTCTCCTTCTCTCTCTCTCTCTCTCTCTCTCTCTCTCTCTCTCTCTCTCTTATATATATATATATATATATATATATATATATGCAGAGATGCGTCGCGCCCTTGCAGCCTTGTAACGGGACACTCTTAGTGGGGGGTTCTGGGCACGCCTTATTCGCTCTTATTCCATCTCCGTGATCGTATCGTGTGTGTGTATTTTCTTATGTTCTTATGTTCGTATGACACTCTTTCCACAGGTTGTCTGGCCTCATCACCTCGACATGTGGACGGCGGTGGCGGTGTTGGTGGTGACGGTGGTGGTCCTCCTCCTCTTCAGGGCTAACAAGAGGCCGGCGGGACTGCCTCCAGGTGGGTTGGTTGGCGCTGTCAGGGATGCCACTCCTTGTGATTTTTTCCAATATCTTGTGATTTGGGCCATGGCCTTGGATATTTTTTATCTATTTTGGGATTTTTGGGGGGATTATTCAAGTATTTCTCCAGTAGTTTATCTCAAGGTAAGCATGTGTAACGTATTTAGGGTTCAGTTACAATGTTTTTTTTAAAGACTTTGGGATATTTTTATCTATCTTGGGATTTTTAGGGGTCAGTCTTGGGATTTCTGAACATTTAGAGTGGCAACCCTGGTCATAACTGCCGCCACTGTCATCAATACATGTTTAAGTACGGGAAGGAAAACGATACAATCTTTAATCGCTGTATTCCTCACGTATTCCTTCGCAGGGCCTTTCTCTCTGCCCTACATCGGCAACACCCTCCAGATCCTCAAGGACACGCCCAAGGGCGCCTTCAAGAAGTACACGGAGGTCTACGGTGGGATTATGAGCTACAAAAGTTTCGGCGTATGGTAAGATGTTTTGTCAGCTTTTCTTCGTACCCTTGTTTCCCTTCCTAAACACATTTTGCACGTCTGTCAGAGATGGATGGCGAAAGGATTTAAATATCAATGAGAGAGAGAGAGAGAGAGAGAGAGAGAGAGAGAGAGAGAGAGAGAGAGAGAGAGAGAGAGAGAGAGAGAGAGAGAGAGAGAGAGAGAGAGAGAGAGAGAGAGAGAGAGAGAGAGAGAGAGAGAGAGAGACCCCTGTTTCCATCCCTATAGGAACAGGGTTGGGGCCATCATGACGCCTCTCACTGAATCATTTCCATTGCATCTTTCTCTCGCTCCCATTCTATGCAAATTCACGGTCACTCCATTCCTCTATAGCATTCTATCTCTCCCTCGATCGTTTTTCCTTAATTCAACAGGCTCGATCATGTCAACAGTATATGCATCTCATGAATGGGGGAGAGACACTCATTTAGCTCTTTTTAAACAGGGTGGAATCAAAAGCATTTTCTTTCATCAAGTCCCTATGTTTGACTGACTGTCTTTAGTCTTTCAATCACCACCGCAATATTGCTTCTCTTGCTATCTTCTACCGTTGTTTTCATGTTTACTGCTCTTGTGAACTCGTTAACTGCATGCCTGTAATCCCCTTCTCGTAGCCTCGCTGCACAATTGCTACACTCACTCTCATATCCCAATTCTGTCCATCATAAGAACATAAGAACATAGGGAAGCTACAAGAGGCTGGGAGACCTACACGTGGTAGTTCCTGTTACTTAACACTACCTACATCCACCTTTCATCCCCATCCATGAATTGATCTAGCCTCAAAATACAAGCCTTAATTCATTTTAATATAAGAGTCACTAATGCTAGAGGTACATCCTGGTGACTCAATATGCAAGACCACATTGTTGTTTATGGGGCGTCACGACAACTACCACGACAACAACTACAACAACTACTACATAACAAGAACTACCACGACAACAACTACCTACAACTATCACAACTACCACATAACAAGAACTACCACATAACAACAACTACCACATAACAAGAACTACCACATAACAAGAACTACCACGACAACAACTACCACAACAACTACCACATAACAGCAACTACCACATAACAACAACTACCACATAACAACAACTACCACATAACAAGAACTACCACGACAGCAACTACCACAACTATCACAACAACTACCACATAACAGGAACTACCACGTGTAGGTCTCGCGGCCTCTTGTAGCTTCCTTAAATCCTTATGTTCTTATATTCTAACGCTCCCCCCTCCCGCAGGACGGTATTGGTGAGTGACCCGGCGCTGATGCGGACCGGCCTGGCGGACCCGGCGGCGTCAGGGCGCATAGACCTGCTGCTGTTCAGGAAGCGAGACTCCATCATCAAGGGGCGAGACTGTCCTGCCCTGGTGTGTGTGTGTGTGTATTCATCTAGTTGTATTTTACAGGGCCTGAGCTACGCTCGTACGGCCCCGTCTCCATAACTACATTTCATCATTCATCCTTAGTGCTTAGTGTTAGGGGAAGCCATCACCTCGGGAGGCGGGTCACAAACCCCCGGCTAACACCCGGTACCCATTCACTGCTGGGTGGACAGGGGCTCGGGTTTTAAGAAGACCGCCGTCTGTCTTCGCTCCGCCCGGGGATCGAACCCGGGACTTCTCGGTTGTGAGCCAAGCGTGCTAACCGCTACACTACGGAGTACCCGTACCCGGAGTACCCGTGTGTCTGTGTGTGTGTATATATATGTGTGTGTGTGTGTGTGTGTGTGTGTGTGTGTGTGTGTGTGTGTGTGTGTGTGGTGTGTGTGTTGTGTGTGTGTGTGTGTGTGTGTGTGTGGTGTGTGTGTTGTGTGTGAGAGAGAGAGAGAGAGAGAGAGAGAGAGAGAGAGAGAGAGAGAGAGAGAGAGAGGAGAGAGAGGGGGGGGGAGGAGGGAGGCTGAGGTGAAAGAAGGATAAGGGACAATAGCTATTTAGTTTTACATGCATCAAAGACTAACATTTAAAAAAAAAATTATGATATCCTAACCTGCAAGAATGAATGTGGTCCTTCCTATATACAGGCATCATCGGCACCAGCGGCGACGTGTGGAGGCAGCAGCGGCGGTTCACCCTGCGCACCTTGCGGGACCTTGGCTTCGGCCGCAACACGCTGGAGCCCATCATGCAGGAGGAGCTGGACGAGCTACTGCAGCTGTTTAGGCGGCGCCAGGGAGAGAAGGTGGATGTGGGGGTGAGTGTTAGGTCTCTCTGTCTCTATCTCTCTCTGTTTTTTCTGTCTGGCTGCCTGTCTGTCTCTCTGTCTCTGTCTCTGTCTTTGTGTGTGTATTAAGTCTGTCTGTCTCTCTCGCTCACTCTCTCTGTGTCTGTCTGTCTCTCTCGCTCACTCTCTCTGTGTCTGTCTCTCTCTCTCTCTGTCTGTCTCTCTGTATGTGTGTGTCTGTCTGTCTGCGTGTGTGTGTCTGTGTCTGTGTCTGTGTCTGTGTGTGTGTGTGTGTGTGTGTCTGGCTCTCTCTCTGTCTCTCTCTATGTGTGTCTCTCTCTCTGTTTGTCTTTCTCTCTCTCTCTCTCTGTGTCTGTCTGTCTGTCTGTCTGTCTGTCTCTGTCTCTGTGTGTATGTCTCTCTCTCTGTATCTGTCTGTCTGTTTTTTTTTTCTCTCTCTCTCTCTCTCTCTTTCTGTCTGTCTTTCTCTCTCTGTCTGTTTATGTCTGTCTTTCTCTCTCTATGTCTGTCTCTTTCTGTGTCTGTCTATCTCTCTGTCTCTCTCTGCGTGTGTCTGTTTCTCTCTCTCACTCTCTCTGTGTCTGTGTGTCTGTCTGTCTCTCTCTCTGTGTCTGTCTGTCTGTCTCTGTTTGTAAGTCTGTCTGTCTGTCTCTCTCTGTTTCTCTCTCTCTCTCTCTCTCTCTCTCTGTGTCTGTGTCTGTGTCTGTTTCTCTCTCTCTCTCTCTCTCTCTCTCTCTCTCTCTCTCTCTCTCTCTCTCTCTCTCTCTCTCTCTCTCTCTCTCTCTCTCTCCCCATCTCTCTCTCTCTAAGCACCCTATTGTCTGTTATATCCCCGCAGCTACTCTTTAACCGGAGCATTGTTAACGTGATCTGGGCCATCACCATCGGCAAGAGGTACTCCTACGACGACAAGAAACTCGAGGCGCTGGTGGAGAAGGTTAACAAGATGCTGCAGACCTTCAACCCCTTCCACCCGGCGCTCAGGTATACATAAGTCATCTAAGTATTAAGTTATCTTACGGATAGTAATCAGGGTAGAACAAAAAGTAACGGATTCAAACTGGAAAAGCGTAGATTAAAAAAAGAAATAGGGAAAAACTGGTTCACAAATAGGGTGTTAAATGATTGGAAGGGACTCAGCGTAATGGTGATGAGTATTGGTGTATGGAGCTCACAGTATATAGATGTTGCATGGTGATAGCGGTGATGACAGTACGGGTGTGGCATAGTGATGGTGATGGAGGAGTTGACAGTTAAGGTGTTCCGTGGTGGTAGTGGTGTTGACAGTAAGAATGTTGTATGGTGGTGTTGACAGTGAGGGTGTTATAGTCACTGTTATATGGTGCTGGTGGTGATAATGGTGTTGAGTGGTGTTGTGTTGTGTCGGCAGGTTTCGTTGGGTGAAGAAGCTGTTCCCGAACCTGTCCATCATACGCCACACCGAGGGTTACATGGCGGAGCTACTCGCCTTTATCGAGGTGAGAGGGGAGAGAGACTGAGAGAAATACACAGACAGACAGACAGAAAAGATGAAAATTTACTCCGCCAGGAAGGTGTTCGTGGTGTTGGTGGTGGTGGTGTTGGTGGTGCAGGCCGAGGGGCACCAGGTGGAGGATGGCCTGGCTGGGGTGGGCCGCCGTCTGCAGCAGGACGCTGCCCTGCGTGGGGTCCTTGAGGAGCAGGTGAGGCAGTGTGCCGCTGCCGAGGAAGGCCGCCGCGAGGTGGTGGCCAAGAGGAAGGTGATAGAGGGGGCGCGGATCACCCTGGAGCAAGAGGTCCTGATAGTGGAGGCCGAGGTGGCCGAGCAGCAGCGGCAGGTACGCGAGGCCCAGGCCGCTGAGGTGACGGGCACCCTGTGCGGCTACCTGCAGGACGCCCTCACCCTGCGGCAGGAGGCAGAGCGGCAGTCAGACGCAGCGAGCCGGAGCCTGTGGGAAGCTGTGACGGAGGGCCGCGGCCAGCTGCAGCTGCTGTGCCGCCAGACCAGGCACAATTCCGCCCCCAAGCTAGATCAAGTGGCTGGAGCAGCATAAGGCGCACGCCAGGGTGTCCCCGGCACTGCTGAGGCTGCTGACCCTGTGCTTCACGTGGCTGGCTGTCCTGTGTAAGGTCCGCCGCTACCACAGAAAGTACAAAAAGGACTGAGCAGGACGCCCGGCGGCAGATGGCAGCGGCAGATGGCACGTGCCCTCCATGGTGGGCCAGGGCACCGCCGCGCCCCGGCCACGCTTGGCGTCTGCGTGGCGTGGCAGAGCTCGCCTTGGAGATTTTCGTTATATTCTTAACATGAAAGAAGAGAGAGAAAGAGAAGGGAGGGACAGGGAGAGGCGTAGACAGGGAAGATAATAAATAGAAAATACAACAGGCAGACAGACAGACAGACAGAGAGTATGTGTGTGTGTGCGTGTGCGTGTGTGCGTGTGCGTGTGCGTGTGCGTGTGCGTGTGCGTGTGTGTGTGTGTGTTGATGTCTGAACAATTTTCCAATGAGTATAAGCAGTAAGAATAGGAGATGGAAGAGAGGAGGAAGAGGAAAGCGGTAACAATAACAACGACTTCTTGTGTGTGTGGATCCTTCAGGGCGAGGTTGAGGCGTACAGGCAGGAGATGGGGGAACAGGTGGACACGGGCTGCTACATCGGGGCCTACTTGAACGAGCTGAGCCAACTGAAGCCCGGGGAGGAGGACGACCAAACCACGCTGTCAGGTAAAAATCCTGCCTGCGCCACCACGGGCGAGGGCCAACCATAACAGCCCTCAAGTGAACCTCTCTCTCTCTCTCTCTTTAATTGTGTCTCCCTCCCTCTCTCTCACTCTCTCTGTCTGGCTGTATCTCTCTTTTTTTTTTTAACCTCCAGGGCCTACCATACCACCCCTGGAGATCACTGCCTACACGCGCTATAGGCACATATGGAAGAAAAAAAAAAAAAGAAAAAAAAAAAGAAATAACGAAAATCGGCAGGATAGCCACTAAGAGTTTTTTTAAATCACGTTTTTTAATAACTCCTCTTTGTTTTTTCTATACCTTATCCCTACCCTCATCTTTCCATCCTACCTTTCTTTCTCTTTTCCCATCCATCCTTACCTCCTTCTCCTCCCCCTCCGCTCTTCCCATGGCTTGCATTGCCAAATACTCAAACCTTACGCGCAACGTCCCAAGACTTTATCCGCTCAGACTAATTAACATAACATAAGAAAATAAGGAAGCTACAAGAGGCCGTGAGACCTACACGAGGTAGTTTCTGTTACTAAACTCTACCTACATCCACCTCTCTTCCCCATCCATGAATTTATCCAGCCTCCTTTTAAAGACCCCAATACTCCTTTTAAGGACCCCAATACTCCTTTTAAGGACCCCAATACTCCTTTTAAAGACCCCAATACTCCTTTTAAGGACCCCAATACTCCTTTTAAGAACCCCAATACTCCTTTTAAAGACCCCAATACTCCTTTTAAAGACCCCAATACTCCTTTTAAAGACCCCAATACTCCTTTTAAAGACCCCAAACTCCTTTATAAGACCCCAATACTCCTTTTAAAGACCCCAAACTCCTTTATAAGACCCCAAACTCCTTTTAAAGACCCCAATACTCCTTTTAAAGACCCCAAACTCCTTTAAAAGACCCCAAACTCCTTTTAAAGACCCCAATACTCCTTTTAAAGACCCCAATACTCCTTTTAAAGACCCCAATACTCCTTTTAAAGACCCCAAACTCCTTTTAAAGACCCCAAACTCCTTTTAAAGACCCCAATACTCCTTTTAAAGACCCCAATACTCCTTTTAAAGACCCCAAACTCCTTTTAAAGACCCCAAACTCCTTTTAAAGACCCCAATACTCCTTATAAAGACCCCAATACTCCTTTTAAGGACCCCAATACTCTTTTTAAAGACCCCAGTACTCCTTTTAAAGACCCCAAAATCCTTTTAAAGACCCCAATAGACTCCGCATTGACCACCTGACGACTGAGTCTATTCCAATCACTCACCACCCTATTTGTGAACCAGTTTCTCGCTATTTCCTTTATAATTGTTCTGTATGCTTCTTTCTCCTCTTCTTCCCTTCCTATAACTTTGCCACACTCTCCAGCCTGTCGCCTTTCCCTCCCTCTCAGCAGCCTTCTTATCTCCGCTTCCCTCAGCCTCTCGTAACATAGATCTCGAAGGTGCTGGTGTCTGAGCTTCGAAACCCTTGTTCTTTCTCCCCTTACCTTCTCTTCCCTTCTCTCCCCCTCCCTTCTCTCCCTCTCCATTCCATCCCCCTTCTCTCCCCCTCCCTTCTCTCCCCCTCCCTTTCTATCCCCCTTCCTTTCTCTCCCCCTCCCCCTCCTCCCCTTCTCTCCCCCTCTTCCCCTCCCCTTCTCTCCTCTTCCCTTCTATCCCCTCCCATTCTCTCCCCCTCCCTTATCTCCTCTCCCCTTCCCCCTCTTCCCTTCTCTCCCTCTCTCCTATCTCCCCTTCTTCTCTCCCCTTCCCCCTCCCATGCGGTGGTCGGGACAGACTGCTGAGTCGGACAAACCTACCTAAACGCACGAGGCATGTTTCCCGCCAAAACTTTCCTCCTCATTAGTCGTCATAGCAGAGACCCCGAGACTTGTCCCCTGTCACCGAGGATTTCTCTTGCCTGGGGCGCTGAGAACGGTGGTGGTGGTGGTGGTGGTGTGTGTGTTATTCACCCACGGTCTTGTCCACGCGAGCTGGCTAGCGATCGCTAGTTTCACCCTTTCAGTGCGAGCTTGGAGCTCATTATTACCGATCTTTGGGCAATGCTGGGACCTCACACAACACACACCGGGCCTCCATCCCCTTGCTCAAGGGGGACAGTACCGCTCGAATTTCACAGTGGAAAAATCCCCGGTAATGAGCGGGGTCGGGGACCGAACGCCGGACAACAGAATGATGCCGGGCGCCCTAACCTACTGAGCCACACGGATGGTGTGTGCGTGTGTGTGTGTGTGTGTGTGTGTGTGTGTGTGTGTGTGTGTGTGGTATACTCCGTGAGACCTACACGAGGTAGTTCCTGTTACTTAGCACTACCTACATCCACCTTTCATCCCCATCCATGAAATTATCCAGCCTCCTTTTAAAGATCCCTAATGACTCCACACTAACTACCTGACGACTGAGTCCATTCCTCCCAACAGTGGACCATCTCAAGGCCAACATCCTGGAGCTGTTTCTGGCGGGCAGCGAGACCACCTCCTCGACGCTGTGGTGGGCCGTGTTCTTCCTGGCCTCCAACCCTGAGGCGCAGCGAACCATGCAGGAGGAGATGGATCGCGTTGTGGGCCGCGACAACACCCCCGCGCTGGCACACATGGACAGGTGCGTCGCTCTGCCTGTGTCCTCCCAAGCGTTAAGCCCAGTCCAACCCTGACCCTATCCCCTTCCCCCATTGCCCCTGCCTTAACCCCTTCCCCCCTTACCCCTTTGCGCCCTCCCTGACCCCTTCCCCCTTAAGTCCGTAAAATGGCTGGTTTGGACATCAGATACCTTAATAAGAGTGTATTTCTTTCTCTCGTATAGTGAAATGAACTCTCTGCCAGTAGGGCCGTTTCCAGCCTTTTTTATCTCTCTTTAAGTATAGTTTCTCCCTTTTACCTTTACCTTCCTTTCAAAAAATTCCGTTTTTTTTTCTTTTCTTTATCTTCGTTCGTCTATTTTCCATCATATATTTCAACTTCTTATTTTAGCTTTCTTATTTTAGCATTCTTTATTAATTTATCAAACACTTCCTTTTTTTTCTCTATCCAATTCGCTAACTATTATTTTATATCTCATTCACCATTATCAAATCCCTATGTGAAATGCTGTTTGGGGCTCTTATTTTGTAAAACTATGGTAGGGTGATTTCAAGCTCTCTAAGTTGGTCCGGGGGCACGCCTTTAATATCTAAATGCATCAATCTGGTGTACTTTAAGAGGAAAAGAGACTAGTATACTCATTAAAAATCGTCTAATGGTAGCCAAATTACAATGGAAATAACGCTCTGGGCCTCAAGGGCCCTAAAAAAAAAAACCTCGTGCTATGAATATTCGTAGTGGCAGAGATAGATTTTTTCCCATGATATACATATAATTGATGATACGAACTTTCACACTGAGCATATGCCTACCTGCCTGGCCTGCATTGTATATCAGGCGGCTGGTCTGGATGAGGATGGTGAGGAAGCGTTTAGAGAAATACAACTGTGTCTCATTAGTGAAGATGGTGCCGCCGATGGTGCCGGGAACGTTGCCCTCCACGTGTAGGCGGTAGTTCCCCCCGGCAGTGCTCTTAGGAAGCTGTGTAACGGGGGGGGAAGAAATTATTGGTACTGTCAATAACACTATAGTCGCCAGTCACTCGCCACTGCAGTAATGTCGCCAGGCTTCATCTATTACGAATTTTAGCGTTACTTCAGACTTGTATGTGGCACTGAAGAGGCATGCACAGTAGTTTATATTTTGTACATCACGCTACATGTCTTCAGTGGCACATACAAGTCTGTAGTGATGCTAAAATTCGTAATATATGGTGCCTGGCGATACTAGTGCAGTGGCGAGTGACTGGCGACTATAGTGTTATGTACGGTAAACGAACACTGAGCAATGAGAGATGGTGGACGAGTTCGGAAGCCCTTTAAGTACCACCAACTAACTACGGATTTAAGTACAAGAAAGCAACAACGTCCTAGATACACCTGAAACACAAGAGAAGATGTGTCGTTCCTCAACCACAAAGGTGATTTTGAAGACTGACGATCACGCTTCGCCGATAAAGCTAGATAAAGATAATTCATTTTTTGATCGAGTTAATACAATGCAGTGTACAACAAGGGTGTCCGCTGCAAATGTTTCAATGGGGACGAAAAATATGCCATAACCACAACAATTGCATATCCTTTAAAATCAAAGTCTACCCTTAATAGTCTCTCAGTATACACATAGGAGGAAAGTGACTGCTCTGACTATTTCATAACAAATCGGGACTCCTACATGATGAACACAAGTCTCTTTCTGTAGGTGCTAATATTGGGAGCATCCGGGACGCATATTCCCGTTTTCTGGAAGAGTATGTGGCGTTTACTCTAAAGCCCGGTTCCCACCATCCCGCTTGTACGGCCACCGTACAACAACAAAGACGTCACAATGACGTCACAACAAGGTCTACCGCACCGCCGTACCGCTGTACGGCCGCCGTACAAAGTTAAATTAAAGTCATCTCTCCCGCTCGGCGGTGTCCGCTCGAGCGGAGTTGCCAACTGTGCCCAGTTACCACAAATACCACTCAAGCGGTGATGATGGTGACGTCATTGTTGTTGTATGGCGGCCGTACAAGCGGGATGGTGGGAACCGGGCTTTAAGCACATCAGGTTAGGTTACGTTAGTTTACGGATAGGGTAGGTTATATTATATTACTCTTATTTCTTTCTTTAAACTTTCACAATGCATAACACAAAGGAATATATTTGTTATTCTACTAGATTCGTGAAAAACTCTTAACTTCTCAAAAAAGTAAACAATGGCAGCTTGGGGGCCCCTTGGTGGCTTTGGGGGCCCTGTGCAACTGCGTAGTTTGCATATAGTAAGAAACGGTCCTGTCTCCCAGTGGTGAAATGGCTGGTTCGGACATCAGATACCCTAATAAGAGTGTATTTTTCCCCTCCCCGTATGGATATAGTCGTGATATGTGTGTATCTATAAATGGTGATACACATGTGTGTGTTCCCCTGCAGGCTGCCGTACACCATGGCCACCATCTCCGAGGTGCAGCGCATGGGGGATCTCGTGCCCTTCGCCATCCCGCACAAGGCCACTGAAGACGTCTCCCTCGGGGGCTATCGCATTCCTAAGGGTAAGGTATAGCAATTTGCCATTGTTGATCATTGGTCGCCCCAGGGGGCGCCCACAAGGCTCGTGGCTGGGGCAAGTTGATGTTTCCTGTCGATAGTTGCTTGGTATGGGAAGGGAGCCTGCATGGGGACTCGCGCGTGGTGACTCCCGGGAGTGCGTAGGGTGGGCGACGCAACGCACCCCCTAGCGTATGACCCCAATGATGGATTGAGTGTTGATCCTCGCCGTGGTATACTCCAGGCCCTGGCGTCTGTCTCATTCAATATTCCCAATTTTTAACGGTAAATTTTGCCCGCCTCTCTAAATTATTAATTAGTGAGGCGTTTTGGGGGTGGATGAAAGGTGGATGTAGGTAGTGTTAAGTAACAGGAACTACCACGAGTAGGTCTCTCGGCCTCTTGCAGCTTCCTTATTTTCTTATGTTCAGTACAGGAAGAACTTTCTACCAGCCTCTCTCTTGACCGTAACCTGCACGTCTGGGTTATTCTTAAGAACATAAGAAAATCAGGAAGCTACAAGAGGCCGTGAGACCTACACGTGGTAGTTCCTGTTACTTAACACTACCTACATCCACCTTTCATCCCCATCTATAAAAGTATCCAGCCTCCTTTTAAAGCTCCCTAATGACTCTGCACTAACTACCTGTCTACTGAGTCCATTCCAATCATTTACCACCCTATTTGTGAACCAGTTTTTCCCCATTTCCTTTTTCAATCTACACGTTTCCAGCTTGAATCCGTTACTTCTTGTTCTACCCTGATTACTAGCCGTAAGAACTTTTCCTACATCTCCTTTATTGTATCCCTTTAACCACTTAAAAACTTCCATCAGATCACCCCTTACTCTGCGTCTCTCGAGTGAGTGTAAATTTAATAGCTTCAATCTCTTCTCATAACTAAACTTACGTAACTACTGTATCATTTTAGTCATCCTTCTCTGCACTGATTCTAACAAGGCTATATCCATCCTGTAATATGGAGACAAAAACTTAACTGCATAGTCTAGGTGAGGTCAATCAATCAATCATTGGGGGCATACGCCGGGGGGCGCGTCGCCTCGCCCACCCTACGACGCCACTCCCGGGGGTCACCACGCGCGAGTTCCCATGCAGGCTCCTTTCCCATTCCAAGCAGCTCTCGACAAGAAACATCAACTTGCCCCAGCCACGAGCCTTGTGGGCGCCCCCTTGGCCTCCTCCACGCCGGATTGTCTCTTACAGATACAACCCGATGGGAAGAATCGGTTTCAGGGTAGCGTGCCACATGCCCATATAGCCGAAGTTGGCGCTGACGGACTATGCAGGTAATAGGCCTCGATTCAGTCTCACGGTGCAATCGCTGATTTGACACGTAGTCATCCCAGCGATACCCCATGATTCTGCGAAGACACTTATTACCAAAGGCATTGATTCGTCTCTTCAAGTCACTATTTAGTGTCCATGTCTCACAACCATAGAGTAAGACAGGGATCACAAGCGACTTGAAGATCCGGATCTTTGTCCTCCTGCACAGGTACCGACAACGCCAAATACTCCCGCTGAGCGAGTCCATAACACCGTGGGCTATGCCAATCCGTCGTAAGACTTCTTGACGTGACCCGCCGTCATTATGGACTGCGCTACCAAGGTATGTAAAACTTTCCAAGATCTCAATGTCCTCGCCACCCGCATGAACAGACTGTACTGCTTCATCTAGTAAGTCTCCAAATACCTGGACCTTGGTCTTGAGCCAGGAGACCTCAAGTCCCAAAGGCTTTGCCTCCTCGTGCAGCGCCTCGAGAGCCATCACCAGGACCTCCAGCGACTCAGCAAAGATTACTGCATCATCGGCAAAAACAAGATCAGTGATCTTGGTGTTGCCGACGGATGCTCCACAATCACTTTGATCTACAACCTTGTCCAATACCCAGTCCATACAAGCGTTGAAAAGTGATGGGGCAAGGACGCACCCCTGCCTCACTCCTGTATTCACAGGAAAGAAGCTGGATACACCTGCCCCACACTTCACAGCACTCTCAGTCCCAGAATACAGACCAGTTATCAAACCAATAGTCCTTGCAGGAATCCCTCGAAGTCGCAGAAGATCCCAGAGTGACTCACGATGCACTGAGTCAAACGCCTTCTTGAGATCAACATAGGCTGCAAGCATCCCCTGTCGAAACTCACGTCGGCGTTCCACCAGGACACGAAGCGCTAGGATACGGTCCGTTGTTGACTTACCAGGCGTGAACCCAGACTGCTGAGGTCTCTGATGCTTCACCAGATGACTGCGAATTCGTGTCAGCAATAGATGGGCAAGTACCTTGCCTGGTACGCTGAGCAGTGTAATACCGCGGTAATTGTTGCAGTCCTGACGGTCCCCTTTCCCTTTCCAGATAGGGACGACCAGCCCCCTTTTCCAGTCAGGAGGAATGGTACCTGATTGCCACACGGCAGTCAGGACAGCATGCAACCCGCGGATCATGGCCTCACCCCCAGCTTTGAGGAGCTCCGCACTGATATTACAAACACCAGCTGCCTTTCCACCCTTCAACTTTGCTACAGCCTCTCTGACTTCGTCAAGAGAGGGTGCGGTTTCGTCAATGGGAGGATCGGCATCCACTGCCTGTAACCCAGTGGTGTGAAGCTGCTCAGTTGGAGGGTCCACCGTGAACAACTGCCCAAAGTACTCAGCCCAACGAGCCATCTGCCCATCCATGTCCGACACGAGGCGCCCATCTGCTGTTCGAATAGCACTCGCCCGAGAAGGAGACTTGGAACGGAGCTTCTTCAGGGCTCGGTAGGCGGGTCGGAGGTCATTAGCGTTCAAATGACCCTCGACATCCTCAGCGAGACTCCTGACATACCTCTCCTTGTCTCTCCTCAGGAGGGTTCTAGTCCGGGTGAGGTGAGGTCTGAGTCCATTAATTCCAATCATTTACCACCCTATTTTTTAACCAGTTTCTCCCTATTTCCTTTTTACTCATACTGCGTCTCTTTGTTTCCCAGACACGACCATCATGTTCAACCTGTCCCACGGCCTCCTGGACCCCAAGTACTGGCAGGAGCCCACACAGTTCCGCCCGGAGCGCTTTCTCACCGAGGAGGGCAAGGTGTTTAAGCCTGACCACTTCATGCCCTTCGGATCCGGTGAGGACAGAACCAGGGGGGAAGGGGAGGGGAGAGGGGGAAGGGGGCTGGAGGGGGGAGGAAGGGGAAGAGAAGGAGTGGAGGGGGGGAAGGGAAGGAGTGGAGGGGGAAGGGGCAGGAAGGGGAAGGGGGAGGGAGGGTAAGGGGGAAGGGGAAGGGGGGAAGGGAAGGAGTGGAGGGGTAAGGGGGAGGAAGGGAAAGGGGAAGGGGGAGGGAGGGGAAAGAAGGGGAGGAAGGGAAAGGGGAAGGGGAAGGGGAAGGGGGGATTGAGTTCTTCACACTGAGGAAAGCATATCTAGACAGGGAGAAAGGGTAGTAGTAGTAGTAGTAGTAATAGTAGTAGTAATAGTAGTAGAAGTAGTAGTAGTAGTAGTGTAGTAGTAGTAGTAGTAGTAGTAGTAGTAGTAGTAGTAGTAGTGATTTAAAAAAGAAATAGGGAGAAACTGGTTCACAAATAGGGTGGTGGTAAATGATTGGAATGGACTCAGTCGTCAGGTGGTCAGTGTGGAGTCAATAGGGAGCTTCAAAAGGAGGCTGGATAATTTCATGGATGGGGATGAAAGGTGGATGTAGGTAGTGTTAAGTAACAGGAACTACCACGTGTAGGTCTGACGGCCTCTTGTAGCTTCCTTATTTTCTTATGTTCCTATGAGTGGCTGCGTGGTACAGGGTTTAGCGTAAGTGTTCTTTCCCTTATAACTCCAGCCTCTCCCTCTACAGGCAAGCGTGTGTGCCTCGGCGAGTCCCTGGCGCGCCTCGAGGTCTTCGTGTTCCTGGCCTCCCTCATGCACCGCTTCTCCTGGCGCCTCGCTGATGACAACGTGACGTGGGAGACCAGCACTGTTCTCAGCCGACCCCCAAACTTCTTCGTGTACGCCGTCAGCAGAGAGGAGGAGGCGAAGTAAGGCCCCAGAGTGCCCAGATCCTCCGACCACGCGACGCCAGCAGTATAAACAGTGGCAGAGAGGGTGATAGTAGGCGAGTGGCAGTGAAAGACGTAGAAGAGGACGAGGAACAGCATATGGGGAGGATCCTCAGCCGACCCCCAAACTTCTCCGTGTACGCCGTCAGCAGAGAGGAGGAGGCGAAGTAAAGCCCCAAAGTGCCCAGATTCTCCCGCCACGTCAGCAGTATAAGCAGTGGCAGAGAGGGTGATGGTAGGCGAGTGGCAGTGACAGGCGTAGAAGACGAGGAGCAGTATGGGGAGGTGTTGAGTGTCCCAGCCTTGCGCGCAGATCAGATCAGATGATGGTAGAACAAGAAGTAACGGATTCAAGCTGGAAATGCGTAGATTTAAAAAGTAAATAGGGAAAAACTGGTTCACAAATAGGGTGGTAAATGATTGGAATGGACTCAGTAGACAGGTAGTTAGTGAGGAGTCATTAGGGAGCTTTAAAAGGAGGCTGGATAAATTCATGGATGGAGATGAAAGGTGGATGTAGGTAGTGTTAAGTAACAGAAACTACCACGTGTAGGTCTCCCAGCCTCTTGTAGCTTCCTTATTTCTTATGTTTTATGTTCTTTCTTATGTTGTTGTGGTTTTGCCTTCCGTAACGGCACCCCTTTTGTTTTGTTACGAGCGAGCGCGAAGCGCTCGCGAGTCTCACTGGATACGGGATTTTTCTAAACATATAAGCGGCCGACCCAACCGACCGACCGACCATCACGCTTTTCAGGAGCTTATATCTTGGAATCCCGCTTCCGTTTGACAAGCGATCTTCGCCATCTGATAGCCCCATTCAATCCCTATTTGTGCTGACATTTTTTGTTCACTTGAGGGGTCAGCATGGCGCGTGGCGCGTGCCGCGTGAGGGGTGTCAGACAACGTTATCTTGTAGAGCTGAGAAACGGCTGTACCGACTAAGTTGAAATTTGGTGTGTGGTTTGAGACCACACACCTAGCAATGTCACACAGGTCAAATCGGGTGACGCCGCACGTGCGCACGGGCAGCGGGTTTCTACGGGCTCGCTCGTTTTTTCGCCGATTAAGGCGTCTTACTGGTTCTATTTTTTTCTATTTTATTTTGTTACTGCTGTTTTTTACTGTTGCTGCTGCTTTATGATGCTATTTCTTTTGTTTCCCCATCGATAACAATGTCCTCTTTGTTTCCTCTTGTTTGGCCTGCTTTTTGTGAATAGAAAGAATGTTTCTGAAATATTTTCCTGGTAGGGTTGTTGTAAAGGGTTGGAAATGTGTTCCTCTGTTCCTGTAGTCCTGGACAGTAGAGTATATAGGAAAGTTGCAGGCCCTTCATTTTCATGTTTAAATATTTGGGAAAAGAAAACCATATAGCAAGAAGAAACACGTCAGGGAGGGGCCCATGAAAAAAAAAAACCTCCCGGGCCCCCAAACTGAACTGAACTGAAATATTGGGCAGATTGTTTCTTTTTTTTTGTATTTTTTGTTAGTTTTCATTGTTGTTTGGGGTGCCCAGGGTTAGGAAGGACAACCTGTTGCGGCCACTGTATGCATCTGTCTGCTGTACATACATGGTTCTCGCTGCTTAACGGCTAGGGACTTCATGCCTCTCAAATTAATGAAGTATGTTTTTGGTTTTCTTATTTGGTGAGAAAGCTTTAAAATGAGATTAAAGGAGCTTTAAAAAATAGGATGGATAAATCAGGATGGGGATGAAAGGGGGATGTAGGTAGTGTTAAAACCCTAGAGCCCCGAACGTTAATTTCATTGTAATATAACCACCATTAGCCCATTTTAATGAAAATAAGGAATATTTTAATAGATATGACCTGTTTAGTATCCTTGTCCACTAGCTAATTTGGTATATCAAGTAACTTTTTCGTAATTTTATGGCTAACAACAGACAATTTTATATAGCAAAGGAAAGATCTGGGCGTGAAGGGGTTACGTAACAGGAACTTTTTTTTTTTTTTTTTTTTTTTTTTTTTTTTTTTTTTTTTTTACATCACAAAGAACTGGCCAAGGGCACAAAAAAAATGGGTAACACAAAGCCCGCTTAGTTGCCAGTCCCTATAAAGAAGACAGTAAGAGAATAATATAAAAAAGAGGGGTGAGCCAATTTAGTTCGGGAGGTGTCTTGTTAGTCTTCTTTTGAAAAGATTTAAGTCATAGGAAAGTGGAAAAATAGAAACAGGAAGAGAGTTCCAGAGTTTACCAGTGAAAGGAAAGAAAGAGTAAAGATACTGATTAACTCTTGCATTAGGAAGATGGACAGAATAGGGATGAGAATGAGTAGAAAGTCTTGTGCAGCGAGGCCGCGGGAGTGGGGGAGGCATGCAGTTCGCAAGTTCAGAAGAGCAGTGAGCATGAAAATAACGGTAGAAGAGAGCAAGAGAAGCAACATTGCGTCGGTGATTTAAAGATTGAAGACAAGTCAGTCAGAGGAGGGGAGTTGATGAGACGAAAAGCTTTTGACTCAACCCTGTTTAGGAGAGCTGTATGAGTGGATCCTCCCCAAACATGTGAGACATACTCCATACATGGGCGGATAAGGCCCCTGTAGAGAGCAAGCAATTGGGAGGGAGAAAAAAAAGGACGCAGACGCCACAGGACACCTAACTTCTTAGAAGCTGTTTTAGCAAGAGATGAGATGTGAGATTTCCAGTTCAGATTTTTAGTAAAGGATAGTCCTAGAATGTTCATTGTAGAAGAAGGAGACAGTTGTGTCATTGAAGAAGAGGGGATAGTTATCTGGTAGGTTTTGTCGAGTAGATAAGTGAAGAAATTGGGTTTTTGAGGCATTGAACAAAACAAGGTTTGCTTTGCCCCAATCAGAAATTATAGAAAGATCAGAAGTTAGGCGCTCGGTGGCATCTCTCCGTGAATCACTTAGTTCCTGTTGAGTTGGACGTCTAATAAGCGACGTTGAAAAATGCAGGGTAGAATCATCAGCGTAGGAGTGGATAGGGCTTTGAGTTAGACTTAGAAGATCATTAATGAATAATAGAAAGAGCGTGGGTGATAGGACAGAACCCTGGGGAACACCACTACACTGGTCGACACCAAATATGGTTCTGAGTTCATTGTGTGTGGGTTGGAAAGCAGATAAGATTTTCATCCTATCTAGACACTTTGCAAGTACCAACTACAAGGTCGGTCGGTCGGTCGGTCGGTCGGTCGGTCTCTCTCTCTCTCTCTCTCTCTCTCTCTCTCTCTCTCTCTCTCTCTCCGTGAAAGAGAGAGAGAGAGAGAGAGAGAGAGAGAGAGAGAGAGAGAGAGAGATATGAGAGTAACCAAAAAACCTTTATAATTCTTTCCTTCTCTCTCTCTCTCTCTCTCTCTCTCTGCAAAAAACCTTTATAATTTTTTTTATTTTTTTTTATTTAAACTGTTAGTACATTTGGTGTTATTATAGCTAAAGCTCTAGGTTTTACACTAGAGCTATCTATAGCTACATATAATATAAAAAAGACATTTTATATTTAATAATAAATTAGGCCATCAACCAGCTGTTATAGCTATCCTCTCATGTTTAGTTTTCTCACATCCTTTATCATCCAACCAAATACCCAGATACTATAGTACTCTTTTGTTCTCTTTATTTCATTCCCACATACCATCTAAATCCTGTCATCATCAGAGTCACCCCCATTCACCACCAACACTTGACTCTTCTAATTACTGAGCCTAACATTGAAGTCCCTTCCATACTCAGTCACAGCATTCAGCATCTCTTGTAGCTCATTGTGGTTTTCACTAAGGATCACCACATCATCTGCATACATCAGTACACTCAACACTTCATCTCCAATTTTCACACCCAGAGACCTGTACGCTTCACTCTCACTGCCATTTCCTCAACATATAATCCGAAAAGTAGAGGAGAAAGGACACAGCCCTGTCTTACTCCTCTCTTACTATTCACCCATCCAGTCTCGAGGTCACCCATACTGAACTTGGCCTGTGTGTTCTCATACATACTGCTTATTATTTTAACAACCTTCTCACTCATGCCAATCGTCTCCAATACCTTACATAGCATTCTCCTATCCACTCTGTCATACGCTTTCTCAATATCTAGAAAGGCTAGATATTTCTTTCTTCTATCCTTCCTTGTTCTCTCAATCACTTCATTCACTACAAACATATTGTCCTCACCTCTTCTGAATGCATTCTGCTCTTCACCCATCACCTTATTTCTTTCCACAACTTCACCTAGTCTTTCATTCAGTACACCACAGAAAATCTTACATACCGTGTCACACACCGCTATTGGCCTGTAATTCTTAATCTCCTTCCTGCTCTTGTGTCCTCCCTTATGTATGAGGGTCACTCTACTGTCATTCCAGGCACCAGGCTAATGAAGGCATAATAGTTACAAACTAAAATAGTACCCCCCAACATTCAAGTTTTCTGGCAATGCTGGCAACGCTGCAGTAATTTTCGGTGTTACAACGAGAACTATAGGCGTTTTCTGCGGGGGATTTTTGGTTGCAACCGGAAAATTTTCTGTTGCAAACGGTCACAACAACAACAACAAATGTTTGCGGGTCGGGCCAATCATCTTCCCTGGATGGTTGAACAGGGATCGAAATTTGAGCAACCGAAAATTTTTCGGTTGCAATCAGGATCC
The DNA here is from genome assembly GCA_016584305.1 of Chionoecetes opilio. Taxonomy (NCBI): domain Eukaryota; kingdom Metazoa; phylum Arthropoda; class Malacostraca; order Decapoda; family Majidae; genus Chionoecetes; species Chionoecetes opilio. Next base: position 135,853 of record JACEEZ010025692.1, on the reverse strand, counting down.
CCGCAGAAAACGCCTTAAGCTATCTTTTTGGTGTTTGTCCTATCAGCCACTCTTTCTATTATTCATTAATTACACTGGTCGACACCAAAAATGGTTCTGAGTTCATTGTGTGTGGGTTGGAAAGCAGTATTGCTGCTGATTTCAAAAATGGCATTGCTTTTTCTCTAGCACGTATAGTTTTTGAAATATCGGCATTTTAAATTTTAATAGCTATTATAATTATATACGTATATATATTTATATAATTAATCGAAACAATCCCCCTAAGTTAATATATATTACTCGTAATTAAATTCTGGTGGTGCCTGCGGCTTTATTAGGACCTAATGTACATATCTGGCAAAAAATATACTTAAATTATGTTCCAAATATATCCGAAAATGTGCCACATCTTGGAAATATCCGAAAATATGCCAAATCACAGTAAATTTTGACTTTATATATATATATATATATATATATATATATATATATATATATATATATATCTGTATTTTGGAACACAACTTCGAGATTTTTTTTGAGAAAAAGATGCGCTAGTTCGAAGAACAGTCAGATCTAGACTGTTCTTCAGAAGAACAGTCAAGATCTCAAATTGGTATTAAATATACATATGATCAAAACTATACCTAACACACAAAAGTACTCACCCTGCTCCATAGTACATCAGAAGTGTTTCTGTAGTTTGCTCTTTCGTTTGTAGGAGCAGCTACTTTCACGTTGTAGCGTCCAGCAATAGTCCCCTATCATATTGGGACTGAATCGTCCTTGGTATCGGGTTTCCATGGTGGCAATGTCCTGGTGGAAACGTTCCCCCTGCTCATCACTGACCGCGCCAAGATTCGTTGGGAAGAAATCAAGATGTGAATGGAAAAAGTGGATTTTGAGTGACATCCGAGCCCCAAGCGCATGATAACTCTTCAACATGTCATTTACAAGTTCCTCATAATTCGATGCTCGAACATTACCTAGGTAGTTCTTTATAACAGCCAAAAAGCTCTTCCAAGCAGCTTTTTCCAGGGCAGTTAGGCTCTTTACAAAGTCATCATCATTGAGTAGTTGACGAATTTGAGGGCCATTGAAAACACCTGCCTTTACTTTGGCTTCAGATACAGTGCGTTCAAACTTTGCTAACAAATACTGAAAGCCAGCACCATTTTGATCCATGGCCTTCACAAAATTTTTCATTAACCCAAGTTTCAGATGCAATGGAGGTAAGTACACCTTTTCACTGTCAACAAGAGGTTTATACATACAGTTGAACCTGCCAGGTGAGTCTTTCGGTCGTACTGGCCATTCCTTTTGTTTGTAATGTTTGCTGTCCGCTCTAGAGTCCCACAAACAAAGAAAACACATGTGCTTAGTGTAACCTAACTGGAGTCCTAGAAGCAAGGAGATTACCTTCAGGTCCCCACACAGATTCCACTGATGTTCTTCATATTTAACAGCAGATAACAAAGTCTTCATAGTTTCATAAGTTTCACTCATTTCATGGCCATGCGCAATTGGATCACTCGGAAGCTTATTTCCTTTATGCAGAAGAACGGCCTTTAGCGTGTTTTTTCCTGAATCTATGAACAGCCGCCACTCACTCTTATCATAAGTGTGAGACTCACAAAGTTGTTCCATGAGTGTGTCAACATCAAAGCAGTAACAGAGCTTGTGTTCCATCTTGAAGAAGCTTGAAAGTTCTTTATGTCTACGACGAAACGTGGTGATGAGAACTCCTTCTTGTAGCAAATTCCATTCCTTGAGACGAGATCCAAGGACTTCACTTTTCTCCTTGGGTAGATCTAGGTCCCTAGCAAGGTCATGTAGCATTTCCTGACTAATGAATTTGGGCTCTCTGTTGTCTGCCATTTCTTGAAAGTCTGTATCCATGGGATTATCCTCCTCGTTCGAACCTGATTCACTTATAGCACTTGCAATTGGAACATTTGGAACTGGGAGATCAGGACCATGTGGCACAGGCCTGATGGCAGAAGGTACGTCAGGATACCTGATTTTAGCTCGCGTTTTTTACTGAATATCCTTTGATGTTAGTGAGGCAGAAGTAGCAGTCAGTACTGTGATCCTTTTGTTCACGCCAAACCATTGGGATGCCGAATGCCATGCCTGATGGCCGTTTGCCACGCATCCATTCATTCAAGTGGTTCACACAGGGGTTGCATGCTACGTGAGGGGCCCACTTCTTATCTTGATCACCTATACGGCACTTGAAGTAATGCAGATAAGCTGCTTTAACATTCTTTGTAAGAGGTTTCTTCAGACTGTCAGGCGTAAAAATTCCACATATGTAACAAAAACTTTCCGATGCATTCACACAGTTACGGCGCTCCATCACAGCCCGGTACAAGGTACTATATACGGTAAACCAACTAAAATTAGGACTCCACTAAATCAAACACATCATATCTGCAAAGAAAAATAAAATGTTTAAACATGTCAATAGCTGTACGATCAGTAGGTAAAAATGTACTACACAGCCTGCTAACCCCTCGCCAATACGCAGCGCGCACACCCTCCCCTGCTCACTGCATAAACCACACTGACTCAAAAACACTGCACTGCCCTAAATAGGCTTGAGAAAAGAAAAGATTAAGTTTAAAATGAAAACATTGGTGAAACCTATTTCTGCTGATTTTACCCATATTTTTTCATGAATTGCGTCTGGTTCTCAAAAACTGGACGTGATAGAGTTAATTGAACATCAGATTCGAGTTCAGCAGGGTCGATTTACCTATAATCAGCTTCATTTAGTCCAGAACTATATCTTCGATTTTTTTTTGTCGACCGGTGTTATCTTCTAAGCCTAACCCAATGGCCTATCCACTCCTACGCTAATGACTTTACCATAAACCATTCAACGTCGTTCATTAGACAACCAACTCTACAAGCTGGAAAAGCGTAGATTTAGAAAGGAATTAGGAAAAAACTGGTTCACAAATAGGGTGGTGAATGAATGGAAAGGACTCAGTAGACAGGTAGTTAGTGCGGAGTCATTAGGGAGCTTTAAAGAGGGGCTGGATAGGTTCATGGATGGGGATGAAAGGTGGATGTAGGTAGTGTTAGGTGACAGGAACTACCGCGTGTAGGCCTCACGGCCTCTTGTAGCTTCCTTATTTTCTTGTTCTTATGTTCTAATTAATTTTTTCACGGAGGGATGCCACAGAGTGCCTAAATTAGATTCTTCTATAATTTCTGATTGGGGCAAAGCAAACCTTGTTTTGTTCAATGCCTCAAAAATCCCATTTCTTCACCAATCTACTCGAAATAACCTTCCAGACAACTATCCTCTCTTCTTCAATAACACCCAACTGTCTCCCTATTCTACAATGAACATTCTTGGAATATCCTTTACTAAAAATCTGAACTGGAAATAGACTATAACACTGAGCTCGATCTGCCATCTGTTTGCCGTCTGGGACCCAACCTCCTGTCAGGTCATGACGTCGGGTCTCGGGGTGTCAGGCTTGACTTATTTTCCATTATTCCCTACCAAACCAGCTACACTTAAGTGTTGTCATGGTCAACATATAGGTTTATGCAAAATAAAAATATACGAGTATTCATGGCGTTATTATGAGGATTGGCAAAATAAAAGTATTCGACCACAGGTGTCCTACAACATTCTACTAAATACTGTAGAGGAATGATTCAAGGCGGGTGTATGGGTTAATATTACCTTCATGCATGCAAAGAGAAGGTAATATTAACTCATACACCCGCCGGTGCTACTTATTTAGTATGCGTTCTACCGCAGTACCGCAGTCTACAGTGATGTGTGGTGTGATCTACCCCAACAGTGGTCCACAGGTTCCCTAACCCTGCATCTGAAGGGATTAGTTACTGGTCCACAGGTCATAGGTCAGGTAGCTAACACAGGTCAGGCTATCATAATTGGTCCCCTACCCCTGCATCGTGGAACGTGCAATGTGGAACGGCGTGACAGAAATACTCTGATTCCCATCATTCAGCGGGAATGTGAAGCCGGTTCAGTGATTCACTCTGATGAATGGCCTGCATATGGAAACTTAAATAATCTGGGTTATCGCTATATAATACAGTGAATCACCAAGAAAATTACGTGGATCCAGTAAGAAGCAAACACTCAAGGCATAGAACGGTCTTGGTTGGATGCCAAAACACGTATTTCAAAGAACATGACAGGTGTTAGCAAGGAACTGTTTCAGTCACACCTTAATAATTTTTGCTGGAAAGTGCTCAGAAAAGATGAACCTGATTTGTTTATAGCATTTTTGAACGATATTCGTAATGTATACAGCTAATTGTTTATGCATGATATACTATTGTATTAGAATTAGCAATGTGATGTTATTGTTCATTAATAAATTGATTAATAAATAAAAAAATTGTTATTCTCCGATGGAAATAATCCATTTCCCACGGTATAGCGTGGTAGCGCGGTAGACCGCATACTAAAGTAGAAGCAGCCGGTAGACCGCATACTAAAGTAGAAACAGAACGGCAGAACGCATACTAAAGTAGCACCCACCCGCCTTGAAGCATTTATCTACAGTATTTAGTAGAATGTTGTAGGGCACCTGTGGTGACGTGGTCGAATGCTTCTATTTTGCCAACAATCCTCATTATGGGTTAAATGCAGGAATGCTCGTCAAACCCCGGCAGGTGGATATTGCCGACCGTCGTACCTCCACCGGTGGGATATACAAGAATTGTTCTCAAGAGCCCGGCCAGTGGAGATTTGGGCAGGCGTACCAACACAAGCGAGTCCAAGACGGCATCAGTATTTTTACTGTTTTACACATATCTAATACATTTTACTAGTGTAATCTATCATTTTTGCCATTAACATAATAGCTTAGTTAGTGTTCGCCACTTATCTGAGGCGTTGATGTAGAAAAAATGGGCCCGAGTGATGTTTGTGAGTACATTTGAACGCCATGTGACCAGTCGCCACAAAGCAATATGGCGGACCACCTCCACCACCGCCGTTCTCCCTCATCACCACTTATCACAACAGTATAAGGCCTCCTGCACCTAATTTTACCTTAATTATGACACGTGTGCATTCACAGTGTGTGAATGTCACTCTCGGTTATGTTGAAAACTCGCCTGTAATGGTTTGGGAAGAAATATGATGGAATAAGGACAGATCGAGGACAAGGCATGGACAACGCAACCAGTGGAGCAACGCAACCATTGGAACGCAACGGGTGGAGTGTTTTCAAATGATTCTTGCTTGCCGAAACGTGACTCAACGGGTCGAGAAAATTTCTTGCATATGGCCCTATAACGCCATGAATAATGTATAACTCGTATATTTTCATTTTGCATAAACCTATGTTGTCCATGACAACCCTTAATTGTAGCTGGTTTGGTAGGGAATAATAGAAAATAAGTCAAGCCTGACACCCCGAGACCCGACGTCCTGAGCTGACGGGAGGTTCCCAGACGGCCACCAGATGGCAGATCGAGCTCAACGTTATAGTCTTATTTTATTTCATCTCTTGCTAAAACAGCTTCTATGAAGTTAGTCTTGTAGCATCTGCGTCCAATTTTTTCTTCCTCCCAGTTGCTTGCTCTGTACAGGGGCCTTATCCGCACATGTATGGAGTATGTCCAGTGGCGGCTCGTGATAAAATAAAATGGAGGGACTGCAAGCTTTGCACAACAGTAGGATACACAAATTTTACCTATCTCAGGTATGACTACTGTTGTAGTTGATATTCACGGATTTCAGGGCATGGTAGTAGTGGTGGTGGTAGAAGGGATGGTGGGGGTGGTAGTGTTGGTAGTAGAGGGTATGGCTGAGGTGGTGATGGTAGAATTACAGTATTACTTGAAAATAAAGTCGGTACCGCTTGATTTCAGTCTTTTAATTTAATGTCAGCTGGGATAAGTTGATGTTTTGCAAATACTTCACTGGATTTGCCATCGTCATAGGGTAATAGAAGAAAGCACGATTTAACCACACCGTCTACACGCACTGTAAACACGAGGGACGAGACTTAGCTGCCTCGACTGCAGCTCTTTGTTTTCACAAGTGGCGCGGCGGCGGCGCAGACATGAATGGGAAAGCAAATATGAAAGTAACTTAAATTTTGGTTTAGTTTTAATGAAAATTCACTGAGTAACGTATTGAAAATAATTAAATAACATATGACTTTTTGTTATTGTAATGCCCATTATTCGGGAGAGATAGTATGAGAATTATTATCATATAATTCCCGAGTTATGTCTTGTAAGCAGTTCATTTTTTTTAGTTTCACGGGTGACTCATCGCCCTTCTTTCTAAACCGCCATTTTTTTCTCATCTTTTTTCCTTCCTACGCGCCATTTTGTTTATCTTCTTTCGTTCCTTCCCCGCCATTTCTTTCCTCTTTCTTCCATTCCCCCCTCCGACATGCCGGTTGCGAGTCAAAATTCGTGGGATAATTATTCCGCGATCAGTGATAACTAATGGATTCAAATCTTTTCATCTTTCCCCAGCTATCTGATCAGATCGAGGAACACTCCTAGATTCCTGATGTCTTTCAAAATAATCCCCATCGTTATCGATCATGTTCATAAATGGATATCTTAGTGAAGTTGTGCGCTAAATTGAAAGTCTACCAAATTTCTGTGCACCACCTTCCATACCCTCTCACATAAGAACATATGAACATAAGAAAATAAGGAAGCTACAAGAGGCCGCGAGGCCTACACGTGGTAGTTCCTGTCACCTAACACTACCTACATCCACCTTTCATCCCCATCCATGAACCTATCCAGCTCCCCTTTAAAGCTCCCTAATGACTCCGCACTAACTACCTGTCTACTGAGACCATTCCACTCATTCACCACCCTATTTGTGAACCAGTTTTTCCCTATTTCCTTTCTAAATCTACGCTTTTCCAGCTTGAATCCGTTACTTCTTGTTCTACCCTGGTTAAAAGCCGTAAGAACTTTTCCTACCTCTCCTTTATTAAATCCCTTTATCCACTTAAAAACTTCTATCAGATCGCCCCTTACTCTGCGTCTCTCGAGTGAGTGTAATTTTAATAACTTCAATCTCCTCTCATAACTAAAGTTACGCATCCCTTGTATCATTTTGGTCATCCTTCTCTGCACTTTTTCTAACAACACTATATCCATCCTGTAATATGGAGACCAAAACTGAACTGCATAGTCTAGGTGAGGCCTGACTAGAGCCAGATAAAGCTTTAGAATAACTTCCGCACTTCTACTTTTAACACTTCTGGTAATGAATCCTAATACTCTATTAGCTCTATTTCTGGCCTCAATACATTGTTTCCTAGGTCGGAGGTCTGGGCTCACCCTCACTCCAAGATCTTTTTCACCTTCTGATCTTCTTGAATCTTCTTGAATCTTGATCTTCTCACTCTTGAACACGCGTTCGGACTTGTGGCATGAAAAGTAAACACACCCTTCTTGGGTATTGGATTAAACATTAAATTCTTCTATATCAAAGTAACAGGTCTGTATTATAGGCAGCCTTTTCTTAGGTACGCGAGTTTCATTATTTAAATAGTTATTTCGGGATTATAAGCTATTCATTTGAGGCCACGTCTAGACCTTTCAAACAATTCCCCTTTTATGCCGCGGGCTCGGGGTAACCAAGACGGCAGTCTCAACCCATCTTTCCCGTAGGTAAGTCGCCCGACATTCGCTCCTGTTTCCCCCCCCCCCTTTCCTTGTTATCATATTGTTATCTATATTTCCAAATATGGGTATCTATGTTTAGTTTTCGCTAACGTAAAGGAGGCCTGCCCATCCTTATAAGTATTATTAAAGGAGTCTCAACCCATCTTTCCCGTAGGGAGAGGCTTCGACGGGAGTGACTCGCTCCTTTCCTCTTCAAGCCACATGGTCTTGTGAATCCACAAAACAACTCATTACTCTCACATTTTCTCCCCTATATATATATCTTCCATGTGTAGTTATAAATATTCAGCGGTATGTTACTTAAGTGAAGGATAATTCATTAAATAGGATTCAGTGAGGAGAGTTATGCTCATAAGAGCTTCCTTTCATCAGATAGGGAGAGCTTCCCGTATCAGATTGTAAAGTTTTTTCTTACATCCGATTAGAGTTTTTCCGGTGTTGGATTAACCCTTATATGTTGTATGTGATCTCAAGCAAGAGACATACTATTTCAGTATGAATAAATAGGATGATGTTTTCAAATATAGTTCTTGTGTTTATTATAAAACCCCAGGTGATTATTCTGTGTTAGGACAGTAATTCCCCACACTTCCAAAAGAGTCAGCCTTACTCGGTATAATTCCACGTATCAATCATGACTACCAAGATAAATCTAATATTAATATTATTCAAACGTGCCCAGGGAGTAACCCAGGGAACTACTCGCCTGAGCTGGTGGCAGCACTCCCCCTTAACTCATACCCTGTCCCCTTAACCTAAACCCTTACCCTTTCCCCTTAAATACATCCCCCATTCCAGTACTCTCCGCAGTGAGAAGTGGTCAAACTATAATCACATAGTGAAGTCATAAGACTAAGTTAAATCCTCCATTCAAGTTGTAATCAAATGAAAAATCATAATCAATTAATATCATTCAAGTAACGTTGACCAATTATAAACTCCCCATAGGAGTTACCAGCAACACATTATGATATATTTGTTAGTACTGTATCAATTCTGCTGTGTCTCTAAAGGCATCATACACCTGGCAGTGAGTGTCTGGGGGTGCTGCAGCTCTGCAGCCCTATGCCACGAGCCGCCACTGAGTATGTCTCGCATGTTTGGCGGGGTGGATTCAATCATACAGCTCTCCTAAACAAAGTGGAGTCAACAGTTTTTCGTCTCATCAACTCCCCTCCTCTGACTGACTGTCTTCAATCTTTAAATCACCACCTCAATGTTGCTTCTCTTGCGATCTTCTACTGTTATTTTCATGCTCACTGCTCCTCTGTACTTGCTAACTGCATGCCTCCCCCCCTCCCGCGCCCTCGCTGCACATGACTCAGACGCCGCTACTCATTCTCATCTTACTAAGGCAAAAAGTTAACCAGTATCATCACTCTTTCACTGGTAAATTTTGGAGTTTTCATCCAGTTTCCATTTTTCCATCTTTTTCGACTTCATTTTTTTCGAGAAGTGTGTCGACACCTCCCGAACTAAATTGGCCCAGCCCCCTTTCTACAATCTCTTACTGTCTTCTTCATAGACTGGCAGATATAAGTTATAGTGGGTATTTTGTTAAAAAAAAAATAATTCCCTTGGTCAGTCCTGAGGTAAAAAAATATATATCTTCCTTACTTGTTCTTTGACTCTTCAGTTCAAGCCTGTATGAAAAATGTGCATGAGTGGAAGTATAAATGCATGTGTAGTCACAGCACAGCATGCCAAGCCTGACTTCATGCTACAATGGTCTCACAAAACTCCACCTTTTGACGATCAGTTGATTGAAGTACTTACAAACAGTCACAACGGGAAAAAAACAAGATAATAAAGTTAATATTGATTAAATAAATACACCAGAAGTAACAATTCTACGTGCCATGTATGTACTTGGTGCATTATGAAAAAAATATTTCAAGCTACAACAATTTTATCCTGACCTAAATAAACCATCTCAAAATATCTCTGAGAGATTTAAACTTCTTATGCATTTAATTTTGTTTTATATGTTCGCACTTTTGTGTTGCATATCATACTATCATGCATAAAACGTAATGAATGTCGGAGTGACAGGTCACTCAGGGATGGCTCGAACGGGCCATCGAATCATTCCCCCAATGTTTGTTCTGGGTTGGCAAAAAATTAGTCTTATTTTTTACACAAAAAGATGTCTCCGATGAGGTTCTTTTTTTCATTTATATATATACGTATATATATATATATAAGCGAAAGTGTGTGTGTGTGTGTGTGTCCGCGATAGGTGCCGCCCCCCGTGCCCCAATCCCATCATACAGTTTTGGAACCAGCTCGACCAGGGGCAACTTTTAAGCCCACTTATGAGATGATCCGATCACTTTCTTTTTCTTTTTTTTAGCAGCCTATTAGCGAGAATTGTGAAAAAAAAATGTGGGTTGCGAGAATTGAGGAAACCTTGATGTAGGGTGATGGGTAATGAATGGGTGGGGTGAATGGGTGAGTGAATGGGTGGGGGGTGATGGGTGATGGGTGAGGGAATAGGTGGGAGGTGATGGGTAATGGGTGAGTGAATGGGTGTGTGGTGATGGGTAATGGGTGAGTGAATGGGTGGGGGATGATGGGTAATGGGTGAGTGAATGGGTGGGGGGTGATGGGTAAGGCGTTAATACATACATTTCTACATCCATGATTTCAGGAAAGTTAGAAGGGGCTATCTGGAGAGTCTGTGTTTGGTGGGCCTTTGGCCCACTAAACACAGGTGGTGGGCCGAAGGCCCACCAATAGCCCTCCGCAGGAGCTAGCCATAAAGTCCGCCCGGAGGGCGGCTTTGCGGCTAGTATATAAATATATATATATTTTATATATATTATATATAATAATATATATATATATATATATATAATTATATATAATATATATATATTTTATATATATATATATATATATATATATATAATATATATATATATATATATATATATATATATTATATACAATTAGATTAGTTATTAACTGACACATCCTAAAGATTTGGAATTATTTACGATCTGTTATTTGATCACAGCTGCCATTCTAACAGACACATCACCTGCTCATCACACTGACAACGCTGTGAGTTTGTTTGCCGGTTTTTTCAGTCCCTGACATCTCCAACATATTAAGGCAATTGTTCTGTGTATGAGAACAGCACCATCATACTCTGAATTTGTAACGTAACGAACGGTAAAGTCACTTACATGCCACCATAGGTATAGCTATTTGCTAACTCCACCTTCCATGAACCAGATTATAAGGGGGATGCGCGAACGCAATCCCCGTAACGAATCCCTACCTATCCCGCTAACAAAAATTTCGCACTCGAGTTAACATTCTAAGGCCTCTTCCATTTGCGACATTTCAAGAACCAGTTCACGGAACCCAAGAGTTCAGGCGTTCCATTTGCGCACGAAAACCTGGGTCCGAGGCAAAGCGCGTAGTGACTCAGCAAAACCCGTGAACTTTCTCTACTCACATTGAGAGGTGGGTAGCTTGGGTAGAGTTTTCAGTTCATAACAAACAATGGTCGCCTTGGGCCCTATTTCTCTTATCGTGAAGGGTTTTCCGCATGCACGAGTCGGAGAGGATGTCAGACGGCATAAAAGAGGCATACATGGCTGGTGGAGCCATGCGTTCCCGCGATCTTAAACTTGATATGATCCCTTCACATAGCAGCTAGCTGAGTTATATCTCTCGTTATCTCTTTCTCTCGTTATCTCTCATTATCTCTCTCTCTCTCGTTATCTCTCTCTCGTTATCTCTCTCTCTCTCTCTCTCTCTCTCTCTCTCTCTCTCTCTCTCTCTCTCTCTCTCTCTCTCTCTCTCTCTCTCTCTCTCTCTCTCGTTTCTTGAAAGACTCCCTCCCTATCATTATAACATACCTAACTTGCATTGTAAATACTTCTATTGTAACAGGTGTTTTTCCCACAGCATGGAAGCACTCTATTGTTGTTCCTATTTTCAAGGCTGGTAACATGAATGAACCTAACAACTACCGCCCTATTTCTCTCTTACCAATTATTTCCAAGGTACTAGAAAAAGTAATCGCATCTCAGCTCACCCAGTACTTAGAGACCAATCGCCTCCTTAGTAAAACTCAACATGGCTTTAGGACCGGCTTGTCTACGGATTCAGCTCTTTTAAAACTTTCTAACAAGTTATATTCAAATATTGATACAAAAAAAGGTCTCCCTCATTACCCTCTGTGACTTATCCAAAGCATTCGACAGCGTCAGCCATGATATATTAATAAATAAATTGTTCAAGTTAAACATCGACTCCTCCTGGTTTCAGAGCCATCTCAGCGGCAGGACACAATCCGTACGTATAGAAAAATGCATATCCGAGAAGACAGGAATATCCCATGGCGTTCCCCAAGGGTTTGTACTAGGTCCTATTTTATTTATAACACTGGGGAACAATTTGAAAAAAATTAATTGTTGAGTTAGATTTTTGAGCTTATTTAGACTAAAATTGGCATGCTGTTTCCAAATCTGTAGTCAGTTTTTTTCTAGCACGTCAAGTTTTTTCTCCACAGCTTACCCTCCAGATAAGCAAAATTCCACTTGTGAGCTGTAGTAAAACTTTTTTTGTTTTGGCAATTTGTTTGGCGCAGTCCCTATTGGGCATTCGGTCTGTCTTCGTGAAGAATATGGAGATGTAAAGAGAGTCATTGAGTTATTGCAATATGACAAACACAATTGGATCATCTGTGTTGACCTTAAAATGGTGTCCTTCCTTCTTGGTCAACAACGTGGATACACAAAGTATCCCTGCTTTCTCTGTATGTGGGATAGCAGAGCTCGAGAGAAGCATTGGGTTCAGACGAATTGGCCTCCGAGATCTGATCTTAAACCTGGAGATCCTAACATTGTACATGAGCCACTTGTTGACAGGAAGAAAATAATATTCCCACCTCTGCACATAAAACTAGGTCTCATGAAACAATTTCTAAAAGCATTGTCAACTGATGGCGACTGTTTGAAGTACATCATCTTGGCATTTCCTGGACTGTCAATTGAAAAAATCAAGGCCGGTGTGTTTGATGGTCCACAAATTCGACAGCTCATCAAAGATGAACATTTCAACGGTACTATGTCAGACCTTGAAAAGAATGCTTGGCTATCATTCAAAGATGTCGTCAAGAACTTTCTTGGAAATACACGTGCAAGTAATTACACAGAAATTGTTCAGAAACTATTGGAGAGCTACAAAGTGCTTGGTTGCAACATGAGTATTAAAGTACATTTTTTGCATAGCCATCTTGCCAACTTTCCGGAAAATCTTGGTGCTGCTAGCGACGAGCAAGGTGAACGATTTCACCAAGATTTGAAGGTTATGGAAGAACGTTACCAGGGTAGATGGGATGTGCATATGATGGCTGACTATTGTTGGAGCATCAAACGCGATAGTCCTCAAGTTGAACACTGCAGACAAAGCTACAAACGTAAATTTTTACCTTAACCTGCACACAATTATAGACTTATCCTTTCTAAAAACATGATAATGTTAAATAAACATTCTATTCATGCCTATTTCTTTCATTTTTCATTGTATGTTAACCTTTGCAACTTTTTATAAAATAAGCACTGTTACTGTTATGTACAGTATTTTTCATATTTTTCAAGAAAACGAAAATCCTACAGTTCAAAAACTTGACGTGATAGAGAAAAACTGAGATCAGTTTTGGATTCAGCACCCAAAAAGTACTTAATAACAAGTGTCAGACCTAACTCAACAAAAATTTGTTCCCCAGTGTAATTTATGCAAATGATCTCTCGTCCTTCTTTTCTGAATGTGAAATTATACAATATGCAGATGACACCCAGTTAATTCACACAGGCAGTGTCAACAATATACAAGACTTAATGCTTAGGAGCGAACAATCACTAAAGAAAGCACAACAGTATTTTCACAGGAATGGCCTAATGTTAAACGCCAAAAAGACTCAATATATGTTTATAGGAACACGAGGACTTTTGTCACAGATTCCCCCTGACATATGTATGCATGTTGACGGGAATCTAATTACCCATAGCAGATCATTAAAGAACTTGGGCATACACTTTGACAACCATATGCAGTTTAATGAACACATCGACGCATTGTACAGGAAAACTTATGGAACCATTGTCCACATAAACAGACTCCGAGACTATTTTAACCAGACCACCAGGATCTCAATAATACAGTCACTGGTCCTAAGTATACTGAATTATGGTATTAAGATTTGGGGAGCATCCAACATCACACATATACAACGTGTGCAAAGGCTCCAAAACTTTGCAGCAAAAGTTGCTTTAGGAGGGGCTGCAAAGCATGACCATGTCACACCCTACTTAAAAGACCTTGGATGGCTGAAAATAAATGAAAAATATCACTTTGAGCTAGGAGTAGCCGTGTACAATATAGTTAATAATAGAGTACCTGACTGGTTGTTTTCACTGCCCAAAGTGAGAGATATGTACGAACAACCAGTCAACACTAGACAACAGCAACAACTCCATGTGCCAAAGTGCAACACATGTTTGGGAACAAGGTCCCTTCATGTGGCTGGACCTGCTTTCTGGAACAGCTTGCCAAGCCAAGTTAGAGATGCTACCTCCTTGCACACTTTTAAAAGTCACTTAAAAAATCACCTTTTATGTAAACAATTCTTACTCTAATTTTTGACGTCCATACCTGAGATGTATTTTAATCTAAACTAACACCTTTTTTATAACTTTTACTGTATGTTTTTATATACTTTTAGGAAGTCTTACTTTTTATTTATGTTTTCATTAGGATTTTAATGTTTTACAATTTTTATGTATTCTAATATTTTTATTTGTATATAGACCATGTTCAGTGTTCTACCTTTAACACTTGTTTATCTTATTCAGAAATATTGTAAGACTCATTACTATGTTAAAAGAATAGCCATTGTAACAATGGAAATAAAATTCTGATTCTGATTCTGATTCTCTCTCTCTCTCTCGTTATCTCTCTCTCTCTCTCTCTCTCGTTATCTCTCTCTCTCTTTCTCTTAAATTGCCTCGCCAGCTGAGTATGTTTGTAAACAAAAAACGGGTTTTTTGCGTTCCATTTGTGACACGCGAACCCAACCCTGAACTGAAAGAACTAGTTCATGCAACTTGGGCACAAATGGAAGAGGCCTCTAATTATAACAGACACATCAACTGCTCATCAATCATCACACTGACAACGCTGGGAGTTTGTTTGCCGGCCGTTTCAGTCCCTGAGACCCTGACATCTCCAACATATTAATGTCATTGGTCTATGAGAAGAGCACCGTCATTACTCTGAATATGTAACTTAACGTTAAAGGCAGTAACATGCCACCATTAGCATAGCTAATTCCACCTTCCATGACCCAGATTATAAGGGGGATGCGCGAACGCAATCCCCCGCTAACAAAAATTTCACACTCGAGTTAACCACATTTGGGTTAATCGCAAGGGTCAGCACCGCCGGAGTGCAATGGTGGGCCTCGCCTTGGGAAAACCGCCTTCAGGATCGCGGTATCTCCTGTGCCAGGTAAGTATGCTTTCCGCGGCCAGATGCCAGATCTTACGCCGCCAAGCTAAACACCTACGTAAGGTAAACCATTTATATGGTAATACTTCCCTGTAAACAAGATGTCATATTATGGTTCTCTACAAGTCTGTATAGTATATCATAAAATATTTATGCCGCTTCTATACCGCACTGTTTGTCTATTTTATAACTCCATAATTTTATTCATAAGTCACCAGACATCAGACAAGCACATACTTATCTCTTCTATCACTCTCACTTCCATTCACATATATCCTGAGCGACATTAGTTTTTGCCCTAAAACAGGAAGAGCATCACTTCTCATTCCACCTTTCACTGTGAGAACACATCATTAACTTTGTCTTGTTTCAGAGTCAATCCAATCAACATTTAGTGCAGTCATTACTAGCTGTATTATCTGACGCTGTTATTTGAGTAAATAATATTTCTATACCATGTAATACATTTTTCATAAAAAGATAACAATACTCAGACTGTATAAGGATAAATATTATGTAAAGATTCTGTTCCCCTTTCAGCAAAAACCAGACATCCAAAGAAAACAAGTGTAACGGAACACTCAAGTAAACCGGCGAGAACATTATTTTTTTACTCCTTCACTGCGGCAAAGGAAATTGCATATAATAAAAAAAAATAGTTTCAAGAATTGGGTGGTTTATGAAACTATCGCCGATAGGAATTCTCGCCTAAACATCAACCGAGAACTGTCGCCGGCGGTAGAACACTCGCCGACGCGGAAAGTTTCGGCGTCAGTTGGAAAGTTGGAAAAGATGAAAAGGAAGAATAAAGGGTATATAATCATCTGTTAGTTGTCAGAAGCGTTTTGGAAGCACAGGGAATTTACATAATTTGAATGCAGATTATTTATAAACGGCTGACTGGATGCAAAAAGTGACGACATATTGTTGATATACTCGATAATGGCTATAATATTGTTACGCCCTCGACCCCACCACGTACACACTCCAGGTGTCTCTGTGAGGCTGACAGGCGTTACAGACCGCTGCTTGACGTACTTAAGCACACGAAAGGTTCGGTATGCGAGTGAGAAGCGAGTTGTATATTAGTCCACGTCTTTATCAACACAGGCGAAGGAAACACTTCTGACTCCTTTCTTGCGTTTACTGAATAAAGTCCTGAAACAATTAACAGAGTACAAAACCCGAGGGGAGGCAGGCACCCTGCAGGCGGGGGGCCACAAAGCGGGAGGCAACCGGGAGACGTGAACGAGCTACACAAAGGTCTGGCGGCCACTCTTCTACCGGCAGCGGCGCGCGTCTTTCCCTCAAGACGCCTCTTTCCTCACTGCCTGATTCGTGAGCTAGGAGGCAGTGTGCGTCCTTCTGGCACCACTCCCCGCTCTATACCCCACACCCACCCACCCGCACTCAAGGTCCCGCGCTGCCATCCTCCCAGTTCATACATAGACACCACACACGCCACACAACCACCACAACATGCCTCCTCCTCCACCACCACCACCACCACCACCACCACCACCACCACCACCTCCACCACCACCACTACCTCCACCACCACCACTACATGCATAACTCAGGCATAACAATATATTTTTACTACATTATATCAGGAATGATAAAATGGTCCGGACAATTATTTAAAGCAAGACTTTCAGGATGTTCTTTACAATACGAAGTCAGAATTCAAACGTTACAACTATAAATGAAGTTCCACGTTGAAGTTAACCACATTAAGGAGCTCTCAATCCTATACCCGATACACCCATGTCAAAGCGCTTAATGAATGTCCAGCCAAAGACTACTGTATACAGTAGTCTTTGGTCCAGCATTGTACAATCATCCCTCTTTACCTCAATACCATGCATGCAGTGGCTGATGACCTGATACTAGATGGAAGTATTAGGTTTAATTATATTCAGATCCTGCTAATGTGATTTGATTCTTTTCTTCTCATATTACGTTTTTATACTGTATTGCACCAAACTGAGCATAGCTTGGCATGCGATGTTCAGCATGGATGCTCTACCACAGCATATACTGTATATTCTACACAGCACTATACGTTCTACCATAATTTTTGCACATATTCAATCGCAAAAACATGCCAAGATTTGATGCGTAATTTGCATTTGGAAATATTATAAGATTATAAACGTGTGCACTGAAATAAAACAATCCATGTTTATCAATACCATAAATATGACAATTTACGGGGACTCACCGCCACTCTACAAAGAAAAGCCTATATACTTTTATATTTGGCTCTTCGATCCTGATACGTCACCTTATCGAAACTTTATTTTTTTATCTAATAGCTAGGAATAAAAATGTATTGTATGCAATAAGAATCTAATCTAAATTTGACTATCTCATACATAGGTAGTAGTTATTAATTAATTAGAATGCAAATGGTATAATCACCAGTAATATGTGAAACAAAAGCTAGAGACCAGGGTTGTTTGATTTAAATCAAGTTGAAATTTAATTGAAATTATTTTTTTTTTAAACTGATTTAAATCATAACCTTATCATTATTTGAAAACGAGAGGGGAAAGAAGGAAAATTAAGCAAATGGGCTTTATGAACACCAATTTTATCATTGTAGTATAATTATATCATAATGAGACTAAATGAATGGAGCGGGGGAATCCACTGTGGCCCTTTTAGATTGCAAATTGCCATGTAATAATGTGGCTGTTTTCACAGCAGAAATATTTTTCTCAATTATAATTTTATATGGTACATCTTTTTTTTGTACTGTACAAAAAGTCACACTACTATAAACAAAAGTTGAATGTGCATGTTACTTTTGTTTATAAAAAGCCAGTGATATTAACCAGTTTAATATGCATTATGATTAATTCTAAAACAAAAAATATAATTCTTTTGTTTAACCGCCGAAGTAATTATTACTACAACAAAAATCCCATTGAATCCGATTGACTTCCCATTGAGAAGTCAAGTAGCAAGGATGGCTATGCAAAATTAGGCCGAACAGTATGATATAGGCAAAATCAGGAAATATTTTGTGTAGCTGACTCTCATCACAAACAGAATGATGACTTTTCATATGCCGGCTAGGAGGTTATTACCAGAGGTCAAATTAATAACGATTTGGTGTCTGTGAGGGGGGGGAGGGTAAAACTTGCAGGACGGTAAAGACCACCCACTCGATCCCTCAGCCAATAGGAACCACGAATGGGACAGGGCCAGTCTGGATCTGTTTTCGCGAGCATCAGTGCAGCCTGGGCTAGCCTAGACCGGCCTGGCAAACGTCGCGAAAATGCGCTTATAGACATAGGCCTATTGATGTGAAAACGTCCATCACATAAATAGAAAATATGTACATTCATCTACAGTTCATGTTATATGCATTTTTTATTCACTTATTCAATTTCTTTTTAGTTATAAATATGCTAAATAATATACTGTAGTAGTTAGATTTCATGTAGAACGTCAAATTAATATAAATAAAAAAATTCAATTTAAATAAAATAAATGGGATTTAAATCAAATAAATCAAATTTTTTTATTAAAAAAAAAAAAAAAAATCAGCAACCCTGCTTGAGACCATCAACGCCTAGCGAACATTGAACTTGTATTGCATCTTTCGTGAATGAATTCTGAGAAACCATTTAGTTGGCAAATATAATATTCTGCAGTACTGTGTTCTAGAAAATTAAGACGAAAGCTAAAGCCATACATGCCAAATTTGATACAGAAATGTACAACTATACTTTATGATTTATGACAGATGGCATAGATGACACAAAGCATAAGGGCGGTCAGACTCAGACGATTGATGGTTCTTAAACAGCCCACAATGTGGGCCAATAAAAAATTATTTAAGACTCATTGAGTTGCTCCCCTCCACGAAAATCTTTAGTAAAAGGCGAAAGATTTATGCGTCTTGAAGGGAAACCAGAGCTGTCTACTCTGTTTTTTTTTTTATTTGTAAAGGTTTATTGTACAATTAACCCTTTCACGAACGGTGACGCGATCGCGTCAAAACGGGCCCGTCTGCAATCTGAGCTTTTGACGCGAATTGCGTCAAAAAACAGTTAAAAATTCGCTAAAAATAAAGTATTTATCAGAATTGCGTCAAAATTTTCTGCATCACAGATCCAACCTAGACCTATAAAATAAACTAATTGTCAACTCTCTCGTGTGAGTGGATGTGAAATGATAAGGTTTTGTGTGTCAGTTTCCACTCAGCAGGCAGCCTGTGCGCGCGAATTGTCGTCCCTTTAAAACGTGTCCCGAGCTGGCCATAATGGCGATATGAAAATTATATAGGTACCGTTGGAATCCTCATAAAACTCCGCTTTTATTGGCATATAAACCATAAAAAGTTGACTCAGGAAGTTTCGAGCTACGAAGTGGTGAACGTAAGTATTTCTTATTTCTCTTTACTCAATATTTTTTCGGAGTCGGTAAATTCCGCTATTTATTTGCATTTCTTGTTATTTTTTTCTTTCATGGAAGTGAGCGCAGGATCAGCGCAGGATTTCAGGCCCGGAGAGCACTTAGGAATGGCTGCGTCGGCTGCCCTCTGAAGGGCTGCCGTGAGGTCGCTCTCCTGTTGGTGAAGGTCGCCGGGTGGCTCATAAGTGACCCACCACTCGTCAAGGGAAGCTTGAAACTTGCCCCAGTCCGCCCTCTTGATGTTCCATCGCGGCGGAGGGCGTGGCGGGATCGGCGGCGCCGCTGTGAGGGTGGTGAGGGTGGCGTAGTGGTCACTGGTGAGCGTAGGGTGCACCTGCCACGATGCGCCGGCCGTCAGGTCACCCGACACCAAGGTGAGGTCCAGTCGCCCCCCCCGGACATGGGTGGGCTCCCCGGTGTTGAGATGGATGTGAGGGACCTCCTCGAGCAACACTGCTAAGTGACGACCCGTCAGGTTGGTTGCCGACACTGACTGCAGTCTGGGGTGGTGGGCGTTAAAATCGCCCGCCACTAGGAGGCTAGTGTGCGGTGCCATGGTGAGCAGCTCCCCTGCCTCCAGTTGGAGTCGCTGGCTCCTGTACAGGTTGTACACAGTGAGCTCGAGTCCTCCCACGTGCAGCTCCACCACCAAGGCCTCCACGCCATCACCACAGTGCACCGGGTCGGTGATTCTGCGGTGAGGGATGGCGCTCCTCACCAGCTTTTACCAGCCTGGAGGCAAGCTTCCCGTATCTCCGACGCGAGGGGGCACTGCCCCGGTTAACGTGAAACGTAAGTACATGGAGATATGCCCAACCCGGCACCCTCCAGGTAGGGGTGCCGGGGATTAGTTGTCATGCCACGTCAGCGACCGACTGGATAGAACAGTAGCGGTTGGGGGATCCGCTAACAGGAGCTTCACAGTTGAGCAGTGGCCACCGAGATGATATAATTGTTTCATAATGGCATTTCTTTTGTGTTTTACGATTTCTTATTTGATAATATTATAGAACAAACGTTTCCGAAGATAACAGTATATCTTTTATACTTATAAACATTATATTAGGTAGGTAAACTTGTACGGGGAGCGGAGCGGGTGGGATCCGCATGGTGTGACGTCACTGGCGATATAGCAGGCCTTGTCATCTCGGTGGCCACGGTTGAGCCCCCTCTCCCCCAGAGTGGGGCTTAACAAAATTATATAGTTACCAAGTGAAATTTCAGGGTATGGGAAAAATGATATTTGTAACAGCTATCTTGAGCGCTATAGCTGCAACTGCACGACGCTTACTTATAAGAAACTAAGTCAGACAGTGATATAACAATCAACACTTGCTAATTCATTGATAGATATAAGTTTTATTCTCCCCTGGGGGAGTGGACCGATCCCGGAGGTACTGCAATACCGGGCCGATCCGCGGCAAAGGTGGAGCAAGCCCCTAGCACTTCGCCATGGTCCAAAAATCAGATTAATATCGTTGATCCCACATGGGGATCGTATCAGATATTAAGCTGATAAGAACAGATACTACACTTTGATCTTAGCCAAAAGGCCGAGAAGCGATGCCTGCTACGTCCACGCCGGGACCCAGATCCTCTCCAGCTAAACACCTCAATCGAAGGGTTAAGTCCTATGCTACTAAACTTCAATACGGACATTATTAATAAAAAAATTGCTGATTAATTCACGATGGTTATATTAGTTTTCAATTTCCATGCTTAAAATCAATATCTAACAAGGCGACTGGCTTCGTGATGTCTAGAATCAAAGCTATATTTGATCCTCTAAATTCAAAAACAAAGAAGTTGGTCAGGTTTGCTAATGTTTCTTAAAGCATAAAAAGGATGAATAGGACAGATCCCTGTGATATCTACATTTTGTTACACTGCCGGGCATCCACTACATCAGTGCCTAGAATTGTGCACTGTTATGCTCCTTCAGTACATCTCTTCACAATTCCCACGATACCCTAACATCTGCTCTGCACCCATTCTGTAAGCTGCCTACGGTACGCTCTTTTAATACGACAAAGACACCCATGCCAGTTACCTTTTAAAACACTCAATATTTTCATGAATTTCCAGAAGAAACTAACACTGCAAACGGTATTATAAAATGTAACGAAGTATCACTCGTCATATCAACATGTAATGGTCGCCAGTTATTTATAAAAGAAAATGTTTCAACGGTGACTAAAAATTATTATCAAATCCATTTTCCACATCAGGAATATTTCGGAGTCGTAAAATATTACAAATTACAAATGTCATGACAATGGCAACAGTTCGCAAAACAAAGAACTAAGCTTTCAAACATTTCAAGACTCACAAAAGTTACATTTTCTGTCAGAATCAGTACTCATATGTATGCTAATTTCGATGATTAATACCAAATTATAGTTACTTACAAACCTATATTTAAATGACTATATATAATATATATATTATATATATAATATATATAATATTATATATTATATATATATATATATATATATATAATTATATATATATATATATATATATATATATATATACCGTATACTTATATATTATACTTATAATATATATATATATATATATATATATAATAATATAATACTATATAATATATAATATAAAATATATATATGGCCATTGAGTACTCTACTCAAGTAGTAGTAGAGTAGATATCTCTCTGAGGTGGCATAAAACATTAATAAACAACTACATTTACACAAAAACATGAAATGAACAAAAAAAAAAAATGTATCTTTGATCTTTAGGGCTTAAGGTGCGGTCACACGGACAATTTTTCTGGCAATATTACACCTGGCAACGCAAACGCGGCCCAAACTCGGATATAATTGCGAGTTCTAATGACAATTTATGATGACCAACGTGTCGGTCTTTCGGCAAGACATATTGCTGCAATATCCTTCCACCAATCCATATTATTTGACATTAATTTTTAATGCACGCTCTAATTCAATATACAGAAGCTGAAATACATAGCTACAAAGTGGCAAGAACCGATTACAAGACGAATTGTGAAGCCCTGTACACTCTTGTACGTGTTTTTAAGCGATTTGAAGGATACAAAACACCAAGAAAAATTTAAATGAGTTATGGCTGGTATACATTTTCCTTGTTGACGGTCTATTAATAACTAAAAATTTTAGGGGATACCAACTTATTATTGATCACTTTGATGTTGACTGTTGAATGTTTTATGTCTGACGCACTTGTCATACACAAGAATCCATTTCAATCATTCACCACCCTATTTGTGAACCAGTTTCTCCCTACTTTTCCAAAAACGCTTCTTCAGATACATCTTGAGAAGCCAAAATTGCCATTCAAATTATTGCTACCTCTGAAAATCCGTGTGACCAAAACACGGCAAGGTGTTGCCTTTGCTGAATAATTGCAGCCTGAATATTGACGGAAAAATTGCTCATGTGACCGCAGCTTGAACAAACGATCCTGTAATACATGACTTTCTTCAATTTAATTCTGTATGGACATCATATCAATGTCTATAGACTTAAGTAATAACACCTACCAACATTTTTTGTACTACTGGTGGAATATATATCTCTCTCTCTGGCAAACGCCTATTAAACAATAAACTATAAACTACGACGCACGCAATCATAAGCTGCAATATGTAATACAGCAGAGCTTCCTAGACTGCACGTACATCGAATGTAACCCATCAAAACAACACCTAAACCTGCTTCGAACTCATAGGAAGAGGGAAAGCCTAAGTATGAACAAAATGGCTCATAGAAATGAAAAAAAAAATGGTGTGTGTATTTACTCAATCTTTGAGTTATGCTGGTAGTACGTACTTTAAACACAATACACACCCCATCCCCCTGCTCAAGCTGCTCAAGGGGGACAATAACAACACACATTTGTAAACGAAAAGTACAATACATGGTAGGAGGTAATTAATTACTTGTTTCAAAAATGTAGGCACTCGCAGATTTTATCACAGCTGCCATTCTAACAGACACATCACCTGCTCATCACACTGACTACGCTGGGAATTTGTTCACCGACCGTTTTAGTCCCTGACATCTCCAACATATTAAGGTCTATGAGCAGTCTGTTTTCGCAGTCTGTTATGCAGCAGTCTGGGTTCACGCCTGGTAAGTCAAACACGGACCGTATCTTCGGCTTCGTGTCCTGGTGAAACGCCGACGTGAGTTTCAACAGGGGATGCTTGCAGCCTATGTTGATCAAGAAGGCGTTTGACTCAATGCATCGTGAGTCACTCTGGGATCTTCTGCGACTTCGCGGGATTCCTGCAAGGAATATTGGTTTGATGACTGGTCTGTACTCTGGGACTGAGAGTGCTGTGAAATGAGGGGGAGGTGTATCCAGCTTCTTTCCTGTGAATACAGGAGTGAGGCAAGGGTGCGTCCTTGCCCCATCACTTTTCAACACTTGTATGTAGATTTTGTAAATAACTGCATAATTTATGCAAATTTGTAGATCAAAGTGGTTGTGGAGCATCCATCGGCAACACCAAGACAACTGATCTTGTTTTTGCCGATGATGCAGTAATCTTTGCTGGATCGCTGGAGGTCCTGGTGATGGCTCTCGAGGCGCTGCACGAGGGAAAGCCTTTGGGACTTAAGGTCTCCTGGCTCAAGACCAAGGTCCAGGTGTTTGGAGGCTTACTAGATAAAAAAGTACAGTCTGTTCATGCGTGCGGCGAGGACATTGAGATCTTGGAAAGCTTTACATACCTTGGTAGCGCAGTCCATAATGACGGCGGGTCACGTCAAGAAGTCTTACGGCGGATTGGCAAAGCCCACGGTGTTATGGACTCGCTCAGTAGGAGTATTTGGCGTTGTCGGTACCTGTGCAGGGGGACAAAGATACAGATCTTAAAGTCACTTGTGATCCCTGTCTTACTCTATGGATGTGAGACATGGACACTAAATAGCGACTTGGAGACGAATCAATGCCTTTGGTAATAAGTATCTTCGCAGAATCATGGGGTATCCCTGGGATGATTACATGTCAAATCAGCGATTGCACCGTGAGACTGACTCGAGGCCTATTACCTGCATAGTCTGTCAGCGCCAATTTCGGCTATATGGGCATGTGGCACGCTACCCTGAAACCGATCCTACCCATCGGGTTGTATCTGTAAGAGACAATCCGGCGTGGAGGAGGCCAAAGGGCGGGGGGCGGCGCCCACAAGGCACGTGGCTGGGACAAGTTGATGTTTCTTGTCGAGAGCTGCTTGGTATGGGAAAGGAGCCTGCATGGGGACTCGCGCGTGGTGACCCCCGGGCGTGGCGTCGTAGGGTGGGCAAGGCGACGCGCCCCCCGGCGTATGCCCCCAATGACTGATTGGTCTATGAGAACAGCACCGTCATTACTCTGAATATGTAACGTAACGTAACCAAGGATAGTACATAGAGGATAAGAGGGCTCAAAGGCTGAAGGGGAGGACAGAGCTTATAGGATTTTTTACCTGAAGATGGCGCTGCGGTCACGGCGAGCAGACAGCCGCGGTGGCCACCCAAGCCGTTAGCCCGTTACCAAGGCACCAACTTTCAAAACATGGACCCTGCCAACAGTGCTCTGCTCTGCTGTAATTGTGGCAAAAAATACTGCACTCACGCTTCAATGAGACTTCTCTATTTCCCGAAGACGCTAAAGTACGAACGTGTGGTGATATGGAAAGTGATTAAATAATGCTAAAATTTGAAAAACAAGAGATGTAAACACCCTTGCTTCTCTGCACTTTCGGCCCGGCAAGTAATAATGATCTAATTATCTGCAATATTCCTAGCTCGCAGTACATTATTTCAACATTAGGTAATATTAGGCATAAGAAATCTTAACAATATTGCAAAAAGCACGGCAAATTAATGTAACAGAGTATTACAATAACTTAAATAAGGCTTTAACTTAGGCGTGTCACCTGACGGAGCATAAAGTTAAGTTTACCTGCAGCTTAGGTTATTGTGCAGCGCCAAGTAAAGGATTGGTATTATTCTAGTGTTTGCCCATACTCCCCCCTCTCCCGCAAAACAAGCTTGGGGACCTGGGGGAATGCAGGATACAAAAGCTGGGGTACAAAATATGCGTCGCAAACACATACTTTATGAGTTATGGAAATTATAAAAATTCTCTAGATTTAGGGAAAATTAATTGGATTTCTTCTGAGTCCAGAGACGTGTGAACCTGACGATCCTCATAGAATGATGACTGAAGTGTTGAGAACCCCCCCCAACCCCCCGCTAGTAGGTTAGGTTAGGTTAGATTTAGTTAGGTTAGGTTAGGTTAGGTTAGGTTAGATTTGGTTAGGTAAGGTTTGGTTAGGTTAGGTTAGGTTATCGGTGAGTCAAGCCCCCGCTAGG
This sequence comes from Chionoecetes opilio, assembly GCA_016584305.1. NCBI lineage: Eukaryota > Metazoa > Arthropoda > Malacostraca > Decapoda > Majidae > Chionoecetes > Chionoecetes opilio. The sequence goes on along the minus strand of JACEEZ010025692.1, from coordinate 109,880 downwards.
TTAGGCAAATTTCTCTAGATATAAGGAAATTACCCTAGATCTAGGGAATTTGAACCCCCTAAACAACTCTTAAATTACGTGTTTCCGACGCATAATTTGTTCCCCACCCGAAAACCCCGCATTCCCACAGGTGCCCAAACATGTTTGGGGGAAGTGGGAGAGTATGGGCAAACACTAGAATTTTACCAAAGGATTTAAACTGGGATAAGTAACTGGAAGGGACTTATGCTAACATCAATAATATAATATAAAATAGATTACAGTAATATCGGCCTTAATCGGCTTCTTCACGGTCAACATTTTATGCGACCTAACCATTATCATATTTTACCATTTCCTTTTATTCCACCAGGCTGTTCAGGGTGTCTGCAAAGAACATGACAACTTTATAGAGCGAGAGATGCCCCGCCAGCAACTACTTATGTGCTCAGACTTGCAGCAGCTTGCAGCTGATCTACGTTCCCATTGGATGGGAAAATGAACACATGTCGGGAAGGTATGTGCTTGTTTTTAGCTAATCTCAATTTCAGGTATAGAGGTTGGATTTAGTAAATGGTAAATCTTATTTGTAATTGACTAGTGTAGAACACTTTGAGGATTTCAAATGATATTTCTCTCTAAGTTTAGTTAAAGTTGCAAGCAGTTTGGGCGCCCCTAAAATTGTATCGACATTTATAAGTTTTTCATTATTTACATGCTGTGCTGCTCACATGATTCCTAAAAAGGTCCTGTACTTCAGATTAATACAGGGAGAACAAGCTGCATTAAAGATATTTGGCCGAGAAAGCATAAATTAGAGAATACAAAATGATGTATAGCAATGATCATTATTGTGCAGGGTGCATTAGGTGGTGGAGATCTTATTACATATTTTTCCATAGCTGCTTGTGATCAAGACCCTTGTCGTGCCAAGGAAGGCAGCAGCACAGTTGAAAAAAGAAGTATGGTCTTCAGCCCAAGAACCCTGAGGCGACCGATGAGGATATCAGCAGTCAGTTTGCCAGAAGGTGGGATTTTTTTCTATTCATTAATATTAAGTATTATTATATATATATATATATATATATATATATATATATATATATATATATATATATATATATATATATATATATATATATATATTAAGTAGTTCAATCTGAATTAGGCCAATAAGTCAAGCAATATATTATGTGTGATGATGGATGATAGGTAGTAAAAAGTATCACAAAATTTTCCTGATCAGCAACAGATTATTTTGCTTGATCTTTGTATTGTCAGTCATTTGGTCGATGACAAGCATAGCTACCCTGCCAACATGTGACCGTGCCTGGTATAACCACTGCCAGCACTTTCTTATCAACAATTGAGACTTAAAACAGTTGTTTATGTAATAATGAATAATAATAATAGAAGCAATCTTTCAATAATGTGTGCTCATGCAGCATAATTTCACCTTATACTCTGATTTCATTGATGTACATTCAGAGACTGAAAGCTGAAAGGTAACAAGTGATAGATGCTTCTTTAATTAACTAGGTTTTGTTACTCAGAAATATGAACACCAATGAAGTTATGGATAGCCATGCCATGAATGTGATTTACCACACTTTATGATGTACCATGAGGATCATCCACTAAGCATTAAGTTGTAGTAGTTGAAGAATTTTACAGATCTTATTACAAAATAAGTTTTTCATCATTTACATGATGTGCTGTCGGCATTATTCTTAGCGTAGTAAGACCAAAATTAATCCAGGCTGAACAATCTCTTAAAGAAAGCTAAATGGCTGAGAAAGCACAAATAATTTATATTATACAAAGTCATGTACGCGGGCCATGAGTTTGACACCCCTGGTTTAGAGCAAGGGTTCTCAAACTTTTTGGCCTGCGACCCATCCAATTAATTTTGAAAGGTTTGCCCCCCCACCCCCACCCTTACCAAAGCATTTTTGACAATCTCACACATTTACATTCTTTGTCTTTTTTCTCTCTCTTACACACACACACACACACACATACCCAGTTTTACCCACACATAGGTAGAGTCGTATTACACCGTATCATTACATTCTAGGTATAATATATTTGGTAAAACATTATGAATACTTAAATGATACCGTAATCAGTGCAATCTATATCCTACATTCTTGCTTTAGACACATCGAAAAAATAAGTAACCTAAATAAAGTTTAGACTTGTGATGTGGATTTGTAATGCATTAACAAGGGTCGGGCGGTGATGATACAAGTAGCCTACCTATGTATAGCTACTGGACGTGTGAGCGTGGTGGTGAGGGCTTGACGTAAAGGGGAGGGAGGAAAAAGGAGCAACTCTTTTCTCAGTCAGATTATGTAACTGTAATACTTTTATATAAGCAATATATTAATTAAAGCATAGAAAGTTATAATCATTGTTTTGTTTTATACTGATAAAAGGAAAGAATAATAATAAATAATGAATATTGTGCATTTTGCACATTCTAGAAATCTCGCGACCCCTCAGAAGACTTTCGCGACCCCCAGTTTGAGAACCCCTGGTTTAGAGTGTACACACTATGCATATATACTCTGTGGCATTATATGTTCCTGGCTTGATTAAAAAGATGACAACTGGATATGGGATTTGAATTTATAGAAAATTAAGAAAAGGAAAAAGATGTTTGTATTGATCATGATATATTTCCTAACCAAAATCTGGCAACTTTCAGGGCTCCAATGACACCTACCCCACAGCCAAGGACATTGCTTCAGCATGAAGAAATTCACAACACTCATCTCCCGGGATTGACTGCTCTCCACAAGTCTCTGGAAAACTACCCCAAGGAGTTTGCAGACACTGAAGATTTACCAAACTCACACAGGAGTAATCATGGTTCTAACGTTTGGGGTGAAATATTGAACACATATGACTGTACATGATACTTTACATCTATTCTCTTCACATGTCAACCACTCCTCAGATAACTCATTTCCACTGCTTGAATCTGAGACCTCTTATATTTATTCCACGTCCAAGTCTCACTTGTATATGTCACTAGGCAGTAATGCTGTCCCTTAATACCTTTTTTCACTTCCTTACTCAGCGTCCTCTCATCATGCAGCACAAATATCCCATTGCTTGCTGTCCATGTTGGGGTCTCTCTTATTTCTACTTCCATGCTCCATGCTCCATACATTCACACTCATTAATTCCTCAAAATATTTTTTTCGCCTTTTGACATCCTCATTTTCTCTCTCCACCATTATTCCCTCTAGTTCCTCTTTCTTTTTGTACTTCCTCCAAATATAGTCTTTCATTCTCTCTAAAAATCTCACTCAGATTCCTTTCAAAATTCTCATCCACTTTCATTCAGTTGTTTTGTGATAACCCATTGCACTCTCTTTTCGCATGTGCTCTTTTCCTGCTATCCCTTACATCAGTGGTTCTCAACTCGTTTCAAGCCATGGATCACTAGCCCAATTAAAAAAAAATCATGGACCAACTCCTTTTTGAATTTAGAGATATGATGAAAAAGGGTAGATTTTAAATGTAGGTAAAGGTTGGTTATAAATATATATCCTGTAAATATAAATTACACGAAATTTTCAGAAATATATCAAATAATATCTGATAGCTCACATTTTGGTTTCATATATATTTCAGTTCATTTCCAAATATCGTGAACGTCCTGTGGACCACTAAAAAAGTTATCATGGACCACCAGTTGAGAACCACTGCCTTACATGCTCAGACACATTTCTCTGTTGGGTTTTGACATATGCATCCCTCCTGAGCTATTACTTGCTTGACTTCATCTGTCCACCGGCATACCATTTGTTTCCTTATTTTCACCTTTGTGCCCACCAATTGCTCCTTAACCCTTAATTTTAGTATTCGCTCTTTGAAGAACCTAAACACATTTTAAACCTCCTCATTTTTTATATCTTTGGTATACCACTCAATTCATACGCTAATTTCTGCCTGTAATCCCCCCAAACTTCTTTATTATCAATCTTTTCAAGACTAACCCCTCTCCTCTTATCCCTGGAGTGTTTTCAGAACATCTATGTCATGCAATATCACTTTTATTAATACTGCTAGTTGATTCATGCTGTCGAACTTGCCTCTAACAACTTTCGCATCAGTTATCTCTCCTTTCAGTCTCCCATCTGTGGCTATATAATTTATCAGGCCTTTCTGCTCATTCTGTGAACTCCCTCTTCTCCCTGTATACCTATGTTTCATCCTATGTTCAAAATAGGTGTTTGCTAAAGCCTAAAACAACTCTTGTCGTGCAGATCACCAAATTATTACTATATTCTCATACCTCCCCAGTACACCGTACTTACCAACAATTTTCTTCTTCTTTAAATCTTATCTATTATGGCATGCATGGCAGAAAATGCAGAGCCTTGTACACTGGTTCTCACTTTTTCATCTTGCATGAAACGTTTGCATCTGTCCTTGCCTTCCATAATGAAATACAACACCAGTTTTGACCATTGCACACGTTAAAACCCCAAAGATGCAGTGCTATTATTATCTGCCTTATTGTTTGATATGTTAAAGTATCCACCTATGTGCCTGGCATCTGTAGTAATTTGATATCATATAGTGTAAAGTAGCTGTATGGCACTTGTTATTTTACATTTCCAATATTGTACAGAAAACAAATGGTAGTGTTGACTGTTGCCTTAATTAGAGGATATATATATATATATATATATATATATATATATATATCATGATGTTTCAGGGTGACAGAGACACTCGGTATACTTGGGGTTGTTTATGCAACGTTTCGCCAAGGCACTTGGCATCATCAGGCTAAAAATAGTTAAAATTTAATATATTGTAATGCTAAAAAGCGAAACGAAGCCTTGGCGAAACGTTGCATAAACAACCCCAAGTATACCGAGTGTCTCTGTCACCCTGAAACATCATGATGAATCTAACAAGAAAATCAACTATATATATATATATAATATATATATATATATATATATAATATATATATATATATATATATATATATATATATATATGTATATACGTATGTGTGTGTGTGTGATTGTTGTATTTGGTATAGTCAGGCTAATATACTGTTTTACAATTATTATTTTATTACAGTATCTGTTTTGGTTTTTGCATTGTGTAGGTGATTCTAACAAGAGTCATTCATACTGCAATACCATTATTATCTGCCTATTGGTAATATGTCCATGATTATGCTTTCAGGCCCAATATTTTTCTGGTATTCAACATTGCAACAGTCCTGCATGTACTGGATGTCAAGTCTAACTGCTTGAAATCCTTAATAAAATTAAATTGATCCCTATGTTCTTCTATTTACCTTTTAATGAATTATATATATAGTTAAAATATAAGGTTAATAAAGTAATAGGAAGAGAATAAACGAAAAGGCAGGGTATGGGATGCTTAAGTAGAAATACTTAAGACACCCCTAAAAATCTGCTGTGTTTCGAATCATCTCTTGAAGATGGCGCAGCGTCCGTCCTCCAAACTTTAACACACACCCCTCTATCCTCTATGTACTATCCTTGAACGTAACGGTAGAGGCAGTCACATGGCACCATAAGTATAGCTAACTCAACCTTCCATTAACCACATTATAAGGGGGATGCGCGAACGCAATCCCCCGCTAACAAAAATTTCGCACTCGAGTTAACCACATTTGGGTTAATCGCAAGGGTCAGCACCGCCGGAGTGCAATGGTGGGCCTCGCTCTGGGAAAACAGCCTTCAGGATCGCGGTATCTCATGTGCCAGGTAAGTATGCTTTCCGCAGAATCAGAATCAGAATAAAAAAAGAAAAGCAGGAGAGGGGAAGTGGGGACAGGGAGAAGAATAGATGGGTGAGAGAAGCGAAGCTAGTATGAGAAATAATATGGAAAAATAGTATGGAAAATACTCAGTTATTGGGTCGTCAGCATTGTTCGGGGTAAAATTTCGGTCCTGGGCTTTCAGCGATTTGGAGTTCGAAAATTAGTTTTTCTGGATAGTTTTGATGTGTATTGAATGAATCTGGCACTCGCTTTTGTCGGATTTTTTTTAGTTTTTTTTTTACAGTTGTAGGGGTTGGCCCGCCCCGCCTCGCAAACCTTGCTCCTCTTTGCACTGCCATAGTACTGATAATTTTCACTTTTTCTTGATATCTGCTACTAAACCAAGCCCCACCTCTGACCTAACCTAACCTAACCTAATCTGATTTAACCTACCTTAATCGTTTCTGGCTGAAATAACAATGGATTTTCGGTACTACATGTACAGTAAACCCTCTCTAAATCGAACCCGTATAATTCAAACTTCGGATAATTCGACCTGTTTCAGGCCAGTTCAAAATTTTCAATAGCTTTCCATAATTCGAGCAGGTTTGAATTATCCTTAGCCTACTAGTGGAAGTCCGACCTCTCCCTTGTGGTGCGTGCGTCGAAAAAAACGCACTTGGAAAAAAATGCACTTGGAAATAGTAAATGCACTTAAAAAAATTCACTTCGAAAGAATGCACTTCGAAATAAACGCACTTCGAAATAAACACATTTCGAAAAAAATTCACTTAGAAAAAATGCACTTCGAAAAAATGCACTTTGAAAATATGTACTTCGAAAAAAAATGCACTTCGAAAAAAATGCACTTGGCTGGGCCTGGCTTTGGCAGATCTCAAGCCGCCAGAGCTTGCTAAACGCGGCTTAAGGACGGATCGCTTGGTGACGGATTGACCAGGTGACGGGATGACCAGGGTACAAGTTGGACAAGGTCCAGGTTGGCTAGGTTACACTTTGACCTGGTATCCAATTGGCTTGAGTCTCATATGACTTGAGATCGAAATGTCTGGGGATCATTTGACTTCATTACCAATCGCCTCGGTACCAATAGACGTCCTTAATAGACGTCCGGTAACTGCGTCATAGACGCAGTTACCATGAACTATTTTTTTTTTTTTTTTTCCGTTCTCACCATGGGAGACTATTCTTTCTTTCTTAATTAATTTCTCCATATAACAATCCCTCTCAGTGATGAAGTTACTTTTATATTATCATAAATGATCCATAAGAACATCACATATACTTCTATCTCCATATTAATCACATTTTTAGCATATATAAATACAATACCCTCAATACTTGAATGTGTCTACTACTGGATAATTAATAACGAAAAAAATAGTGAGGTGTACTATCTTAGGCCTCTTCCATTTGTGCCCAAGTTGCAGGAACCAGTTCTTTCAGTTCAGGGTTGGGTTCTGGGTTCTGGTTCGCGTGTCACAAATGGAACGCAAAAACCCCGTTTTTTTGTTTACAAACAAACCAAGATGGCAAGGCAAAAGGAAGGAGAGCTTATTCCTGCCGTGTCTGGGGCTATTCTCGCAATGATGGACGATTCTAGTGATGAAGAGGAAGATATTATGTATACCAGTACCATCCACTGCTGGCATCTTTGGCAGATATGATGAGGTATTGTGTGAGGTATGAAATAAAATGGTACCAAATTAAGCATGGCGATAGTTTACATCATATCACCCAGTCTGTGACTGTGAATGGTTGGCTTTGATTAGAACATAAGCGGCGGCCTTCTTCTTCTTCTTCTAATTCTTGTGACCGACATATAAAGCGGCAGCCTTCTTCTTCTTCTTCTTCTTGTGACCGTTATCGTTATCGCTTCATAGGTCCTCTTCCACTTCGTCTCCTTCGTTAACAAAATTTGTTAACTCTTCCCCTGTTTATTTAACTTTCTGCCATCAGTCATTCTCTGCTATGAACTGGATGAACTGAAAATTCTACCCAACAATGGATGTGGGTAGAGAAAGTTCAAGGGTTTTGCCGATTCACTACGCGCGTAGCCTCGGACCCAGGTTTTCGTGCGCAAATGGAACGCCTGAATTCTTGGGTTCCGTGAACTGGTTCCTGAAATGTCGCAAATGGAAGAGGCCTCTAGTCATTCAGGGCAGAAACCCAGCAACAAAGGTAGTTGCGCCAGCAACGACCATCTCTCCGAACTTCTTTTCCTAACGACGAAAGCTACAAAGCCTCCCTTTTCGGTCGTTAACGCGTCGGAAGGCGCTGACTGGCTAAGGCGAGTAATGACGTCATCAAGCGCGTCATCAGTCACCAGCCAATGACAAGCAGTTTTTAAAACTTCTCGACCAATCACAAGTCAGCGAGACATATTTCCGGGCAAGAATGGCATGCCAGACTGCCTCTCCCCGCCTTCTTTCCCCGTCATCTCAAACTAATTCTCGATTTATTCGGAATGCTTGCATTTTAAGGAGTTTTAATGTATCAGATAGTAGGATGTATAAGTAAGGAGCCTGTGTTGCTAGTGTTTTGGTGGTAGAAGGTGTGTGTGTGGGTTGAAATAGTGAATATTTGTGATATGGGGAGGCCCCACGGCAAGGCCTCTCCGTCACTCTGCCCCGCCATCAGTCACCTCATCATATCTTTAAATCACCCTTATTTAAGGTGACACACGGTGCTACATTGATTTAGACAATGACAAGTATATATAACATCTCACCATAATCACTAAGTTGTATAATAACGAGTTATAAGACATTTAATCCTGCCCAAACCTACAGTGGCGGAGGAGCTGGCGGCTCCAGCCGCCACACTCAAAAGTTTTTAGTAAAAACCCGCAGTTATCCGCCTCACCTGTGCCTTCCTGAAGAAGACAGTCAGCTCCCACGCCTGTGATAGCACCATAGGATATCACCAGGGATCATAGGATTCCTCAAGAGGTTCTCGCTCCCCTACTAAATATTACCAGACATCTGTCTCCCTTGGTGAAGTTGGTGTTGATATCCACCTCACGGGCTTCATCATGATGCTGCTGCTGCTGCCGAAGGCCGCGCTGCCAGACGTAGATGAGTCCCTTGCTTGTATTTCATCTCTTTACTCATATATATGAATAATATCCATCCAAATGCAATCATATGTCTATATTCACCTATAAAAAAAAATTCATAGCATACCAAGCAATAATGAGCATGCCTGGAGACTTCCGACCTCTGCTAATACCGGTCTTGAGCAGTCGTTGGCCAGTGTGCACGTTAACGACGAAACCGACGACTTTTCCGCGCTGTGGGTTCCGTCGTTGGACTAACGACCAAAAAAAGGTCTTTAAGTGTTTTGTGGCTTCTGGCCCAGGTAGAGAATAACTACAGGAAAGTCATGAATCCTACTGCCATATCATATCTATATTATAATCTTCGAAAACAGTCTCAGGAAGATACGCTGCCAGACGTACAAACTCAACTTTCCATGAACCAGATTATAAGGGGGATGCACGAACGCAATCCCCCGCTAACAAAAATTTCGCACTCGAGTTAACCACATTTGGGTTAATCGCAAGGGTCAGCACCGCCGGAGTGCAATGGTGGCCCTCGCCCTGGGAAAACCGCTTTCAGGATCGCGGTATCTCTTGTGCCAGGTAAGTATGCTTTCCGCGATTTTGATTTGTAAAAGTTTATTGTACAATTAAGCATACAGGACATACACACACAATACAAGCATGTACAGAAATGCATATGCAGGAGCAAAGAAGTACAAAGCGGGCATCAGCCCGCCAGTGAGGAGGGTATCCCGTCAGGCTACGGGAGGGTCGCGTGGGGGCGTGGTGACGGTGAGTCACCTGCGTCACTGGTCACCCTGCCGGGCGCGGCGGGGTGTGGGTGCGTGATGTGTCAGCGGGGAGGGGGCGTTGCTCGCAGCACCCTCAGCATCACGTCTCTCGGGGTGTGGCGGACCATGAGGGCGGCCCTGCCTTCACGCCCACTCAGCAGCCCCCCACCTGCAGGCTGGGCGGCGGGGGCCGGGCCGGGCCTCAGGGGGGCGGTGGCGGGGCAGGACAGGAGGTAGTGCACCAGTGGGCGACGGGTGTGCTTCTCGCAGTGATCGCACTCTTGCCCCTCGAAGTCCTCCTGCAGCTCCTCCCTGGTGCAGTAGCCCAGACGCACACGCTGCAGTAGTGCGCCATCTGCCCTGGGTTATTGCTGGGTGGCGTCTAGGGGGTGGTAGTCAGTGGCTGCAGCTTACCAGGCCGCCTGCCTCTTCCTGGTCTCCAGCTCTCGGTGCATCTGGTGAGTGCGGTGTGCTGCGGCCCGCCTCGCCTGGGCCTTGAGCTGCTGTAAGCTGGGAGGCACGTGCATGGTGACGCTGGGGCCGCTGGCGGCTCGCTTGGCGGCCACGTCCGCCGCCTCGTTACCTCGGACCCCTACGTGGCTGGGGATCCAGTTGAGCCTGACACGCCTTCCCTGCGCGCCAAGGCTCTGTAGGCTGCCCAGGATGGGGGTGATGAGCCTCACGTTGTCCTTGGGATGCGGCTGTTGGAGGGCCTGCAGCCCCGTCCAGGAGTCGGTGTGTATTACCACGGTTGCCTCCCGGCGGTGCAGGGCATGTACGAGGGCGTGCTGGATGGCCACCAGCTCAGTCTGGAGGGTGGAGCAGTTGTCAGACGTCCGCCAAGACATCTCTGTCCCACCCGTGACGAACATGGCGCCTGTTCTGCCACTATCCGGGTCGACCGAGCCGTCAGTGAAGTATACGCGGCTGTCCCGCTCGACGACCTGGGCCATGGCCATCAGCGCGTGCTGCCGCAGCTCCCGGGTGTTGCACATGGCTTTGCACGCAGGCAACAGCGTGGCGGTGAACTCTGCGGCGGGGGGCCCACACGGGGGCGGGGCATAGTAGGTGGGGGCGGGGACATCGGCTCCCGCCACGGTCCGGTGATCCCCGCGTGAATGAGGCTGTGGGTGGCTAGCGAGGTGTTAATGAGCCACGTGTTGCCGCGCAGGCACTCGATGCCCTGCGTCATGGCCAGCCTGAGTCTCCTCTGCGCCACGCCCTCCACGTCGCGGCGGAAGACTCTGGCCACGCGACAGGCCATGATGCGCTGCACCCTGGTGGCGAGGGGCACCAATCTGGTCTCGCTCTGCATTACGCAGGCGCTGGACCATCTCGGAGCCCCCAGCATGGTCCTCATGGCGTTGTTCTGGAGCATCTCGAGCCGCTCCTGCTGACTGGGGGAGAGCGCGATGAGTACAGGGGCGCAATAATCCACCAGGGAGCGCACCGCCTGCACGTAGTACAGGCGGAGGACAGAGAAGGTGGCACCGGCGTTAAGCCGCGTCATGGCCCTCATCACGTTCAGCCTGGCCTGTGTCCTTTCCCTCAGGTAGTCAAGCTGCGCCGTGAATGACAGCCGCCTGTCGAGCCACACCCCGAGGTACAGGTAGGAGTCCGTCCAGGCCAGGCCGATGCCCTGGACGCGCAGCTGACAGACGTGGCGTGACGTGCAGAAACTGACGTGGCTGCGCCACGTCAGGTTCCCCCCGCGCCTCCCTGACAGCCTCGACGCGGTGTTGTCGAAGCTGTTGCTGGAGGTGGCGTGTGCGAGGAGGAAGTTGGGCGCTGGAGCCTCTCGCGGTGAACACGCCGATGAGCCTCTCCGCCTCTCGGTGTGGGTGTGGGTGGGCGGCTGGTCGGGGCGGGGCGGCAGCGGAAGCCGTCCTAACATTCCTCCACAGCTGGCCGAGGGAGGTGTGCTGGTTGAAAGAGGCGCACCACTCCAACCACTTGGCCTCCCTGGCCCGCTGAGACACCTGTCGAGCGCGAGACACCACATCCTGCAACAGCCGCAGGTTGGTGGGTTTGGGCTGTCGTTTGTACAGCTTTCTGTGCAAGTTGACTCGTGGTTGTGCTCCCTGACGTCCTCGTTGTAGAACCACCAGTCGGGGCGGTGGCGGCGGCCCGGAGAGCACTTAGGAATGGCTGCGTCGGCTGCCCTCTTTAGGGCTGCCGTGAGGTCCCTCTCCTGTTGGTGAAGGTCGCCGGGTGGCTCATAAGTGACCCACCACTCGTCAAGGGAAGCTTGAAACTTGCCCCAGTCCGCCCTCTTGATGTTCCATCGCGGCGGAGGGCGTGGCGGGATCGGCGGCGCCGCTGTGAGGGTGGTGAGGGTGGCGTAGTGGTCACTGGTGAGCGTGGGGTGCACCTGCCACGATGCGCCGGCTGTCAGGTCACCCGACACCAAGGTGAGGCCCAGTCGCCCCCCCGGACATGGGTGGGCTCCCCGGTGTTGAGGAGATGGATGTGAGGGACCTCCTCGAGCAACACCGCTAGGTGACGACCCGTCAGGTTGGTTGCCGACACTGACTGCAGGATGGGGTGGTGGGCGTTAAAATCGCCCGCCACGAGGAGGCTGGTGTGCGATGCCATGGTGAGCAGCTCCCCCTGCCTCCAGTTGGTGTCGCTGGCTCCTGTACAGGTTGTACACAGTCAGCTCGAGTCCTCCCACGTGCAGCTCCACCGCCAAGGCCTCCACACCATCACCACAGTGCACCGGGTCGGTGATTCTGCGGTGGGGGATGGCGCTCCTCACCAGCGTCACGCAGCCACGGGTGCCCTCAGTGGCAGGGAGTGAGTGGAGACTGTAGCCCGCAATGCGCCACTTGAAGTCAGCAGGTGTGAGCGTCTCCTGTAGGAGAACCACGTCAAGGTCCTCCTCGAAGATGGCCTGCAGCACCTGATGTTTCTTGGGGCGGAGGCCCTGGGCATTCCACTGCAGCATCTTGAGCCTGGGGGCGGCAGCCGGCGGCGCCGCATGGGGGGTGTCGTTGTCAGCGTGGTCCGCGTGGACGAAGGTTGTCTGCTGGGAGGAGGGAATGCTGGCCTGGATCCCTCTGTGGTGGTCGTGACTGACGGCCGCCGACATTGATGGCTGATTCCATCTCCTTGAGGAGGAGCGCGTCAACTTCCTCCTCGGTGGGAGGGGCGAGCTCCGTGCGGCGGAGGAGCCTCCTCATAACGTGCATCATGCGGACGATGATGCAATCAACAATTGCACGTGTCTCCTCGCTGACTGGGACGTTGTCGTAGCGGTGGCATGAGGCAGTGCGACGTCCCTCGGCTCTCGCTGGCGCTTCAGGCACTGCAGGTGCAGGTGGCTGGCTGGGCGGGTGACCTTGAGGGCGACTCCTGTGTGGTGGGCGGGACCTGGTCCCAGTCTCCCGTTTAGGCAGTGTGGGGGGAATAGCGGCGGGGGTGATGGTAGCCGCCTCCTCCACTGATACTGGCAGCTGCGCTTCACTTTCCCTTCCGTCCGACCCGCGGCCTGGGGTGGGGTCCCGCTTTCCGCGGCCAGATGCCAGCTTCTACGCCACCAAGCTAAACACCTACGCAAAATAAATAATTTGTATGTAAATACTTTCTTAAATATAAGATGTCATACATGGTCTTCTACTAAACTATACAATCCATTTTTTAAATATGTGTGCCGCTTCTTGAACGCGCGGTTGTATTAGTTATCACTCCAACTAAATTAATGACAATCGTCAGAAAATCATGAATAAGTACCCTCACGGCCTTTTCTGGCCGAGAAATGTCCCTCAAAAACTCACCCCAAACTACCTAGCGTGTCACCTCTTTATCTTTTTAAATGCCTTATCAAAGGTCACTTGATAGCAGAAGGGAAACACACACACACACACACACACACACACACACACCACACACACACACACACACACACACTACAATCATATCCTCCTCTATTTTTCCTACTGCGGTCAACTGACCCTATCACCCGCCCCTCCCCCCCCCCTCTCTTCCATCCTTCTGTGACCTATTTGTAAATAGTTCTACTCCATTAACTCTCTCTCTTTCTCTCTCTCTCTCTCTCTCATTCGAGAAAAGAGAGAAACAGTTGTGCAGGCTTCATCTTGGCGGCGCTGCAGGTGGGCCACGAGAGAGAGAGAGAGAGGAGAGAGAGAGAAGAGAGAGAGAGAGAGAGAGAGAGCGGAGAGAGGAGAGAGAGAGAGGAGAGAGAGGGGGGGGGGGGAGGGGGGCTATAATGGAAAAAGTTATCATAATCATTATTGGAAGAAAATCAAATACAATAATGATAAGAACACTATTTCAACATATGCATTTCTGAATGGGAGGTAAATCATATTGCGAGCAAAAAAATGCATCTCTCTCTCTCTCTATTTTTTTTTACCTCCTCCTCCTCTTCCATTCACCCTCTTCTCCTCCTATCTTTAAAGCTCCCTAATGACTCCGCACTAACTACCTGTCTACTGAGTCCATTCCATTCATTCACCACCCTATTTGTGAACCAGTTTTTCCCTATTTCCTTTCTAAATCTACGCCCTTCCAGCTTGAATCTTATTTGTAAATTGTTCTTCTCCATTAACTTCTCTCTCTCTCTCTCTCTCTCTCTCTCTCTCTCTCTCTCTCTCTCTCTCTCTCTCTCTCTCTCCATCCATCTCATGAGAGAGAGAGAGCGAAAGCGAGAGCGAAAGCGAGAGCGAGAGAGAGAGCGAGAGAGAGAAATATGCAGGTGTGGTATCTAATGACCTTGATGAATTTCATACGTCTCCCCTCATTAGCTTTGCCGCCCCAATTGTAAAAACCAAGTGTTTCAAGAGCACACCCAAATTGAGGCGGCAATTTGTTTAGACAGGTTTATGATCGCTTAGCGTATAATGGCCTATTGAATTTTCATAAATGACTCCCATGGGCAGCGTTACCTCTCTTAATAAGATCCCCAAAGTGTTCAAGCAGACCGCCCTCCCATACCTGTTCGTAGCCCAAAAGGGTATATAAGGAGGAAAGTCTTTGCCAGTAGCAGACCCTATATCGTCGGCATCATGAACACTCGTGACAGTGTTGAGAGGTCAGATTGTCCTCATGCATGAAAACGGGTTTGCACCGCAAGATATCTGTGACCGTTTGGGCATTGCACGCAGCACCGTCAGCAAATGGACGATGAGATGGGAAGAAAGTGGAAATTAAACTGACCTTCGTAAGTAATTATATATGTGAATGTCCATGCACTAAGAACATGCACTAACATAACGTTAAGTAATTATATATGTGAATGTCCATGCACCAAGAACATGCACTAACATAACGTTAAGTAATTATATATGTGAATGTCCATGCACCAAGAACATGCACTAACATAACGTTAAGTAATTATATATGTGAATGTCCATGCACTGTGATAACCATGTCAAATGACAAATAGCTATGAATTCGTGTTGGTTTATTTTCAGCAAGACAACCTCGTTCACGCGTGACAAGTCAGGAGGATGACCAACGAATTCTCCAAGCAGTGCAGGAAACGCCCATCACAACAGTGGTGGAGCTGAGGAGTCGGCTTCACCTCGATGTTTCGGTTAAAACAGTGCTCAGACGTTTACGGGAGGCGGACATATTTCACCGTGTCCCTGCCGTCAAGGAACGGTTAACAGAGGTAACCGGGCAGGTCGATTGGCTTTTGCCCGTGAACACGGAAGAGAGGGATCTTGAATTCGGGTTTCCAGGGTCATCTTCACAGATGAAAAAATTTCCGCTCACCTGACCACGGACGGCAGCACGTGTGGCGAAAAAACAACACCAGGTAATAATAATAATAATTTTTCATCGCCCGGAGGCATACAGACAAAATAATTAACCGCAACGCCCTATCTTAACTATAGAACATTACAATGCCTAAATACAATCGTAGTCATAAAGGTAACAGCACCCATATAAATCAAGAAATCATCTTTTTTTCCCCTTTCATTTTAGATACGACAAGGAGAACATTTACGAGGAAGCACGCAGTGGGCACGTGACGTGCAACATATGGGGCTGGATGTCAATTCATGGATAGGCGATGTATTCCAATTGAGGGGAGGTTCAATACAGAAAAATACCTGCAGATTCTGAAAACTCCTTCCTCCCCTCATTACGGGAAAGAAACTTTCCTTTTCCCCCCCTGGCGCCATCATTTTTGTCCACAAACCGGTGCCCGGTCCACACCGCCAGACGTGTCCAGGAATGGTTTTGCACGTCAGGAAAACTTGCAGCTCCTGGAGTGGCCCAGAAAAGGGGTGTGACTGCAACCCTATTGAGCACGTCTGGGCTAAGCTTGTCAACTCCTGGGAACAGGAAGGGGAGCGAAATCACGCCCACTTGATGGATTACATTAACAGGGAGTGGGAGCTGCTCCGAGCCAGGCCAGAGGTGGCACGCAACCTTGTGAAATCCAGGGCCAAAACGACTCCCACCAAGTAATTGAAAAAGGGGGAGGCGGGAAACAAAATACTGACGAAACAGCAAAAACAGCGACGTTACTACTTCTACTACTACTATTTACGATTACTCTAATACACTAATACAAATAATACTAATGTCTACCAATAAAGGAATGCAAAAGTTTCATTGTTAAAATATTTTGCCTTCTTAATGGGTAATGAGATCAATCGGTGCGTGATGAATGAGCTGATGCTAAAAAAAATGTTGGTGGTTTTTGCATAATACTCAGCATACTCATAATACTCAGTATTTTTTCTATCATATTTCTCGGTGAGTTTTAAAATCTCGAACACATTTTTAACGTAATGTATACGTAGAATGTTTATTATGAAAACGAACTCGATGGTGTCACTTTCTCTCTTCTCCTCTCCTTTTTTTATTTTGTATGTTTAACAGTTATAAATCACACAGATTGCTTAATTAAAAGGTAGATAAGTTAAAGCACTAAATATTCAAGATCAGCTAAAGATATCCTGTCCTAGAGATCATCTAACTCAAAGCTAGGCCTTATATCAGTTTATAATATATTACATTATTTACAGTTGCACAGGTCAGTTACTACATGGTTCTGTCTGTCATAGACACTAATCACACGCACTAGACAGTTTAACATGTGCAGCCACGCCTTGCGGAGTTGACACGCTCCACCCCTTGGACCCCCTTAAATACCCCCGGGGATTTACGCCACTTCAAAAAATATATATTTTTATATTTTTAAAAATATATATTATATATAAATATATATATATAGATATATATATATATATATATAAAAGAGAGAGAGAAGGAGAGAAGAGGAGAGAGAGAGAGAGAGAGAGAGAGAGAGAGAGAGAGAGAGAGAGGGCTATAATGGAAAAAGTTATCATAATCATTAGTACTGGAAGAAAATCAAATACAATAATGATAAGAACACTATTTTAACATATGCATTTCTGAATGGGAGATAAATCATATTGCGAGCAAAACAATGCAAAATGCATATCTCTCTCTCTCTCTCTGTATTTTTTTTGCCTCCTCCTCTTCTTCCATTCACCCTCTTCTCCTCCTAATCCCTCTAATCTCTCTTTATTCTGACCGCGGAGAATTGACCCTATACCCCCCCTCCCCACCCCTCAACGCTCTCTCTCCTGCCCTCGATCGCTTACTTCCTCCTCTATGAACACTCAAATTCCAGCAGTTGATTTTCTACCAATAATGATTATGATAACTTTTTCCGTTATCGCCCCCCCCCCCTCTCCTCTCTCTCTCTCCGCCTTCTCTTCTGTATTTTCTTTCCTGCTCATCCTCTCCGTTTCCTACCGCGGTAATATGACCCTATCTCGCGCCTACCCCCCTCTCTCTCCTGCCCTTGCTTCCTCCGTTTCTCTACTTTCTTTCCGCACTCAAATTTATATTAGTCGTATTATATTAGGTGGTTCTGTTTTATATATTTGTTTTATATTTCTTCTCTCTCTCTCTCTCTCTCTCTCGTCGTATCAGAGATACACAGCAGATGTGTGTGTGTGTGTGTGTGTGTGTGTGTGTGTGTGTGTGTTATTCCCCTTCTACAATCTATAGATTGTAGAATCTATAGATTGACGGTCCTATAGGACCGTCGATAAGGCATTTAAAAGGAAGTGACACGCCAGGAGGTTTGGGGTGAGTGGATTCTCGCCCGGCTAAGGCCGGGAGTGTACGTACTTATATCTTCACTCACTTCCATTTAAATATATACTGAGCGACAAAAGTTTTGCCCTAAAACAGGAAGAGCATCACTTCTCATTCCACCTGTCACTGTCAAAACACATCATCATTAACTTTGTATTGTTTCATAGTAAACCCAAATAAAAAAAAATTTAGTGCAGTCTTCAGGTTGTTGTTTTTATCTGACGCTCAGCTATTTGAAAAGAAATATTACTATCCCATGTAATACTTATTTTCATGCAAAATCAAAACAATATCCCACTGTGTAAATATAAGAATCATGTAAATGTTTTGTTCCGATGTTCCCCTTTCATGCAAAAACAAGACATCCAAAGAAAACATGTTTAACGGAAAACTCACGCAAACCGACTAGAACATTTAACTCCAATGGCGAGTTTTCTGGAAACTAGCGCCGCCAGATGTATCTCGCGCTCTCACTTCCTCTGGCCCTTTGAGCCTGATGTTTAAATCATTTACCGTAAATTCCCTGTATTTTCTTCGGGACTATCAGAATTACCCCAAAATACAACAACTGAAACGTTCTTAAAAAATTGTAATTTACCTTTTATTTTTCTTTTATTTGGGATGAAAATATTGGCAAAACATAGAATACTTGATAACTAATTTTTTTTAAATCGTCTTTTCATGGAAACACTGCAAGCTCAAGCAGAATGAAACTTCAGGAAGTATGTACTTGCATGTAACCTTTCGCTCAGTACCTGTTTTGGGTGTGTCTGTTTTTCTTGCGACGAACATTTTATAAGGTTGAGTAGGGTTCCGGTACTCAGGTCAGGTATGGTCTTGTCAGACTGAACATAAAAATACAGCTATGCGGTTGTCAGGGCAGTTGAGATCTTGGTAGACCGCACGTTAAGGTCCCGTAGACTACACAGACACCGATGTAGACCGCACATTATAGTAGCAACACAATACGACACTTTATAGTACAATATTGATAATCAATCGGACAGAGCGAGTTGGAAGAATTTCACAAAATCACGAATCAGCTGAGTCTGATGATAATTGTCAAGGGTTTTTTCAACACCGTCTGACAAAGATCCACGCGATAAAAAAGATATTATTGTAACACTTAGGGCCATATTCAAGAATTTTTCTCCACCCGTTGTGTCGGTTTTTGGTATACAAGAATCAAAATACGACGCGACGCGTCGAGCTCAGGGGTGGAGGTTGTGTCAGCTGATTCCCGACAACTTGCACATCCCCCCTTCATCCCGTTCTCCACTCATTCCATCGTATTTCTTCCCAGACCATTACAGGAGAGTTTTCAACACAACCGAGAGTGACAGCCATACACTGTGAATGCACACGTGCCCACATTAAGGTAAAATCTGGTCCAGGAGGCCTTTATAGGTGTGTGAACTTGTGAGGAAGCCAGGGGCGGCGGGAGGGTGGAGGGCAGCCATTGTGTGGAGCAGTGGTGGCGGGCCTTTCAATGTACTCGCACGCATCCTCAGGCCAATTTTTTCTGCACCAACGCCTCAACAAGTGGCGAACACTAACTTAGCTATTATTTTAATGTCAGAAATGATAAATTTCACTAGTAAATGTATTAGATATTTTATAAAACAGTCAAAATACTGATGCCGCTTTGGGCTCGCTTTGTTTTGGGTACGCCTGTCAAATATCCACCATCGGGGCAGTTCTTGTAGATGAGACCAGTGGAGGTACACGGTGGAAAATCTCCACCGGCCGGGATTTGACGAGCATTCTTGAATATAGCCCTTAGACACTATGAAGTGCTGGATACTTTACTGGATCCAATTTCGGATTCGATTAAGAGTCTAGTTGTGATTCATCTCAAGATAATTTCCTCCCGGCTGGGAGGCGGCCATAGCCCAGTAACAAAAACAAAGGAACTCTATAGTTCTCAACCACTCGCTTGTTGCCCGACCCGCCACTTCCCATAAATTTTAAATGGACGGTCCTCAAGCCCCTGGGGAATCCCAGGAACAGCATCCCGCTCAGGGAAGGACCCCTCGGCCTCGTCATCGTGGTATGGGGTTTAAACACCAATTTTTTCGGTCAGGGAACTTGGAAATCATACTATAGAAGTGATCCTATGAAGTATGATCATACCGTCGTTCATGCAGCCGTGCCCCTAATGCTCCCAGACTAAACACCCGCCTCGTGCAGGATATAAACAGCAATGTGGCGCCGCCACTTGGATTGCAAAGGCTTCCAGATTTCAGAGAATAAATGTTTCATTTTAGTATAATACATCAGTACTTAAAATTTTGCATAAAGAGCATACAGCGAGGGTAAAAATAGCTAATAAAGGGCATAATAGTTAAAAAACTAAAATAGTACCCCCCAACATATTAAGTTTTCTCGCATGAGGGCAACGCTGCAGTAATTTTGGGGGTTTTACAACGAGAACTAAACTATCTTTTTGTGTTTGTCCTATCAGCCACTCTTTCTATTATTCATTAATTATCTTCTAGCCTAACCCAATCCCTATCCCTCCTACGCTAATGACTTTACCATCATCTTCAACGTCGTTCATTATACGAAACCCAAATCTACAAGCTGGAAAAGCGTAGATTTAGAAAGGAAATAGGAAAAAACTGGTTCACAAATAGGGTGTTGAATGAATGGATTGGACACTGGTCATTGTTTTCGACACAGCTCTTCTCTTCTTTCTAGGTGGGGAGCTAAACCACGGTTTTCAGTCGCAGTTCAAAGCCTATTTTCCGGGTGGCTCCCTGAGGGCTTGTAGATTAGGGCCCCAACCTCTGCTCTTTTTACCCAGCCTTTTTTAGAAATACTTTAACCCCTTCAATGATTCTTCTATTGGTGTCCTGTACCCTACTCAAAACCCAAAAGAAATTCCTTATCCCATCTATGTTCCCCTCTGCCACTCTATCCCACTGATCCCCCCTACCTCCCGTGCCACTATTGCTTTTAAGCCGCTCTCTTTCCTCATCATACCTTGGACACATTAAACCAGGTGATCTACAGTTTCATCTAGTCTACCCATACACATTTGACATATCTTGCTTCCTTCGTTTGCCCATCTATATGTTCTACTATTGACCTCCAGAGATGTTGTCCTTGCTTTAAATAATAAACCACTCCCCCCAAACTACCATCATAAAAGACCTCACACTTTGGTGTGGGCTTCCCCTTGTACCAATTCAGGAACTCTTACCCTCCATCCCCTGTCTCCACATCTCCCTGCCCTGCCTCTGAACTTGGTCATTCACCTTTCCTTTAACTCCCCCTCACTAGACTGGTGTATCCTATCTGTGAAACCCTGTAACCCCACTTCCTCTCCCCGTCTGCTTGATCTATCCCATTACTACTCTGTCCTATCCACTCATAAACTTTTCGAGCCCACCGTTTTTCATCCATTTTTCTAAGCCTGATTTTTATTTTAAGCACTGACTTTCCTATTCTCTCCGCAAAGGTAAATCCACCCTGCCCTCCCCTGATCGCCTCCACTGCTAATACCTGTTTGCCTCTAGTGCAAGTCTACCTACCTGTTCTGTACTACCTCTAACTTGTCCCCTCTCCTACCGTCCACCTCATACACTCTGCCCCATACATGAGGCTCGGGACTGCCATGCCTTTCCACAACCCTCTTACTACCTCATACCTGTTTGCCCTACATCTTGCTACACTACCAAGCCTTCCCACCCACTGATTTGCTTTTCCTTATTTTATCCTGTTTTCCTATCTGCTCCTTCCCATCTACCGTGATACCTAGGTATTTATATGACTCGGTGCGCCCTATCCTCAGGTCTCCCATTTCCAACTCCTACCCTCATCTGCTGCCTCTCCATTTATAACCAGGACCTGACTTTTCTCACTGTTAAATTTCATCCCAAAATCCCTCCCATACTGTGGCGACTTATGTAGCATCTCCTGAAGTTCTTTCCCCTGTCCTCACTCATGCAACTATGTCGTCAGTCATATAGTAAACTGCTCAACTTTTCCTCCCCACCCTTATCCCATAGCCCGAATTTCTCAACCTAATTGCTAATTCCTCTGTAAAAAAGCAAAAAGTAAAGGTGATAACACGCAGCCCTGCCTAACCCCTCTTCGACTACCTACCCACTCTGTCTCTGTCCCCAAGCCTGTACACTGCCCGTGTGTCCTCATACATACTATCTATTATGCTGACTATTCTGTCACTAATCCCAATTCTAGACAGTAGTCTACAAAAGCAAACCCCTATTGACCCTATCATAAGCCTTCAATGTCAAGGAATGCAAGGTAATGTCTTCCCACCCATCCTATTCTTTTTTCTATCACTGAACTAACTACGAACATGTTGTCCTCACCTCTCCTATCCCTGCGAAAGCCTTCTGTTCCTCCCCCATTACTCTATTTCTCTCACAACATTCACTAATCCTACCATTTAGTAACCCACTGAATATCTTTCCCACCGTATCCAATTACTGCTATTGGTCGATAATTTTTCAAGAGCTTTCTACTTTTGTGACCTCCCTTGTGTAATAGAGTAACCCTACCCTCATTCCATTTCCTTGGGACTCTCTTATCCTGCCCAAAAAGCCTATACAACCCATCCACCATAAACCCTCACCCCCTTCTTTATACAATTCGTTTGGGATACCATCCCTGCCTGCTGCTTTCCTATTTTCAGCTTTTTAAGTAACTCCTTTTTTCTTCCTTACTGAAATGTTCATCCATTCCCTCATCTATCTTCCTTTTACTTCCTATATTTACTTCACCTAATTCTACCTGCTCAGTCATGCCCCCCACCTCCTCCCAACTCTTGATCTCCCTCTTAATACTCTCAGGTCCCTTTCACCACTTCGTCTCCCACTAAAATTTCATCTACGCAAAGGTTTTCTCCCTGTCTTCCTCTCCTCTAAGAAAAGTATACCAATCCCCACCCCTTCCTCACCCTTCTCCCTTAGTTCCTCTACAATTTCCCTCTCCATGTTTGCCCTAGCCTTCCTAATAAGCGCTTTTACTTCTCTCTGTTTTTTCTTATACCTATCCCATGCCTCCTCATATTCTAAACCCTTCCCCTATCTCCATCTACTTCCTTTTCGAGTCTCTTTTTGTGCCCTGTTCTGCTCCTTTCTTTCCTTCCTCGCCCTCTTAAACTCACTATTCCCCACCTATTGCACTTTTTTCCCCGGCTCCTTTGCTTTACTTTACCTATCCTCTTCCTAGCTATTCCATCTATTGTCTCCCACAGACTCTGGTTCATTTCATCCACCCCCTTTCCTCCTTCCAAACTACCTGTTTCAAGTCCCTCCTAAAATTTTCCCATTTCCTGTCTAATGTCCCATCTTTGTTGTGCATTTTTCTCCTTTTCATTCTCCCTTTGTTTTTTACTTGTTAATTTAAGACTTCATGTTGTGGTCACTATTTATATCTACCAGACCCTCCTCATCTATCCAAAATATCCTTCACCATCTTCCTGGCATTTTCATTTTCTAGCACATAATCTATAGCTGATTCCCTCCCTCTCTCTGCCCATGTTACTCTACCCTCTGCCATTGTCGTATTTTGGATTTCTAACTCGTTGGCCTCAACAAAATTTAAGAGTAGTATCCCATTCCCATTTACCTCCTCCCCTAGTATACCTATGTGTCCATTCATGTCCCCATAACTTTATCTGTTCCTGTCTGTGTTCTGCTAATAATCTACTAATCTTGTTATATTTCCTTTCATTTTCTATACTAGCCCCTCTCCCTTCAACTGTCATATAGCAGACTACCAAGATGATCGTCCCTTTTTCTCCTCTTCTTTGTTTCTCTAATCTAGCAGCAAAAATATCTTCGCTTTCCTCACAGGTTCCTACATCTAGCTCCTCAAAATCTATACCCGCATCCTGCCTGACAATAACACCCCACCCCGCCCCCTTTTTCTAGGATTCTTGCTTCTACCCTATTTTTTTTAAAGGGGATACCCCTCTGTTCTTACATTTATCCTCTCCCTAAGGTGGGATTCCGTGACGCCTACTACATCAAAACCCCATTCAAATTATTCCCCGGAAATGTCCTCTAATTTGCCTACCCCCCAACCCTGACATTAATGCATCCAAATCGCATAGAGTTTTCTAAACCCCTTCCCTTGGTTCCATTTTTTTAAAAACTGGCTTCCCTTATATCTTGAAGCCCTATGCCTCCCATTTTTCCCCGTAGACCTAGTTTCCCTGGCTAGCTACCTAACAGCCTTCTCTAACTGGTCCCCGTACGCCCCCTGTCCCCATCTTACTAGGTGGACACCATCTCTGTATACATCGAGTGCTTACCATAAAAGTGTCCCACCGTCCCCCCACAAAACCCCAACCCCATATCCTTGCACAGCTCCTCATCTTTCTATTTAGACTTAAGGCCCTCGACAGCCACTCCTGACCCACATACTCCCTAGGGATCACACCACAAATCACCCTTTCCTACCACTCTCCTTGACCTTCTCTAACAGGCCTTGTACCTAGTTACCAACTCCTCCGACCTCCCCCCTTGCTTCGATCGTTCCCCGACGTGCACCACCACAACCGCATCCTTCCCTGTGCCTACCATCCCGCCTGTCCAGTCTATCTGTAACATCCTGCACCGATGCCCCTGGATACACACCCTAGTCCTCCTGTCCCTGTCCCTCTCACAGAAGTTCTGGTCTAGTACTTCACCTGAGAGTCTCCCACCAACCACCTCAGCCCCTTTCCAAATCCTGTCCCTGCTTGCTGCTCCCACACCTCTACTCTTCACCCCCATAATCCTCCTCCCCCAGCACAGCATACCTGTTGTGCAACGGCACCTCACCTGACTTTTCTGCCCCAGCACTACCTGGGTTGCTTCCCTTTCCCACCACCCGCCACTCTCCCTCCTTGGGCCTGGTACCTCCACTTGCCGGCCTGGTAACTACACCTGCTGCCGTACCTCTACCCCTCCTCAAGGCTGTGGACCTTCTGCTGAAGGTCCTTCACCTCGCCCCGCATGGTACTAACCAGCATCCCAGTACCTACATTTCCCTCATCCACTCTCCCTTAAGCCCCTTAACCCCCTCCTGCAATACCTTTACCTGTTCCTTAAGGCACACACCACACATTCCCTCACCGAGGACCGCAACATGTCAAAACCCCGCACAGGATGTAAACATTAACCACCTCTTCCTCCGCTGGTTACACGTGGCTTGGGGCCAAAACCTCCTCCTCTGAAAAGGGAAAAGCAAACCCTCCCCAAAAAAACCCCCTACCCCCTCGGCCACGCCCAGCTGAAAGCTAAAACCCTCCAAAAACCCCCTTCTAGAACCCCACATATCCCATATTTCACAAGACTAGAAAAATTTCAATCCGAAACACTTACTCAGCCCCACCGTCCTGCCTCCAGGGAGTCCCTACTAATAGCCACCACCACCTCGTGGCTTTAAAAACAGAGTTTATTGAACTGATTTTTTTTGGCTGCATACATTTGGCCCCAAAAAGGGGCGTTCTACCCCCGTACGGTTTCGGTTTGGAAATTTAAACCCCCCTTTTCCTGCGGGTTTTGGATGGGGTTTCCTTTTTTTAGGAGGGGCGAGGGGGGAGAGGCTTTTTTTTTACTTAATTTTTTTCCCTCTTCCCTCTGGTGAAAGACTTCTCGGGACCTGAAAACCCTTGTCGGTGGGAAAAACCCCCCCCTCGTGGGGCGGGCACCTCGGCTTTTGCGTTTTTTGTGCTTTTTCTGGGGGGGTGGGGGCACCTTGCGATGCGCTAAAGGCCCCCCCGTGTCTTTGCGGTCCCATCGTTGCGGGGCCGGTATAGGAAAAAATTTTTTTTTTTTAGCGGGCCTTCTAAAGCTGCTCCCCCGAAAAATCTGCGGGCACCCGGGGGCAAAACTCTTAAATCTTTTTTTGCTGACATACGGGCCCCCGGGGAAAAACAATTCTCAGAGTGCCCCGGAAGACCTCAAGGGGGAGGACCGTCCCCTTCACTGCTCCGAAGCCAGTTTTTGCAGCCGGGCTCCCCAGCGGCGGATCCCCAGTTTCCCTTTTCGCGTAAACTAAATTTATTACCCTCCAGGGCCCTTTGGTTTTTCCTCAGGGGAAGTTCTTCTGAAACTCCCCCCCCCCCCTCCCAAATCCCCCACCCGCTTTTCTAAAAAACTCTCCACCCTGTGACTTTTCCCCCCCAAACCCGTTCTGAAAATTCTCCACGCTGTGATTTTCCCCCCCCCACCCTTTTTCCCGAAAACCCCCCTACCCCTGTGATTTGCTTTTCCCCCCACCCTTTATTCTAAAAACCCTTTCCCCCCCCCGGGTTCTGTTTTTCCCCCCCCCACCCCGCTATTCGGGAAACTCACCCCTGTTCATCAGTGTTTCCACACCCGTTTATTCAAAAACCCCCCCCCCAACCCCTGAAAATTGTTTTTCCCCCCCTCCCATTTTTCTGAAAACCCCCCAAACCCCCCTGTGTTGGGTTTCCCCCCACCCGCTTTTTCTAAAAACTCCCCTTGTGCCTCAGTGTTCCCGCCCCAAATTAAATTCTAAAAAAACCCCTTTCCACCCCGAAGACTTTTTCCCCCCTCCCGGGTTATTCTAAAAACCCCCCCTCCCGTGTCTGTTTTTTTCCCCCCCCCACCCCGTTTAATTCTGAAAACTCACCCTTGTGCCCCCAAGTTTTTCCCGAAACCCTTTTTTATTCCTGAAAACTCTTTCCAAAAACCCCTGAGACTTTTCCCCCTCCCCGTTTTTTCCCTGAAAACCCCCCTCCCCTTTTGGTGTCTTTTTCCCCCCCCCCCCTATTCTGAAAATTCCCTTTGGGCTCAGTGTTCCCCCCCCCCAAAATTTATTCTGAAAACTCCTCCATCCCTAAAAAACTGTTTTTCCCCCCCCATCCCTTTAAATTCTAAAAAACCCCCACCCCGGGGGTCCGGTTTTCCCCCCACCCGCTTTCTAAAAACTCACCCTTGTTCCCCCGTGTTCCCGCACCCAAATTTATTTAAAAACCCTTTTCCCCCACCCCTGGACTATTTCCCCCCCCCTTTTATTCTGAAAACCCCCCTACCCGTCTGTGTTTTCCCCCCCACCCGCTATTTTTTAAAACTCCCCCTTGTCCTCAGTTTTTCCCGCACCCATTTATTCTGAAAACTCCCCCCCCCTAAAAACTGTTTTTCCCTCTCTCGTTTATCCTAAAAACCCCCCCAAACCCCTTTGTCTGGGGGTTTCCCCCCACCCGTTTTCTAAAAACCCTCACCCTTTTGTGCCTAAAGTTTTTTCCCGCCCCATTATTCTGAAAACTCCCCCCCCCGGGGAGCGGGTGTTCCCCCCTCACCTTTTCTAAAATCCCCCTACCCCTGTGTCTGGGGTTTTCCCCCCACCCGCAAATTCTGAAAACTCCCCTTGTGCCTCAGTTTTCCCCCACCCTTTTATTCAAAAAAACTCCCCCCCCCAAATTTTTCCCCCCTAAAAGAAGTTTTTCCCCCTTTCCCTTTTATTCTAAAAACCCCCCAAACCCCTGTTTTGTGTTTACCCCCCCACCCCTATTCTGAAAAACTCCCCCTTTTGTGCCCTCATTGGTTCCCGAAACCCATTTATTCCTTTTAACCCAATCCTCCCCCCTGAGACTTTCCCCCCTCCCGTTTTCTGAAAACCCCCCTCCCCCCTGTGTCTTTGTTTCCCCCCACCCGTTTAATTCTGAAAACTCCCCTTGTCCCTCAGTGCCCCCGCACCCATTTATTCTAAAAAATTTCCCCCAAGGGCTGAGACTGGCGTTCCCCCCCCCTTTTTTTTCTGAAATCCCCCACCCCTGGCCCTGTTTTTTTCCCCCCACCCGCCTCGGGAAAAACTAACCCTTTTGGCCTTCAGTCGCGATTTAAAGTCCCCCGGCGGGGGTCAACGGGGTCCTCCGTGAGCCCCGCTGTGCACGCCGCGTGCCCTTCCCGACCTAGGGCCTCGCCGCATCGAGAAACCCGGGGGCCTGTTTCGACCCCCGGGACTTGGGGACTGGACTATTTGCAAAGTTTTAAAAAGCCGGGAAATTTCCCCCAGGGCAGTACGGGAAAAATGTTTCCCCCCCCAAAGGGGGGGGAAGGGGGGCTTCGGAGCGCCCCTCCTCGTCTTTCCCCCTCCCAAACACTCGAAAACCAAAAATGGGGTTTTCAAAAAAAAGGGGGCCGACCCCCGCCCCCAGCGCGAGCGGGGGGGAGCTTGCTAGCGCCGCGATGCCTACGACGTGGGGATGATGATGAAGGGGAACCCCAACCACTCGTCACCCGATATTTCCGTCAGGACCCAAAGGCCCAGCAGGAGGCCGCGCGGGGGCAAGGACTGGACCACTTTTTTTTAAAACGGTCGCGCCGCCCGCCCCCAATTTTCAAGCTGAAAACCCCTTTGGAGGACCACCCAGCGCCGGGCCCCCTACCTGCCCTCACGGCCCTGGGTACGAAAAACCGGACCCGAAGAAAAAGGTGAGGCCCAATCTCTACGGAGAATACATCCTCACCCCCCAAAAGGCGAGGAGTCATGGCGCTCCTGGGGCGCCTCGTTTACGAGGCAATGGGGTGCTCCTCCTTGACCCTAGTGCGAGGGGGCACAAGGTGGTGCTGGGCGCTACCCTTTTTACTTCCCCTCGTGCGGTTTAAAACAAACTACGCCCCCAAAGGGTGGTGTCCGCCACACGGCTGCTTTGGCGGGGAAAACAACATAGCCCAGGCGGTGATGTTTGGGTCCACGGGGGGCCCAGCCACCTCCCCAAGCTCCCCTTGCTTTCCGGGGGGCACCTACCCCTTTTAGGGCCCCTACCGGGGCGGCCGGTGGGGTTTCTACAAGTCCCAAACGATTCAACCCCCTGAAAATTTTGGGTGCGAGCACCCCGTCAGGTGTAGGGGAGTTGGAAAAACCCCCCCCCCCCCCCCCCCCCCCTTAAAAAACCCAACCCCGACGGAGGATTTGTTTTGGGCCGCCACAAGGCCAAGGAGGCCACCCCCGGGGGGAAAAAAAGTTTTCCAAATTTGGGCGGGAGAAAAAAACCAGGGCCTAAAACCCTTGTCCTGAGAGGCTTCGCGGATGCCTCGGGCCTCCCCTTTCCCAAAACCCAGCTTCAGGCACCAGGGGGCGGCGGAACACCGGGGGGGGGGGAAACATAAAAAAAGGGGAAACAACCACAGCAACAACACGGAAAACCCGCTTCTTTCCTGTTTCCCCAAACCACCGGGCCCAAACCCTGGGTCAAGGCCTTTCAAAAACCCCCGGGCCTTTCCCCCCCCCCCTAGTCCCCGGGGGACCCCCCCCCAGGCCCGGGTCGGGGGGAAGGGGGGAAAGAAAAGCGAAAGCTGACAGTATCAGTGGAGGAGGGGGGCTACCATCACCCCCCCCGCTTTTCCCCCCCCCCCCTTTTCCTAAACGGGGGGACTGGGACCAGGGCCCGCCCACCAAAACAGGAACGCCCTCAAGGTCACCCCCCAGCCACCCCCTTGAAACCTTTCAGGGGCCTAAAAGGGGCCAGCGACGCGAAGCCGACGGACGTCGGGGGCTGCCTCATGCCAACCCCAAAAAATTCACCGTCAGCGAGGAGCCCGCGTGCAATTGCTGATTGCATAATCGTCCCATGATGCTGTTTTTGAGGGGGGGTTTCCTCCACCCCCCCGGAAAGCTCGCCCCTCCCCCGGGGGAAAGGAAAAGGTTGACCCCCCTCCCCCCTCGAAATTTTAAAATTAGCCATCAATAAACGGCGGCCGTTTGTCAGGGACCAAAAACAGGGGGACCCAAAAGGCCAGCTTTCCCCCTCCCCCCCCAGCAGAGTCCCAAATCGTCCACCGACCACGTGACAACGCCCACCCCCCCATGCGGCGCCCCCCGGGGGGGCCGCCCCCAGGCCCCAAGGGTGCTGCAGGGGAATGCCCGGGGCCCCTCCCCCCCAAAAAAAACCCATAAAGGGGGCTTGCAGGCCATTTTCGAGGAGGACCTTGATTGGTTCTCCTACGGGAGAGCTCACCCCTGCTGATTTTAAAGGGGGCGCTTTGGGCCGGGCTACGGGTCTCCACTCCTCCCTCCCAACTGGGGGGGCCCCCCCGTGGCTGCGTGACGCGGGTTTGAGGCCCCGCCCATCCCTCACGCGCAGAATCACCGACCCGGCGCACTGTGGAGATGGCGTGGGGGCCCTTTGGGGGTTTGGGGGCTGCACGTGGGGAGGACTCGACCTCACTGTGTACAACCTGAAAGCAGGAGCCAGCGACACCAACTGGAGGCAGGGGGGGCTGCTCACCATGGAAATCCCCACACTAGCCTCCTAGTGGCGGGCGTTTTTAAAACCCCCCCCACCCCATCCTGCTTCAGTGCCCGGCAACCACCTGACGGGCCCGTCACCTAGCATTGTTTGCTCGAGAGGTCCCTCACAACATCTCCTAACACCGGGAGCCCCCCCCACGTCCGGAGGGGGCGACTGGCCTTCCCTTTGGGTGTGGGGTTTAAACCTGGGGGGGCCGGGCCAAATCGTGGCACGTGCACCCTACGCTCCCCGTGACCACAAACGGCCTACCCTCACCACCCTCAAAAAGCGTCCCCGCCGACCCGGGCCACCCCTTTTTGCCGCGATGGAACTCAAGAGGGCGGATTTGGGAAAAATTTTTTAAAAGGCTTCCCTTGACGAGTGGGGGGTTTCACTTACAGCCACCCACACCGGGGCACCAAAAAGGGAAAGGAAACCTCACCCCAGCCCTTCAAGGGCAGCCGACCACCATTCCAATTTGCTCCCCGGGGGCCCCCGCCCCCAAACCGTCCCGACTGGGGGGTTCTACAACAAAGGACGTCAGGGAGCACAACCCCCGGGTTAAAAAACCTGCACAAAGCTGTAAAAACGACACCCCCAACCCCACCAATTTTCGGCTGTTGCAGATGTTTTTCCCCTCGGGGGCTCGGCGGGTTTGTCTCAGCGGGCCAGGGGGGGCCAGGGGTTGGGAAAGTGGGTGCGCCCCCCTTTAAAACCAGCAAAACCTCCCTGGGCCAGTTTGGGAGGAATGTCGGCGGTTTCCCCGGTGCCGCCCCGCACCGACCGGCCGCCCACCCACACCCACCCCGGAAGAGGGGAGAGCTAAATCGGCGTGTTCACCGCGGGGGTCCAGCGCCCAACTTCCTCCTCGCACACGCCACCCCCAGAAAACAGCTTCGACAAACCCCCACGCCCGAGGCTGTCGGGGAAAAGCGTTGGAGGGGGGGAACCTAAACGTGGCGGCCCACCTCTTCACTCCCCCGGGAACTGTCGCCCGGCGAGGAAAAAAGGGCGGAAAAACAGCTGCGGGGAGGACGGCGTGACAAAACCCAAATGCTCGCTCATGCCGGGCCTGCCGGGGACGCCGCGCTGCTCGCCACGCCCCCAAGGGCGTCTTGGCTGGCGGGGCCACCGGGCCCACCAAGCGTGGGAAGGGGGCCGATATTCAGCCCCTCCCCCAAACCCAGGGAGCCCCCCCAAGCTCAGGGGCCCTTTTCCCTCATCAGCTGCACGGCTAAACAGCCTAGAGAATGGTTGCCCCTCGCGACTGCAAATGGGGGCGTGGGGAAGGGCCCCCCCCCCTCCCCTGTTTGGCTTCACCCGCGGCGTGGGCCCCGCTGATAGCCTCCCACCCCGGGGTGACCCAGGGGCCCAAAAACGCCCCCCAGTCCCCAGTCTTCCCCCGACCTTGGGGAAAAGGGGTTCGGCTGGCCATCCCCCCACGCTATTTTCTCCAAACCCCCGCGAGGGAAGGGGGTCCGGGGAAAAACCCGCTCGCCTGGGTCGAGGCTACCCCCAAACCAACCGTCGGGCCAAAGTCAATTTCCCCGCCCAAAATTTTACGCTACCAAAGGAAAAATGGGAAGGGAACGGGGCGCCCCAGGGCGGCATCCTCAGCCCGTTTTTCCCGTTCAAAACCCGCTGATGGAGGAAACCCGGTCGCCCTGCCCCCACCCCCCGTCCTTTTTGGGTTTTAAAACCACCCGGCCAAACCCGGGGCCCGGGGGGTGGGGGGGAAAAGGGGCCGACGACCGCCCTCAAACCTTTTCACCCCGGGGCGGGGGTAACCAAAATCTTTGGGGAAGAAGCCCCCGGGGGCCTTCGTCGGACCTCCCTCCGCCAAGTGGAGGAAGGGTGGGGCCCCGGGGTCTCCCCAGGAATCCCGGGGGTTTTCATCAAGGCGGGCCAATTTCCCAGGCGCAGCTTTCCCTAGGGAAAGGCCGGCCCGGCGGTTAAAATGATCGGGGGTTTCCGACAAAGGGGGGCCCCCTTTTCGTTTCCTCCCCCCTTACTATTTTAGGGTTTCGCAGGGCCGGTGGGAATATTTCGGGCCCTACGCGGGTTAACGCCCCGCCACCGGCTCGGTCCCCCGCCGCCATGTGCCCGGGTGGGGGCTCCCGGTTTGGTTTTTCCGCACCCCGCTAATCGAGCCCCCCAGATTGGTGCCCGGATCCCAAACAGGGCCCTGGGACCCTGGGTGGGGGGCCCCCCGATTCCAGCCGGGGCCTGGGGGTAAGCAGAGGAGGCCTAGGTGGCCCTGGACCAGGGGCAACATCATGGCCTGCCCCGGGGGCCCGGTTTCCTCCCCCGCGACCCCCAAGGGGTTTGGCGGGGAACCCGGTGGGCCTGGCGGGCACCCATTTCCCCCCCCGCCCGGGGAACACTTGGGTCTAAACCCCCCCTGGGGCCCCCCGCCCAATTCACCGGGCCCCCGGGGCCTGGCCAAAAAGCCATGTCCCCGCCCCACCCCGGGGCCCGCCCCCGTGGGGCCCCCCGCCGCCGAGTTACCCGCCCGGAGTTCCTGCCTTAAAACCATGGGGGCCCACCCGGGACCCGGGGGCAGAGGCCTTTTGGCCTCCCCTTTTCCCCCCCGAGCGGGGACCCGCCGGTTAACTTCCCTGCCCGGGGGGAAGGGGGGGGGAGAACATTTGGGGTTGTCCACCCACTTGGGGCGGGGGTGCGGCCCTCCAACCCCTGCTCCCCCAAACCCCAAATGATGGTCATCCACACCCCTCGAAAGGGCCTTTACGCCGGGAAAGGGGGTTTTGGTAATTTCCCACCCCTTAGGGGTTCCGGGTTAACAGTGCCCGGCCGGGGGAGGGTCCCCAACCAGGGCCGCCCTACAAGCCGGCCCAGGGAACCTGCCAGGCCCCCCAACCCCCCAAAACAGGGCCCGGGCGCGGGCCGGGGGACGGCCCCCCGGACCCCAAAAGGCCCCCACCCCGCTTTAAGGGGCCCCGGGGGAAAAACCCCCGGAAAAAAGGTTCCCCGAAAAAAATTGGGGGCCCGGGAAAGGAGGCGGCCTGGTTAACGCTGGCAGCCACCGACTAACCCAAACCCAAAAAAAAAAAATTGGGAAAAAAAGGCCCAAAAAAAAAACCCCGTCAAACTAAAAAAACCCCCCCCCCGGGGCCCCCCCGTGGGGCCCCCCACAAACTGGGCATCTGGGGGTGCGTTTTTTTGGCTACTGCCATTTTAAACATTTTTTTTAAAGCCTTTTTAAAACGGTACAAAAAAAATTAAATTTTTTTTTGTATTAAAATTTAAAGGGAGCCCATTTAAAAACATGCTTTTTAAAAAAAAAAAAGGGCAGTAATTAAAAAATGGGTTTTAGGTGAACCTTTTTATAAAATACATTCTTGATGAGGGGATATAAATTATATCTCCCAACCCTTCCCCAAACCCCTTTTACTGCCAACAATAAGGTGGCACAAATCCAAGGAAAAACATATAATCACATAGTAACTTACACATTAAAAAACCCACACAGCAATTGTACACCTATACATAAAATCCCCCTGCAAAAATATCCATGTGTTTTATTAAATTTCTTTTTTAATAACTGCATTTTTGTATTGTTTCCCGTTTTTGACTTTTTTAGGGTTTTTTTTTTAAAAGAATATATGAGGGTAAAATTTTTAAAATGACAGGGATAGCTTCCACTTTTTGGGAACCCAAAGGGTAGGATAAATGAATGTTGAAAAAAATTTTAGATGATCAATGGTATTAAAAGGGTTATGAAAGGGTGGGGGTTGGATAGCTGTGATTTGGTTGTTGTAGTAATGCTATAAAATTTTTACCCTTGGGTTATTTTTAAAATATATACTACTGGGAAATTTTTAAATTTATTTTTATCAAAAAAGGTTTTGTGGGGTGTAATTGTTTTTAAAAAAGGTTGAGTATGGGTTTTATAAAAAATCGCTGTCCGTAAAAATCCTAATGGCTTTTTTGTAGTCTAAATAGGGGGTTAACCCTTTTGGGGTAGGTGCTGCACCAAATGGGGTACAGTAGTGAAGATGTGGGGGCACATGGGCAAACATACGCTTTTTCCCTTAAATTTTAAAGGGGACAAATTCTTTTGGGGGGGGTCTGTAAAAACAGGGACCCTAACTCTAGATAGTTTTAAGGGAAAGAAGGGTTTGGGTTTTATGTTGGCTTAAAAGTCCCTTTTAAAAACTCTAGTGTTTAACCCCAAAATTTGTTTGTGTGGTTCTTTCCCTTTTTTGTTGTCATTATAAATTTAAGGGGGGAAGGGCGTTAAGTGCATAAATTTTTGAAACAAAATAGAAAGTTTTTAAAATCAAATTTACAATTAATCTATTTCTTAAACACCATTTTTTTAGGTTACGAAACTCATAGTTTGGCAATGTGTATCAGGTTTTGGGAGGATCCTTTTTTCTGCAATGTATAAGGGGAAAGTCCCTCACAAAGAGTATAAATTTTTTTAGGTTGTTAAAGATAAAGGGGAAAATCATTTATATAAAAAAGAAATAGAATGGGGCCCAACAAAGCTTTCCCCGGGGGAAAACCCCTAGTGGGAAAAGGATAGTGGGTGG
Organism: Chionoecetes opilio; assembly: GCA_016584305.1. Taxonomy (NCBI): domain Eukaryota; kingdom Metazoa; phylum Arthropoda; class Malacostraca; order Decapoda; family Majidae; genus Chionoecetes; species Chionoecetes opilio. Next base: position 75,394 of record JACEEZ010025692.1, on the reverse strand, counting down.
TGATTTAAAATTTAAAATATTTTTTTTGACTGTGTTCAAAAACGTAAGTAATTTTTTGAACCAAAACATTTTAAAAGTCCCTCGTATCCCCCTAATGCTGCAATTTTTCGGTAAACAGTATGTCATGTCTTCCCGTGTCAAAAGCTTTGGTGGAAATCGTAAAAAATGCTAAGAAGAGGGGTTTTGTGAATCCAGACTAGTGGGATAAAGTCTTCTGTGGAAAATTTTTTTAAAAACTGAAAAGGGGTTTCCCCCCTTTCGAAAAACCCCCAAATGTCTGGGATCAAATATTTTTTGACTCAAGAAAAATTTTGGATTTGGGGTTTTTATTAATTTTTTTAAATATTTTAAAAAAAGTGTTTAAAAATTGATATTGGTTTTGTAGTTTTCTTGCGTATCTTTTTGGGCCTTTTTTATGTATAAAAGGGATAAAAAGAGGCATGTTGAGGGAAAATGTGGAAAATTTTACCTCTATTAATGGATTGATTGAATAAGATCTAGTGGGATTGCTATAGGGGGTTTTTTTTTTATCTTTGAAATAGAAGTTGATATTTCCCAAATGTGTTACTTTTTTTTTTTTTTTAGGGGGTTAATGGGGGTGATTACCTCTTGGGGAAGAACTGGAAAAAATACCATAGAATTTGGATAGTCGCCTCTGAAGGGAAATTAGGGGTCCCGAAATAAATGGTGGTGAACTTTGATCTAACCTGGAGCTATCTATATAAAACCCCGTTGAAAGCAGGGTTTCAACATATTGGGGGGTATTCCCTATTGTGTTATTGATACGATATTATCTAAAATTGGGTTTGTTTTTAAAGATTATTTATTGGGGAAAATTTGGGGGTTTTTTTAAAGTTCCCCAAATTTTTTTTTTATCATTCTTAAAAATTAAAAACCTATTAAAGTAGTAATTTTTGTTTAGCCTGTCCCTTAAAAGTTTGGTTAAGTGGGGTTACGAAAGTTTTTAAAATAAATTTTTGGTAACAAGGCCTACTTTATAATCCTTGTATAGGTTGTTTTTTTTGTTTTTTTTAGAGTTAAATAACTCTTGAGTGATCCCCGGGGTTGGGTTTAAACGCTTTTCCCTTACATATTTTGTTTTAAGAGGGAAAAATTTCATTATATTTTTCATTTATTTTTTCAAAAAACTTGTTAAAGTTAGCATTTTTGATCAAAATGTTTAAAATGTCATTCCATTCCCTAAAACTTAAATTTTTAGAAGATTTCTTTCGTTTTTTTAGTTATAAATCTTAAAAATTTTTAAATTTTTGGGGTAGTTTGTGTAGTTTGACTTGGGGACAAATGTTTTTAAAAATATTGGGGGGGTGGTCTGAAATCGGGTAATTTATTTTCCAGATTTATAGTTACTATTAAAATTTTAAATTGATCCCGTAATGATGGTTTTACCTCAAATTTAAGGGTATCAGGGAACGTGTTGGTCTTGGGGATATGGGGGAAAAAAATTTTTAAATTTGTTTGGGGGGGCCCAAAAAAATAATTTGTTGGAGCATGTGTAAAGTGTTCTAGTAATTTTATGTTTGATCCTTTCCCAAAGATTAAAGTTTTTTTTTTTTTTTTATTTTTGTCCCTTTTTTTAGGAGAGAAAAGCGTATTTGTGAAATCCTCAACATTCTCATGTTTACTTAAAGCGGCTGTATATAGCACATACTATGTACTTTAAAGGGGTTGACTGTTTTTTTATTTTGTTAAATTTTTATGGATTTTATTTAAAATTTGTTAATTCTTGTAATTGTACACATTGAATGTTATCTAAAGTGAAGATTTAGACACCTCCATGGCCTGGTTTGGGTTTTTGGGAAAAAGGTGAAAAAAATTATAACCGGAGAGGGTGATATAGTGTTTGTTATTAATATTTAGCCCGGGTCTCAGTAATTGCCAAACATCTGGGAATTCGGATAAAAAACTAAGAAAAAGGGCCCTAATATTATCTATGTTCTTTGGGGAGAAAATCTGGAATTTATATGTAAATTGTTTAGTTTTCAGAGTTTTTGGGGGGAAAAAAAATGTTAAAATCATATAAACGTAATACTGTGAAAATGCTATCAAAGTCATTTTTGGTCCGTGTAAAATCATTAAATTTTTTCTGTGCTATGGTTTGTTTTTGGTTGTGGGTTAAAAAATATCACAAATTAAAGAAAGGGAAATATAGAGATTAAATTTCATGGTTAGGGTTTTGGGAAAAAAAGGTAGATGGGAAAAAAAGTTTAGCTGGGGCCAGGGGTACCGGGAATTAATATGATAAAATTGGGGGGTGGGGGTTTTGGGGTTCGATAAAAAATTTAAACAGTAATAGTGGCCAAAAAATGGTTTAAAAATAAATAATAATAAAAAAATTAAAAAAATAATAAAAAAAATAAAAATAAAAAAATAACAAAAATATTATAATGGTAAGAAAGTAATAAAAGATAACAATTATTACAATATAAAAAAAAAGCAAAAAAAATGATAACAATAATAAAAAATAAAAAATAGGCAATAATATAAACAATAATAATAGCCAAAAATATACAAAAACTAATAAATTTAAAAATAATACTAATACTAAAAATTAATAAAAATAATTTAAAAATAACAAAAAAAAAACAATATTAATGATAATGATAATAATAACAATGGATAATAATAAGAAAAAAGAATAAAAAAAAAAAGGGTAGTAATAAACCATTTAAAAATAATTTAAAAAAAAACATAAAAGGGTTTTTTGGATTTAAAAGTCATTTAAAGGGGGTTTTAATGTATTGTAATTTAAAATAGATGAAAATCATAATAATAAGTAAAAAGTTGCTCAAGGGGGGGAAAAAAAAAAAAAAAAAAAAAAATAATAAAAATACTATTAATAAAAAAAAAAAAATCTTAAATAATAATAATAATAATAATAATAATCAAAAAATTTAAAAATAATAATAGTAAAGGGTTTAAAAATAATAAATTTTACCAAAAATAAAACAATGATAAAGGTAAATTTAAAAATAAAAAAAATTAATTAAATATTTGTATAAAAATAATTCATAAATAAATTTTTCCCGAAATTAAAATTTTTTTAAAATTTTAATGATAAAAAATAAACTATTAGGAAAAAATGACCGTAAATTTTAATGTAATAAAAATAATTAAATAAAAAATGAAAATTTAAAAAAAGGGAAATTTAAAAATTAACAATATAAATTTAAAATCGCTAAAAAAGTATAATAATAATGGTGTATCACTAACCCTTTTCAAAATCTCTAGCATTTGTAGTAAAATTTTGGTGTGGGAAAAAAATAATAATAATGATAATAATTAAAAATAAAAATAAAAATAATAAATAAATGATAATGATAAAAAAATAATAATAATTAATAAAAATAATAAAAATAATAAAAAATAGTAAAAAAATATTAAAGGGAATTTAAAAATAATTATTTTAGTTAAAAAGACAAAAAAAAGTAATAAAAAAAATAGTAAAAAAAATAATACAATAATAAAACGTAATTTAAAGATAAAAAAAAACAATAACAATAATCATTAATTTTTCAATTATAATACTAATAAATAAAAGATAATAAATAATAATAATAATAATAAAAAAAAAAAATAAAAAATAATAAAAACAAAAGTAAATTTTACATAAACTATATCAACGGCAAAACATTAATAAAGGAAAAAAATAAAATGATATAATAAAAGATAATAGTAAAATAAATAAATTTAAAAAAAAAAAAAGTAATTTGTAAAAAATAATTATAAAAAAAAATAAAATAACAGGGTACGTAATGATAATAGTAAACTAAAAGCGGGAAAAAATTTTTGAGTAGCAAAAATCATCTGTTTCAAAGATTATACCCTAATTTACAATAGTCACAAAATTATAGTAACAAAATAAAAATAATAAAATAAATAATAATAGTGTAGTAGTTAGTAGTAAATAGTGTAGTAGTAGTAGATAAATAATAGTAGTAGTATTTGTAGTAGTAGTAATAATGGTAAAATTAAATAGTAAAAAATGTAAAAAGTATTTGTAGTAATTGGGAAAAAAATTTTTAGGATTTGTAGTAGGGTTTTTGTTTGAAAGGAAAAGTAATACCCGGGAGAAGGGGAGCATTTGTAGGGTTGTAAGTAGTATTTTTGTAAACAGATAGTAAAAATAATAAATGGTAAAGTAAAAAAAAAATAATAAAATGATAATAATAAATGATGGAAAAAAAAAGAAAAAATAATATAGTTTAAAAATAATAAATAATAAAATAATAAATAATAAAAATATTTAAATTAATTTTTTATTATTTTTATTAACCCAGGTGATCATAATGATAGCAGTAGCAAAGGAAAAAATAATGGGCACTAGTGAAGTTAAGAATAGTAAATAAAATAAATTATATTTAAAAAAGAAGATTGACGAAAAACAATAATAAAAAATGATAATAATACTTTAGGGAAAAAATATCAATATTAAAAAAAAATTTTAAGGGGAACAAAATAATAATAATAAATAAAAATAATAATAAAAAATAATAATAATAATATTTAATCTAATAAAAGATAGTAAAAACTTAAAAGGATTTAAAAGGGTGAATATCAAAAACAATTATTTAGGCAGGAATAGTTCATCAAAAAGGTTTTTCTTTTATGAAGGGGTCTTGTCAAGCACGGGCATTGTGATTTTTTGGGCCTTTTAAAGACATGGGCCCAACTGTGGAATGGGTTTTTTTTTTTAAACCCTTATAATTCCGGGCTTTGTGTATAATTGCTGTGGAAATTTGGCCTGTGCTCTTTGCGGGTGGGAAACTTTTTGAATATGAAAGAGTCGTTTTTTGGGGTGAGACTCTCATTGAGAAGAGGTTTGGGGGAGCTTTTACACAAACCCCCACCCCGGTCCCTAAATTGAGGGAGCGGTTCCCCCACTTGACAATGAATTTGGGCCCCCGCTTTCGTTTTAAACCCTGGGGGCCCCCCAGGGGTGCCCAACACTGATTTTCCTCTTTTTGATGTTGAAAATTTTTTAAATGGTTTTAATGGCAGACAAACCCCCACCCTGCAGGAGTTTTTCGGGGGAGGGTTTTCCGGGGGGCAGAGCGGGACCCCTCACTAACAGGGGGGTCCCGCCTTTCCCTTTGGGGCAATCGGTCTATGTGGGTTTCCCGGTCCCACTTTTGGGTTTTTAAATCCCCTTTTACTTCATCGTCCCAAGGTGGATATTAGTGTGTCTTTCTTTGTTAATTCTGTTTTCAGTGCTTCAATTTCAGTCTTTAGTTCTTTGGCTATCACATGTTTTAGGATTATAACCAATGTTTTACTTTCTTGTGGGAGGGACGCTATCATATCAGCCATTACTGCGTCGTCGGCATTTTCAGGCTCCAGGTTAGGAGGGTTAGAAGGGGAGGCAGGGGGTTTGCGTGGGGGAGGCGTGGCCTTGGAGGCGGACGTCTGCTGCTTGCCCCTTGCCGCTTCGAGGCCCCTTCTCCCGGCAGCCTGAGACATGCTAATGGTCGTTAAGAATTAAACCACTAATTGTACCACTTTGTCACTTGTTCTTTCTCACTTGCTTTAACTGTTAGTAGCACAGACTGGTAGGTGTACACTTTCTTGAATGTCAAGGGATATTCACAGTGTCCAATTGCTGTCACTTAGTCACACCTAGCACAGCTGAATCCTCCAACACTAGTTAGTCAGTGTGATTGGGCTGGGGTGTAGAGCGGGAGTAAGGAATAGGTCTTCACCACACAACGACTGGTGAGTGAATGAACCAGAGAGGAGCTGCAGGAGGACTTCGAGGGGCAAGTGTGCGACCACTGCGAGATGCACACCCGTCGCCCACTGGTGCATTACCTCCTGTCCTGCCCCGCCACCGCCCCGCTGAGGCCCGGCCCGGCCCCCGCCGCCCAGCCTGCTGGTGGGGGGCTGCTGAGTGGGCGTGAAGGCAGGGCCGCCCTCATGGTCCGCCACACCCCGAGAGACGTGATGTTGGGGGTGCTGCGAGCAACGCCCCCTCCCCGCTGACACATCACGTACCCACACCCCGCCGCGCCCGGCAGGGTGACCAGTGACGCAGGTGACTCACCGTCACCACGCCTCCACGCGACCCTCCCGTAGCCTGATGGGATACCCTCCTCACTGGCGGGCTGATGCCCGCTTTGTACTTCTTTGCTCCTGCATATGCATTTCTGTACATGCTTGTATTGTGTGTGTGTGTCCTGTATGCTTAGTTGTACAATAAACCTTTACAAATCAAATGGATTGGACTCAGTAGACAGGTAGTTAGTGTGGAGTCATTAGGGAGCTTTAAAGAGGGTCTGGATAGGTTCATGGATGGGGATGAAAGGTGGATGTAGGTAGTGTTAGGTGACAGGAACTACCACGTGTAGGCCTCGCGGCCTCTTGTAGCTTCCTTATTTTCTTGTTCTTATGTTCTAATTAATTTTTTCACGGAGGGATGCCACAGAGTGCCTAAATTAGATTCTTCTATAATTTCTGATTGGGGCAAAGGAAACCTTGTTTTGTTCAATGCCTCAAAAATCCCATTTCTTCAATCTACTCGAAATAACCTTCCAGACAATTATCCTCTCTTCTTCAATAACACCCAACTGTCTCCCTATTCTACAATGAACATTCTTGGAATATCCTTTACTAAAAATTTGAACTGGAAATAGACTATAACAGTGAGCTCGATCTGCCATCTGGTTGCCGTCTGGAAACCTCCTTGTCAGCTCAGGACGTCGGGTCTCGGGGTGTCACCCTTGACTTATTTTCCATTATTCCCTACCAAACCAGCTACAATTAAGTGTTGTCATGGTCAACATAGGTTTATGCAAAATGAAAATATACGAGTTTTACATTATTCATGGCGTTATAATGAGGATTGGCAAAATAGAAGTATTCGACCACAGGTGTCCTACAATATTCTACTAAATACTGTAGAGGAATGCTTCAAGGCGAGTGTATGGGTTAATATTACCTTCCTGTATGCAAAGAGAAGATAATATTAACTCATACACCCGCCGGTGCTACTTATTTAGTATGCGTTCTACCGCAGTACCGCAGTCTACAGTGGTGTGTGGTGTGATCTACCCCAACAGTGTTCCACAGGTTCCCTAACCCTGCATCTGAAGGGATTAGTTACTGGTCCACAGGTCATAGGTCAGGTAGCTAACACAGGTCAGGCTATCACAATTGGTCCCCTACCCCTGCATCGTGGAACGTGCAATGTGGAACGGCGTGACAGAAATACTCTGATTCCCATCATTCAGCGGGAATGTGAAGCCGGTTCAGTGATTCACTCTGATGAATGGCCTGCATATGGAAACTTAAATAATCTGGGTTATCGCTATATAATACAGTGAATCACCAAGAAAATTACGTGGATCCAGTAAGGAGCAAACACTCAAGGCATAGAACGATCTTGGTTGGATGCCAAAACACGTATTTCAAAGAACATGACAGGTGTTAGCAAGGAACTGTTTCAGTCACACCTTAATAATTTTTGCTGGAAAGTGCTCAGAAAAGATGAACCTGATTTGTTTATAGCATTTTTGAACGATATTCGTAATGTATACCGCTAATTGTTTATGCATGATATACTATTGTATTAGAAGTAGCAATGTGATGTTATTGTTCATTAATAAATTGATTAAATAAAAAAAATTGTTATTCTCCGATGGAAAAAATCCATTTCCCACAGTATAGCGTGGTAGCGCGGTAGACCTCATACTAAAGTAGAAGCAGCCGGTAGACCGCATACTAAGGTAGAAACAGAACGGTAGAACGCATACTAAAGTAGCACCCACCCGCCTTGAAGCATTCCTCTACAGTATTTAGTAGAATGTTGTAGGACACCTGTGGTCGAATGCTTCTATTTTGCCAACAATCCTCATAATGGGCTAAATGCAAGAATGCTCGTCAAACCCCGGCAGGTGGATATTGCCGACCGTCGTACCTCCACCGGTGGGGTATACTAGAATTGTTCTCAAGAGCCCAGTCAGTGGAGATTTGGGCAGGCGTACCAACACAAGCGAGTCCAAGACGGCATCAGTATTTTTACTGTTTACACATATCTAATACATTTTACTAGTGTAATTTATCATTTTTGCCATTAAATTAATAGCTTAGTTAGTGTTCGCCACTTATCTGAGGCGTTGATGTAGAATAAATGGGCCCGAGTGATGTTTGTGAGTACATTTGAACGTCCCGCCAGTCGCCACAAAACAATATGGCGGACCACCTCCACCACCACCGTTCTCCCTCATCACCACTTATCACAACAGTATAAGGCCTCCTGCACCTAATTTTACCTTAATTATGACACGTGTGCATTCACAGTGTATGAATGTCACTCTCGGTTATGTTGAAAACTCGCCTGTAATGGTTTGGGAAGAAATATGATGGAATAAGGACAGAGGACAAGGCATGGACAACGCAACCAGTGGAGCAACGCAACCAGTGGAACGCAACGGGTGGAGTGTTTTCAAATGATTCTTGCTTGCCGAAACGCGATGCAACGGGTCGAGAAAATTTCTTGCACATGGCCCTATAACGCCATGAATAATGTAAAACTCGTATATTTTCATTTTGCATAAACCTATGTTGACCATGACAACACTTAATTGTAGCTGGTTTGGTAGGGAATAATGGAAAATAAGTCAAGCCTGACACCCCGAGACCCGACGTCCTGAGCTGACGGGAGGTTCCCAGACGGCCACCAGATGGCAGATCGAGCTCACTGTTATAGTCTTATTTTATTTCATCTCTTGCTAAAACAACTTCTATGAAGTTAGTCTTGTAGCATCTGCGTCCAATTTTTTCTTCCTCCCAGTTGCTCGCTCTGTACAGGGGCCTTATCCGCCCATGTATGGAGTATGTCCAGTGGCGGCTCGTGATAAAATAAAATGGAGGGACTGCAAGCTTTGCACAACAGTAGGATACACAAATTTTACCTATCTCAGGTATGACTACTGTTGTAGTTGATATTCACGGATTTCAGGGCATGGTAGTAGTGGTGGTGGTAGAAGGGATGGTGGGGGTGGTAGTGTTGGTAGTAGAGGGGATGGCTGAGGTGATGGTAGAATTACAGTATTACTTGAAAATAAAGTCGGTACCGCTTGATTTCAGTCTTTTAATTTAATGTCAGCTGGGATAAGTTGATGTTTTGCAAATACTTCACTGGATTTTCCATCGTCATAGGGTAATTAAAGAAAGCACGATTTAACCACACCGTCTACACGCACTGTAAACACGAGGGACGAGACTTAGCTGCCTCGACTGCAGCTCTATGTTTTCACAAGTGGCGCGGCGGCGGCGCAGACATGAATGGGAAAGCAAATATGAAAGTAACTTAAATTTTGGTTTGGTTTTAATGAAAATTCACTGAGTAACGTATTGAAAATAATTAACTAACATATGACTTTTTGTTATGATATATTTGTTAGTACTGTATCAATTCTGCTGTGTCTCTAAAAGCATCATACACCTGGCAGTGAGTGTCTGGGGTGCTGCAGCTCTGCAGCCCTATGCCACGAGCCGCCACTGAGTATGTCTCGCATGTTTGGCGGGGTGGATTCAATCATACAGCTCTCCTAAACAAAGTGGAGTCAACAGTTTTTCGTCTCATCAACTCCCCTCCTCTGACTGACTGTCTTCAATTTTTAAATCACCACCTCAATGTTGCTTCTCTTGCGATCTTCTACTGTTATTTTCATGCTCACTGCTCCTCTGTACTTGCTAACTGCATGCCTCCCCCCCTCCCGCGCCCTCGCTGCACATGACTTTCTACTCATTCTCATCTTACTGAGGCAAAAGTTAACCAGTATCATCACTCTTTCACTGGTAAATTTTGGAGCTTTCATCCAGTTTCCATTTTTCCATCTTTTTCAACTTCATTTTTTTCGAGAAGTGTGTCGACACCTCCCGAGCTAAATTGGCCCAGCCCCCTTTCTACAATCTTTTACTGTCTTCTTCATAGAGACTGGCAGATATAAGTTATTGTGGGTAAATAAAATTTCCCTTGGTCAGTCCTGTTAGGTAAAAATATACATCTTCCTTACTTGTTCTTTGACTCTTCAGTTCAAGCCTTTATGAAAAATGTGCATGAGTGGAAGTATAAATGCATGTGTAGTCACAGCACAGCATGCCAAGCCTGACTTCATGCTACAATGGTCTCACAAACTCCACCTTTTGACGATCAGTTGATTGAAGTACTTACAAACAGTCACAACGGGAAAAAAACATTATAATAAAAAGTTAATATTGATTAAATAAATACACCAGAAGTAACAATTCTACGTGCCATGTATGTACTTGGTGCATTATGAAAAAAATATTTCAAGCTACAACAATTTTATCCTGACCTAAATAAACCATCTCAAAATATCTCTGTGAGATTTAAACTTATGCATTTAATTTTGTTTTATATGTTCGCATTTTTGTGTTGCATATCATACTATCATGCGTAAAACGTAATGAATGTCGGAGTGACAGGTCACTCAGGGATGGCTCGAACGGGCCATCAAATCATTCCCCCAATGTTTGTTCTGTGTTGGCAAAAAATGAGTTTTATTTTTTACACAAAAAGATGTCTCCGATGACATTCTTTTTTTCATTTATATATATACGTATATATATATATATATATATATATATATATATATATATATATATATATATATTATATATATATATATATATACAGTGGCGTCACCGCGAAGGGGCTAAGGGGGACTTAGCCCCCCCAAGTCAAGGACTCAGCCCCCCCAAAATTGCTGCTAGTAGCCTGCTACCCAAAAACAATAAAAAGGAATATTTATCCAATTTTCCATGCCAGAGCAAAATCTTATTTTTAACACTTATGTTTACTGTTTAACTGTTTAACTAGAGTATCCAATGTACCTGTTTTTGTGCAATAAGGGAAATACCTTGAATATATTGTAAGTTTATATTTATATATTTTTTTCATTTTCAAGATAAAACCTTACTGAGAAACAAACCAGAAACATACATTGTGCAATTCCTGTGTGTTTGTTAGTGGAGAGAGAAAAATGGCAATTTTATTATTTTGTATAAACAGAATAAAATGTTTCTTCATATTATCAAATTTAGTTAATATGGTATGATGCATGGTATAACTCTATTAATTTATGTGTCATGTAATTAAAGCTTAATTCCACTTTCTTCTCTTTTTTGGGCCTCAAAATTACCCTGGAACTGATTTATTTTCAAAATTACCCCCCGACCCCCCAGCTGGATAGGCTCGCTGCGCTCGCCCATCACCACCCCGGGGCTAAAGCCCCCCCAAATTTTTTTACCTGGTGACGCCACTGTGTATATATATATATATATATATATATATATATATATATATATATATATATATTATATATATATATATATATATATATATATATATATATATATATATATATATATATTATATTATATATATATATATATATATATATATATATATATATATATATATATATATATATATATATATTATTACAATTAGAGTTAGGCAACTACACATTCTAAAGATTTGGAATTATTTACGATCTGTTATTTGATCACAGCTGCCATTCTAACAGACACATCACCTGCTCATCACACTGACAACGCTGTGAGTTTGTTTGCCGGTTTTTTCAGTCCCTGACATCTCCAACATATTAAGGAGATTGTTCTGTGTATGAGAACAGCACCATCATACTCTGAATTTGTAACGTAACGAACGGTAAAGGCACTTACAATTTATGAAAAAACCGGCAAACAAACTCACAGCGTTGTCAGTGTGATGAGCAGGTGATGTGTCTGTTAGAATGGCAGCTGTGATCAAATAACAGATCGTAAATAATTCCAAATCTTTAGAATGTGTAGTTGCCTAACTCTAATTGTAATAAATATATATATATATATATATATATATATATATATTATATATATACTATATATATATATATATATATATATATATAATATATAAATGGAAAAAAAAGAATGTCATCGGAGACATCTTTTTGTGTAATAAAATAACTCATTTTTTGCCAACACAGAACAAACATTGGGGGAATGATTCGATGGCCCGTTCGAGCCATCCCTAAGTGACCTGTCACTCCGACATTCATTACGTTTTATGCATGATAGTATGATATGCAACACAAAAATGCGAACATATAAAACAAAATTAAATGCATAAGAAGTTTAAATCTCACAGAGATATTTCTGGCATGTAAGGCTTACATGCCACCATAAGTATAGCTATTTGCTAACTCCACCTTCCATGAACCAGATTATAAGGGGGATGCGCGAACACAATCCCCCTAACGAATCCCTACCTATCGCGCTAACAAAAATTTCGCACTCGAGTTAACATTCTAATTCTAACAGACACATCAACTGCTCATCAATCATCACACTGACAACGCTGGGAGTTTGTTTGCCAGCCGTTTCAGTCCTTGAGACCCTGACATCTCCATCATATTAAGGTAATTAGTCTATGAGAAGAGCACCGTCATTACTCTGTAATTAGAGCCTGAATATGTAACTTAACGGTAAAGGCAGTAACATGCCACCATTAGTATAGCTAATTCCACTTTCCATGACCCAGATTATATGGGGGATGCGCGAACGCAATCCCCCGCTAACAAAAATTTCACACTCGAGTTAACCACTTTTGGGTTTAATCGCAAGGGTCAGCACCGCCGGAGGCGCAATGGTGGGCCTCGCCTTGGGAAAACCGCCTTCAGGATCGCGGTACTCCTGTGCCAGGTAAGTATGCTTTCCCGCGGCAGATGCCAGATTTACGCCGCCAAGCTAAACACCTACGCAAGGTAAACCATTTATAGGGTAATACTTCCCTGTAAACAAGATGTCATATTATGGTTCTCTACAAGATGTATAGTATATCAAAAAAATATTTTTTGCAGCTTCTATACCGCACTGTTGTTATTTTATAACTCCATAATTTTATCATAAGTCACCAGACATCAGACAAGCACATACTTATCTCCTCTATCACTCTCATTTCCATTCACATATATCCTGAGCGAAAATTAGTTTTTGCCCTAAAACAGGAAGAGCATCACTTCTCATTCCCCTTTCACTGTGAGAACACATCATTAACTTTGTCTTGTTTCAGAGTCAATCCAATCAACATTTAGTGCAGTCATTACTAGTTGTATTATCTGACGCTGTTATTCGAGTAAATAATATTTCTATACCATGCAATACATTTTTCATAAAAAGATAACAATACTCACTGTATAAGGATAAATATTATGTAAAGATTCTGTTCCCCTTTCAGCAAAAACCAGACATCCAAAGAAAACAAGTGTAACGGAACACTCAAGTAAACCGGCGAAAACATTATTTTTTTACTCCTTCACTGCGGCAAAGGAAATTGCATATAATAAAAAAAAATAGTTTTAAGAATTGGGTGGTTTATGAAACTGTCGCCGATAGGAATTCTCGCCGAAATATCAACCGAGAACTGTCGCCGGCGGTAGAACACTCGCCGACGCGGAAAGTTTCGGCGTCAGTTGGCAAGTTGGCAAAGATGAAAAGGAAGAATAAAGGGTATATAATCGTCTCTTAGTTGTCAGAAGCGTTATGGAAGCACAGGGAATTTACAGAATTTGAATGCGGATTGTTTATAAACGGCTGACTGGATGCAAAAAGTGACGTCATATTGTTGATATACTCGATAATGGCTATAATATTGTTACGCCCTCGACCCCACCACGTACACACTCCAGGTGTCTCTGTGAGGCTGACAGGTGTTACAGACCGCTGCTTGGCGTACTTAAGCACACGAAAGGTTCGGTATGCGAGTGAGAAGCGAGTTGTATATTAGTCCACGTCTTTATCAACACAGGCGAAGGAAACACTTCTGACTCCTTTCTTGCGTTTACTGAATAAAGTCCTGAAACAATTAACAGAGTACAAAACCCGAGGGGAGGCAGGCACCCTGCAGGCGGGGGGCCACAGGGCGGGAGGCAACCGGGAGACGTGAACGAGCTACACAAAGGTCTGGCGGCCACTCTTCCACCGGCAGCGGCGCGCGTCTTTCCCTCAAGACGCCTCTTTCCTCACTGCCTGATTCGTGAGCTAGGAGGCACACAGTGTGCGTCCTTCTGGCACCACTCCCCGCTCTATACCCCACACCCACCCACCCGCACTCAAGGTCCCGCGCTGCCACCCTCCCATTTCATACACAGACACCACACACGCCACACAACCCCCACAACATGCCTCCCCCTCCACCACCACCACCACCACCAACACCCCCCACCACCACCCCCACCATACCTCCACCACCCACCACTACCTCCACCACCACCACTACATGCATAACTCAGGCATAACAATATATTTTACTACATTAAATCAGGAATGATAAAATGGTCCGGACGTTTATCTAATGCAAAACTTTCAGGATGTTCTTTACAATACTCTGTAGTTTTAGGGGGTTAGCACGCTCGGCTTACAACCGAGAATTTCCCGGTTTCGATCCCCGGGCGGAGCGAAAGATAGATGGGTGGTCTTTCTTAAATCCCTAGCCCCTGTCCACCCAGCAGGAATGGGTACCGGGTGCCAGCCGGGGGTTTGTAACCCCCCCCCCGGGGTTGGGCTTCGCCAACACTAATATGCAGCAGCGGTAGATCACTAGGGCTTGAGGCATTATCCTCTAAACAAACAAACAAACAAGAATACGAAATCAGAATTCAAACGTTACAACTATAAATGAAGTTCCACTTTGAAGTCACCACATTAACGAACTCTCAAATCCTATACCCGATACACCCATGTCCAAACTTTTAATGAATGTCCAGCCAAAGACTACTGTATACTTTAGTCTTTGGTCCAGCATTGTACATTGTGTACAATCATCCCTCTTACCCAATACCATGCATCCCAGTGGCTGATGGCCTGATACTAGATGGAAGTATTAGGTTTAATTATATTCAGATCCTCCCTAATGTGATATGATTCTTTTCTTCTCATATTACGTTTTATACTGTATTGCACCAAACTGAGCATAGCTTGGCATGCGATGTTCAGCATGGATGTTCTACCACAGCATTAACTGTATATCTACACAGAAACTATACGTTTCTACCATAATTTTTGCACATATTCAATCGCAAAACATGCCAAGATTTGATGCGTAATTTGCATTTGGAAATATTAAGATTATAAACGTGCGCAATGAAATAAAACAATCCATGTTTATCAATCCCAAATAAATATGACAATTTACGGGGACTCACCGCCACTCTACAAAGAAAAGCCTATATACTTTATATTTGGCTCTTCGATTTGATAGTCCCCTTTATACAAACTTTATTTTTATCTAATAGCTAGGAAATAAAAATGTATTGTAGCAATAAGAATCTAATCTAAATTTGACCATCCTCATACATAGGTAGTGTTATTAATTAATTAGAATGCAAAGGGTTTATAATCACCAGTAATGTGAAACAAAAGCTGGAGGGCCAGGGTTGTTTGATTTAAATCAAGTTGAAATTTAAATCAAATTTTTTTTTTTTTAAACTGATTTAAATCATAACCTTATCATTATTTGAAAACGAGAGGGGAAAGAAGGAAAAATTTAAACAAATGGGCTTTATGAACACCAATTTTATCATTGTAGTATAATTATATCATAATGAGACTAAATGAATGGAGCGGGGGAATCCACTGTGGCACTTTTAGATTGCAAATTGCCATGTGGCTGTTTCACAGCAGAAATATTTTTTTCAATTATATATAGTAATTTTTTTTTTTTGTACTGTACAAAAAGCCACACTACTATAAACAAAAGTTGAATGTGCATGTTACTTTTGTTTATAAAAGCCAAAGTGATATATTAACCAGTTTAATATGCATTATGATTAATTCTAAAAAAAAAAAATATATTTATTTTTTTTAACCGCCGAAGTAATTATTCTACAAAAAAAACCATTGATCGATTGACTTCCATGAAAAAACAAGTAGCAAGGATGACTATGCAAAATTAGCCAACAGTATGAATAGGCAATCAGGAAAATCTTGGGTACGACTCCATCACAAACAAATAGGGGGGGCACTCAGTAGGCGCAATACCCGCCCGAATATTTATCAATGGTTGCTTTTGCAACAGTTAGATTTATATAATATATATAGCACTCAGTATGAGCGCATACCTTCCGGGCCCAATATTTCATCAATTGGTTGCCATGGCAACAGTTTTTCAATAGATTTCATCCAAATTAAAATCAGTTTTTCCTTATACCAATAACTTGGTATACTGAGTTTGGGCCAAATCTATTGGTAACTTTTTGAGAAATCCTGTACACTAACAAACAGACAGACAGACGACGATCGGGTAAAAAATACCCCAACTTGGGTTGGCGAGGTATTGATGACTTTTCATATCCGCTAGGAGGTTATTCCCAGAGGTCAAATTAATAACATTTGGCGGTTGAGGGGGGGGGGGGGGGGTTAAAGCTTGCAGGAACGGTAAAACCACCCACCCGATCCCCAGCCAATAGGAACACGAATGGACAGGGCCAGTTGGGTTGTTTCCGCGAGAAACAGTGCAGCCTGGGCCAGCCCAGACCGGCCTGGCAAACGTCCGAAAACGCGCTTATAGAATAGGCCTATTGATTTGAAATGTCCATCAAAATTAATAGAAAAAATACTCATCTACAGTTCATGTTATATGCATTTTTTATTCACTTATTCCAATCTCTTCTTTAGTATTTAAATAGCTAAATAATATACTGTAGTAGTTAGATCTAATGTAAAACGTCAAATTAATATAAATACAAAAATTATATCTAAATAAAATAAATGGGATTTAAATCAAATAAATCAATTTTTTATTAAAAAAAAAAAAAAATCAACAACCCTGCTTGAGACCATCAACGCCTAGCGAACATTGAACTTGTATTGCATCTTTCGTGAACGAATTCTGAGAAACCATTGAGTTGGCAAATATAATATTCTGCAGTACTGTGTTCTAGAAAATTAAGACGAAAGCTAAAGCCATACATGCCAAATTTGATACAGAAATGTACAACTATACTTTATGATTTATGACAGATGGCATAGATGACACAAAGCATAAGGGCGGTCAGACTCAGACGATTGATGGTTCTTAAACAACCCACAATGTGGGCCAATAAAAAATATTTAAGACTCATTTGAGTTGCTCCCCTCCACGGAAATCTTTAGTAAAAGGCGAAAGATTTATGCGTTTTGAAGGGAAATCAGAGTTGTCTACTCAGTTTTTGTTTTATTTGTAAAGGTTTATTGTACAATTAAAACATACAGCACATACCTATAAAATACAAGCATGTACAGAAATACACATACAGCAGCAAAAATGTACAAAGCGGGCATCAGCCCGCCGGTGAGGAGATCATCCCGTCAAGCTATGGGAGGGTCGCGTGGAGGCGTGGTGAGGGAGTTACCTGCGTCCCTGGTCACCCTGCCGGCCGCGGCAGGGTGTGGGTGATGTGTCAGCGAGGAGGGGGTGTTGCTCGCAACACCTCCAACATCACGTCTCTCAGGGTGTGGCGGACCATGAGGGCGGCCCTGGCCTCGCGCCCACTTAGCAGCCCCCCGCAGTCCCCAGTCTGCAGGCTGGGCGGCTGGTGCCGGGACGGGTCTCGGGGGGGCGGTGGCGGGGTAGGACAGGAGGTTAGTGCACATGGGCGACGGGTGTACTTCCCCCAGTGGTCGCACTCTTGCCCTCAAAAATCCTCCTGCAGCTCCTCTCCGGTGCAGTAGCCCAGACGTACACGCTGCAGTAGTGCGCCTTCTGCCCTGGGTTGTTGCTGGGTGGCGTCGAGTGGGTGGTAGGCGGTGGCTGCAGCATACCAGGCCGCCTGCCTCTTCCTGGGCTCCAGCTCTCGGTGTGTCTGGTGTATGCGGTGGGCTGCGGCGCGTCTCGCATGCGCCTTGAGCTGCTGCAAACTGGGAAGCACGTGCATGTTGACGCTGGGGCCGCTGGCGGCGCGCTACGCGTCCACGTCAACCGCCTCGTTGCCTTGGACCCCTACGTGGCTGTAGATCCAGTTGAGCCTGACACGACTTCCCTGTGCGGCAAGGGTTGTAGGCTGCCCAGGATGGTGGTGGTGAGCCTCAAATTTGTCCTTGGGATGTGGCTGTGAAGGACCTGCAGCTACGTCCGGATCGGTTTTGTATTTCACAGTTGCTTCCCAGCGGTGCTTGGAGTGTTCTAGGGCGTGCTGGAGGGCCACCAGCTCAGTCTGGAGGGTGGAACAGTTGTCAGACGTCCTCCACGACAGCTCTGTCCCACCCGTGACGAACGCGGCACCTGTCCTGCCACTCTCCGGGTCGACCGAGCCGTCAGTGAAATAGACACTGCTGTCCCGTTCGGCGACCTGGGCCATGGCCATCAGCGCGTGCTGCCGGGAGCTCCCCGGGGGGTGCACATGGCTTTGCAGGCCGGCAACTAGTGGGCGGTGAACTCTGCGGCGGGGGGCTCCACGGGGGCGGAGCATTGTAGGGGGGGCGGGGACATCGGTCTCTCGCCACGGCCCGGTGATCCCCGCGTGAATGAGGCTGTGGGTGGCTAGCGAGGTGTTGATGGAGCCACGTGTTGCCGCGCAGGCACTCGATGCCTGCGTCATGGCCAGCCGGAGTCCCTCTGCGGGCCAGCCCTCCACTCGCGGCGGAGAAAGACTGGCCACGCGACAGGCCATGATGTACTGCACCCTGGTGGCGAGGGGCACCAATCTGGTCTCGCTCTGCATTACGCAGGCGCTGGACCATCTCGGGGCCCCCAGCATGGTCCTCATGGCGTTGTTCTGCAGCACTTCGATCCGCTCCTGCTGGCTGGGGGAGAGCGCGATGAGAACAGGGGCGCAGTAATCCACAAGGGAGCGCACAGCCTGCACGTAGTATAGGCGGAGGACGGAGAAAGTGGCGCCGGCGTTAAGCCGCGTCATGGCCTTCATCACATTCAGCCTGGCCTGTGTCCTTTCCCCCAGGTAGGCAACCTGCGCCGTGAACGACAGCTGCCTGTTGAGCCTCACCCCGAGGTACAGGTAGGAATCCGTCCAGGCCAGCCCGATGCCCTGGACGCGCAGCTGACAAGCTGGGTTTGCTGCCCTGATCGTCATGGCCCGGGACTTCTGCGCCGAGATCTTGAGGCCCAGCTCCTCGCCCTTGGCGGTGATAAGGTCGAGAGCGCGCTGCGTCCTGCAAAGCCTGTCACCCCGCCCGGTGACAACGAGGGCCAGGTCGTCGGCGTAGCTGAGCAGGACGGTGCCAGCCTGGAAGGGCAGGGCGACCAGCTCCTCCATCAGCAGGTTGAACAGGAACGGGCTGAGGATGCCGCCCTGGGGCGTCCCGTTTTCAAGTTCCTTGTAGCGGGATTTGAGGCCCTAGAACTTGACTCTGGCCCGACGATGCTGGAGGTAGTCCTGGAGCCAGGCGAGCAGTCTTCCCCGGATCCCCTTCCTCGCGAGGGTGGCGAGAATAGCGTGAGGACTGGCCAGCTCGAACGCTTTCTCAAGGTCGAGGAAGACTGTGACTGTGGGGCAGTTGTTGGCCTGAGTCAGCAGGGTGAGGAGGCTGTCAGTTGTGCTTACGCCACGGGTGAAGCATCTTGAACGCGCGGTTGAACTTATCACTTCAACTAAATTAATGTCAATCGTCAGACAATCATGAATAAGTACGTACATATCTCTATCACTACTTCCATTCAAATATATACTGAGCGACAATAGTTTTGCCCTAAAATAGGAGGAGCGATCACTTCTCATTCCACCTTTCACTGTGAGAAACACATCGTCATTAACTTTGCCTTGTTCTAAAGTCATCCAATAAAATCAAATTTGGTGACTTTACGGTAGTGTTATTGAGTGCAGTCATTACAGACCGCTAGTGCAGTCATTACATGTTATGTTTCATCCGACGCTCATTTAATTGGGTAAAAAATATTTCCATACCATGAAATACTACTTATTTATGCAAAATCAATACTGCGCAATAGACTACCTTAGTGAGCTCGATCTGTCATCTGGTGGCCGTCTGGGAACTACACGCGGAGCTAGAATGTCGGGTCTCGGGGTGTCGGGCTCGACTTATTTTCTATTATTCCCTACCAAACCAGCTACAATTAAGTGTTGCCATGATCAACATAGGCTTATGCAAAATGGAAATATACGAGTTTTACATTATTCATGGCGTTATAATGAGGATTGTTGGCAAAATAGAAGCATTCGATCACAGGTGTCCTACAACATTCTACTAAATACTGTAAAGGAATGCTTCAAGGCGGGTGCATGGGTTAATGTTACCTTCTCCTTGCATACATGGAGGTAATATTAACCCATGCACCCGCCTTGAAGCATTCCTTTGCAGTATTTAGTAGAATGTTGTAGGACACCTGTGATCGAATGCTTCTAGTTTGCCAACAATCCTCATTATAACGCCATGAATAATGTAAAGCTCGTATATTTCCATTTTGCATAAGCCTATGTTGATCATGACAACACTTAATTGTAGCTGGTTTGGTAGGGAATAATAGAAAATAAGTCGAGCCCGACACACCCAGACCCTACATTCTAGTTCCGCGTGTAGTTCCCAGACGGCCACCAGATGACAGATCGAGCTCACTAAGGTAGTCTATACTCGGACTGTGTAAAGATATAATAATGTAAAGATTCTGTTTCGATATGTTCCACTTTCTGCAAAAACAAGACATCAAAAGAAAACACGTGTAACGGAACACTCAAGCAAACCGGCGAGAGCATTTAACTCTGGGACAGGGAAACTTGCAAATAATAGGAGGAAATTGTTTAATAAATACGGTGGTTGATGATAGGAAAATACCCAGTTATTGGGTCGTTAGTACATTGTCATTTATTAGTTCAGGGTAAAATTTTGGTAGTGGGCTTTCAGCGATTTGGAGGCCGAAACTTAGCTTTCCTGGATAGTGTTAATGTGTATTGAATGAGTCTGGCACTCGTTTTTGTCAGAAATATATATTTTTTTTTTTACAAGTGTGGGGGTTTGTCCGCCCCGCCCCTCCCGGACCGCCCCGCAAACTTTGCTCCACTTTGCACTGCCATAGTACTGATAATTTTCATTTTTCTTGATATGTTACTAAACCAAACCCCACCTCTAACCTAACCTAATCTGATTTAACCTACCTTAATCGTTTCTGGCTGAAATAACAATGGATTTTCGGTACTACATGTACAGTAAACCCTCTCTAAATCGAACCCGTATAATTCAAACTTCGGATAATTCGACCTGTTTCAGGCCAGTTCAAAATGTTCAATAGCTTTCCATAATTCGAGCAAGTTTGAATTATCCTTAGCCTACTAATGGGAGTCCGACCTCTCCCTTGTGGTGCGTGCTTCGAAAAAAATGCACTTGGAAAAAAATGCACTTGGAAATAGTAAATGCACTTCGAAAAAAATGCACTTCGAAAAAATGCACTTCGAAATAAATGCACTTCGAAATAAATGCACTTCGAAAGAATGCACTTCGAAATAAATGCACTTCGGAAAAAATGCACTTAAAAAAATGCACTTCGAAAAAATGCACTTCGAAAAAATTCACTTCGAAAAAATGCACTTTGAAAATATGTACTTCGAAAAAAAAATGCACTTAGAAAAAAATGCACTTGGCTGGGCCTGGCTGAGGCAGGTCTCAAGACGCCAGAGCTTGCTAAACGCGGCTTAAGGACGGATCGCTTGGTGACGGATTGACCAGGTGACGGGATGACCAGGGTACAAGTTGGACAAGGTCCAGGTTGACTAGGTTACACTTTGACCTGGTATCCAATTGGCTTGAGTCTCATATGACTTGTGACCGAAATGTCTTGGGGATCATTTGACTTCATTACCAATCGCCTCGGTACCAATAGGGGCATAGACGCAGAGGGCCGAGTTACCATGAACTATTATTTTTTTTTTTTTTCCGTTCTCACCATGGGAGACTATTCTTTCTTAATTAATTAATTTCTCCATATAACAATGCCTCTCAGTCATGAAGTTACTTTTATATTATCATAAATGATCCATAAGAACATCACATATACTTCAATCTCCATATTAACCCTTTCACGCACGGTGTCGCGATCGCGTCAAAACGGGCCCGTCTGCAATCTGAGCATTTGACGCGAATTGCGTCAAAAAAGTTAAAAACTCGCCAAAAATAGAGTATTTATTAGAATTGCGTCAAAGTTTTCTGCGTCAAAAATCCAACCTAGACCTATAAAATAAACTAAATGTCAACTCTTTCGTGTGAGTGGATGTGAAATGATAAAGGTTTGTGTGTCAATTTCCACACAGCAGGCAGCCTGTGCGCGCGATTTGTCGTCCCTTTAAAACGTGTCCCGAGCTGGCCATGATGGCCATATGAAAATTATAATGGTAGCGTTGGAATCCTCATAAAAATCCGCTTTTATTGGCATATAAGCCATAAAAAGTTGACTCAGGAAGTTTCGAGCTACGAAGTGGTGAACGTAAGTATTTCTTATTTCTCTTTACTCAATATTTTTTTCGGAGTCGGTAAATTCCGCTATTTATTTGCATTTCTTGTTATTTTTTTCTTTCATAAGGCAGAATAATCTCTTGCAAAACCAATGATATATAATAATGCCAGGAAAAAAAATACACGTTGGTGAAATTGATAACAAAACAAAAAATTTGCCGCACAGTCTGGCCATTTCGCGGGGCCCCTTAGGGAGCATAAGACGGATGTTGCAGTGGAGGAAAAACTTATTAAACTTTTCGTGCGTGAAAGGGTCAATCACATTTTTAGCATATATAAATACAATACCCTCAATACTTGAATGTGTCTACTAATGGATAATTAATAATGAAAAAAATAGTGAGCTATTCTTGTCATTCAGGTAGAGAACTACAGTTAAGTCATGAATCCTACTGCCATATCATATCTATGTTATAATCTTCGAAAACTGTCTCAGGGCAGGAACCCAACAACAAAGGTAGTTGCGCCAGCAACGACCATCTCTCAGAACTTCTTTTCCTAACGACGAAAGCTACAAAGCCTCCCTTTTCGGTCGTTAACGCGTCGGAAGGCGCTGACTGGCTAAGGCGAGTAATGACGTCATCAAGCGCGTCATCAGCCACCAGCCAATGACAAACAGTTTTTAAAACTTCTCGACCAAGTCACAAGTCAGCGAGACTATTTCCGGGCAAGAATGGCATGCCAGACTGCCTCTCCCCGCCTTCTTTCCTCGTCATCTCAAACTAATTCTCGTTTTATTCGGAATGCTTGCGTTTTAAAGAGTTTTAATGTATCAGATAGTACGATGTATAAGTAAGGAACCTGTGTTGCTAGTGTTTTGGTGGTAGAAGGTGTGTGTGTGTGGGTTGAAATAGTGAATATTTGTGATATGGGGAGGCCCCGCGTAAAGGCCTCTCCGTCACTCTGCCCCGCCATCAGTCACCTCATCATAACATCTTTAAATCACCCTTATTTAAGGTGACACACGGTGCTACATTGATTTAGATAATGACAAGTATATTAACATCTCACCATAATCACTAAGTTGTATGATATCGAGTAATAAGACGTTTAATCCTGCCCAAACCTACAGTGGCGGAGGAGCTGGCGGCTCCAGCCGCCACTCAAAACTTTTGAGTAAAAACCCGCAGTTATCCGCCTCACCTGTGCCTTCCTGAAGAAGACAGTCAGGGCCGTACTTTTAAAATCTTTCGCCAGGGCTGGCGAAAGCGTTCGCCAGGCGCTCAGTGATTTCTTACTTTTAAACGCCACGAGCGCTCCGCCAGGCGCTGCTCCGCCAGGGCTGGCGAAGGAAGAAGTATGGAATAGCCTGGCGAACGTGAGTTCTGGTGAGACGTCCCTCTCACCGGCGATCAACATTTTTTTGCATTCAGTTTATACTTTTACAATACTACTAGCATTGTCATGAGATAGGAAACCTATTGCGACGGTAAATATACATGTGTATGGCAAGTTCTTTCATGGAAAATAAGTCATGTATATTATTTTCAAAACACCATCGAGGTTCCAACGCAGCAGACAGCACCAGACACCTCCACCCCCCTAGAGGTGTGTGTATTTTGCCTTTTCGTCCAATATATATTGGTTTAGGGACCATATTGCACAATATAATGTATACATTGGATGTTTTGGTGATGGTATCTTTACATTGAGCTATATCAGAGTCCTCTCACCCTCATAAGAATTCAGTGAGACGTGACTATGATATCATGTGCTCCCGCCACTAAAATATTTTTATTCTGTTGTATATCAGATGAATTGAATGTGTTATTTTGCACATATCAGGTTATTTTGGTGATGGCGTCTTTACATTGAGCTATGTCAGAGGCCTCTGACCCTCATACATTACACGTGAGACGTGCTTATAATAGGTCTCCCGACACTGTAAATAGTTTTATTTGGTAAATTTTTACACTAGGACCAGAATCTCCACACCTTTGGGAGTATGGTTCTGTTTACGTTAATAGATTCTGAGAAACATTATCTCAATGAGTTTCCGTCGCAAATCCCTACTTTCGGAGATATAAGATGCTTTTAGTAGGTGGGGGAGTGTATAGGAACGGGTGCAGTCAGTTCGTTCACAAGTTGTTTCGTACACCAGTAGATTAGTAGACCAAAAAGTTGTTTCGTAGTCTTATGAAACCATAGTCGTTTCGTACACTCAGCTCAGAGTTGAAACTTACTACTAGAGTTACGAAACGACATCACGTATGTCGCAAACTCAAAATCAGTGTACGAAACAACTAACAAAACCTGTGTACGAACTCCCTGTAACATATAGGAGATATGAAAATTAACTAACCTAACCCTACTGTTAAGGGAGTTTCGTACCCAGTTTTGTTAGTGTTTCGTACACTGATTTGAGTTTTGCGTACATACGTGAGTCGTTTCGTACTCAAGTAGTAAAGTTCAACTCTGACTGAGGTGTACGAAACGACTATGGTTTCATATAGACTACTTAACAACTTTTTGGTGTACGAAATGATTTGTGAACGAATTGACTGCATCCCCCCCATACACTCCCTTCCTAGGGAGTGTATACACTCACTAACCTAACCCCATGTTTAACCTAACTAAGTCAATCTCATTAAAAAGTGTCCGCGGCAAGGGAAGAATAGAGGCGATGCAGGTCACAAGAGGAAGAAGAGGGAGGTGCACATAAACACTTGCTCTCTCACTCCCCGAAAAATAGGATGTTATATTATATCTCCAAAAGTAATTATTTGCGAGGAAGCTCATTGAGAGTTTCCTAGAATACAATAAGGCAAACAAGCCAGCCCCATTTGTGTAGGGAATTCTGAGTCCTAGTGTAAAATATTATACCTTTTATTTATTGGTAATCAGATTAAATTGAAAGAGTTACAACTTTTGTGCAATTAGAAGGGTAATATGCAGTTTCAATCAATACTCACATATGAACATACCCTACTGATATAACTAGGGGCCTGGCCCCCCTGGATCCCCTTGCTAGTTCACTACCTAACTAAATTTCATTTATGCGCATTACTGTTTTGAGGACGAAACTTTGTCATGATAGTTTCAAATATGTTTGAATTTATCTGCATACTTATTTTTGGGTGATTTATTTTCTCTGATTTAAAATCACTTTACAGTATATTTAAATGAATTTAGATTATTATATGTTTCTATATTATTTCCAGATTATGGACGCACTGCTAGATTTTGAAGATATAGAAGTGCTTGATCCAGCCAAAGCAGAATGGATCAGATTGCCAGACAAACTGTGAAAGACAGAAAGACAGCCTAGATTTGTTCCTGAGCGAGACTGAGTTGGAATTAAAAGTTGGTTGGT
This sequence comes from Chionoecetes opilio, assembly GCA_016584305.1. NCBI lineage: Eukaryota > Metazoa > Arthropoda > Malacostraca > Decapoda > Majidae > Chionoecetes > Chionoecetes opilio. Next base: position 49,581 of record JACEEZ010025692.1, on the reverse strand, counting down.
AATAAAACATACTGAAAACATTTTCTAGTGTTTAATATCACAAACCTATATATTGTTTTGTCTTTGTACTTGTTAAGTGGTGAATGAGATTAAATGATTAATATCACAATTGCCTTTGGAAGTATGATTGATTGTAGCATGTTAGGTTAAGTGGTGAACTATATTTAATTATTTATATCACTGCTGGAAGTATCCGATAGTGTGTAGCATGTTAGGTTAAGTGGTGAACTATATTTAATGATTTATATCACTGCTGGAAGTATCCGATAGTGTGTAGCATGTTAGGTTAAGTGGTGAACTATATTTAATGATTTATATCACTGCTGGAAGTATCCGATAGTGTGTAGCATGTTAGGTTAAGTGGTGAACTATATTTAATTATTTATATCACTGCTGGAAGTATCTGATAGTGTGTAGCAGGTTAGGTTAAGTGGTGAACTATATTTAATGATTTATATCACTGCTGGAAGTATCTGATAAGTGTGTAGCAGGTTAGGTTAAGTGGTGAACGATATTTAATTATTCATATAACTACTGGAAATATCTGATAGTATGTAGCTTGTTAAGTGGGGATGTTAGGTTAAATGATGAATGGTTTCTGTTTACCTAAATAGATTCCGAGAAACATTATCTCAATGAGTTTCCGTCGGAAATCACTACTTTCAGAGATATAAGATGCTTTTAGTAGGAAGGAGAGTGTATAGGAGCGGGTGCAGTCAGTTCGTACCAAGTTGTTTCGTACACCATAGATAGTAATACCAAAAAGTTGTTTCATAGTCTATATGAAACCATAGTCGTTTCGTACACTCAGCTCAGAGTTGAACTAGGTTACGAAACATCACGAATGTACGAAAAAACTAAAGTCAGTGTACGAACACTAACAAAACCTGGCTACGAAACAACTTTTGTACGAAACACCCTGTAACCTATAGGATAGGAAAATATTAACTCCCTACCTTTAGACTCACTAACACTAACCCTACCTTAGACTCACTACCTAACCCTACATTTTAACCTATCAACTAAGGCCAAATCCCCATTAAAAAGTGATGATCTTTAATATCGATACTGGAAGTCTGATCGATTGCTGCATGTTAGGTTAAGCGGGGATAAATTATATTCAATAATACAATTACTGGAAGTATATGATCGACTGTTGCATTTTAGGTTAAGTGGTGATTGATCTTTAATAATATCACTACTGGAAGTATATGATATAACTATTGTTGCACGTTAGATAAGTAGTGAGCGAGTTTAAATTATAAATATCAGAACTATCTTTGGTAAAATTTCGGAAGTGGGCATTCACTGATTTCGAGGTCGAAACTTAGTTTTCCTGAATAGTTTTAATGTGTTTTGAATGAATCTGGCACTCGTTTTTGTCGGAAATAAATGTTTGTTTACAGGTGTGGGGGTGCCCGCCCCGCCCCACAAACCTTAATTGCTCCGCTTCGCACTGCCATAGTATTGATAATTTTCTTTTTTTCTTGATATCTGTTACTAAACCAAACCCCACCTCTAACCTAATCTAATTTAAACTAACTTAACAGTTTATGGCTGAAATAACGGTAGATTTTCGGTAGTACATGTAACACCATTATTATTCAATTGCACCATGGGAAATGGGGTTCAAAATATTCATAATGAATAATTCTACACGATGATGTTTGTTTGTTTGTTTATTTGTTTAGAGGATAATTCCTCAGAGCCGTAGTGATCTACCGCTGCAGCAATTAGTGTTGGCCGAAGCCACCACCCCGGGAGGGGGGTCACAAACCCCCGGCTAACACCCGGTACCCATTCACTGCTGGGTGGACAGGGGCTCGGGTTTTAAGAAAGACCACCCATCTATCTTTGCTCCGCCCGGGGATCTAACCCGGGACTTCTCGGTTGTGAGCTGAGCGTGCTAACCACTATACTACGGAGTACCGTATGTAAATGTAGGTAAGAATCCTAGGACTTTTGGAAGCCCACTATCGAACTAATACCCTATCTTTGCACGAGTTAGGTGGGTAAATAAGCTTAAATGGTTAATATCACAACTGCCTTAGGGAGCATATGACATATTATTGCTCGTTAGTTCAGTGATGAACGAACTTTAATTATTAATAACAGTACTGTCTGGAAAAGAGTAGCTACAAGAGCAACCACGGCATATAACTTGGTAGTTTTGTCATTTATGCCTTCAATATACTCCTTGATGAGGTCAATGAGCATCCCCTTATCCACAGTGGATATAGGAGTTGCCTTAAGAGAGCCAGCATCGTCACTCGTAGCAGTGGTGTCGACTGTAGATGTAAACAAACTTGAATTTCCCGCGATTTCAAGCGCCATTTCGCAGAGTCGAGCGAGAATAGGAGAAGGTTAGCGCTGGCGAACACTCACGTCCGCCAACCCTGGCGTTCGCCAGGGTTGGCGTAAGCCAGTGTTTAAAAGTAAGGATTTCCTGAGGCTGGCGTTCGCCTGGCGGAGCATCGGCAGGCGATCGCCAGCCCGGGCGGAAGGTTTAATAGTACGGCCCTCAGCTCCTACGCCTGTGATAGCACCATAGGATATCACCAGGGATCATAGGATTCCTCAAGGGGTTCTCGCTCCCCTACTAAATATTACCAAAGACATCTATCTCCCTTGGTGAAGTTGGTGTTGATATCCACCTCACGGGCTTCATCATGCTGCTGCTGCTGCTGCCGAAGGCCGCGCTGCCAGACGTAGATGAGTCCCTTGCTTGTATTTCATCTCTTTACTCATATATATGAATAATATCCATCCAAATGCAATCATATGTCTACATTCACCTATAAAATAGATATTTCATAGCATACCAAGCAATAATGAGCATGTCTGGAGACTTCCGACCTCTGCTAATACCGGTCTTGAGCAGTCGTTGGCCAGTGTGCACGTTAACGACGAATTTTCCGCGCTGTGGGTTCCGTCGTTGGACTAACGACCAAAAAAAGGTCTTTAAGTGTTTTGTGGCTTCTGGCCCAGGAAGATACGCTGCCAGACGTACAAACTCAATTCTTTTTTTTTATACTCTCCCAGACGTACAAACTCAACTTTCCATAAACCAGATTATAAGGGGGATGCGCGAACGCAATCCCCCGCTAACAAAAATTTCGCACTCGAGGTAACCACATTTGGGTTAATCGCAAGGGTCAGCACCGCCGGAGTGCAATGGTGGGCCTCGCCCTGGGAAAACCGCCTTCAGGATCGCGGTATCTCCTGTGCCAGGTAAGTATGCTCACCGCGGCCAGATGCCAGATCTTACGCCACCAAGCTAAACACCTACGCAAAATAAATATTTTTTATGTAAATACTTTCTTCAATATAAGATGTCATACATGGTCTTCTACTATACTATACAATCCATTTTTTTTTTTATTTGTGCCGCTTCTCGAACGCACGGTTGTATTAGTTATCACTCCAACTAAATTAATGACAATCGTCAGACAATCATGAATAAGTACGTACTTATATCTATCACTCACTTCCATTCAAATATATACTGAGCGACAAAAGTTTTGCCCTAAAACAGGAGGAGCATCACTTCTCATTCCACCTGTCACTGTCAGAACACATCATCATTAACTTTGTATTGTTCCAAAGTCAATCCAATCAACATTTAGTGCAGTCATTACAGGTTGTTGTTTTTATCTGAAGCTCAGCTATTTGAAAAAGAAATAGTACTATACCATGTAATACTTATTTTCATGCAAAAATCACACAATACTCCCATTGTGTAAAGATAAGAATCATGTAAATGTTTTGTTCCGATGTTCCCCTTCCTGCAAAAACAAGACATCCAAAGAAAACATGTTTAACGGAAAACTCACGCAAACCGACTAGAACATTTAACTCCAATACGGCAGAGGAAATTGAAAATCATAAGTTTCAAAAATAGTGATAGATGTTTAGAAAATATTCTATTATCAAGTCGTTAGTGCATTATTCGCTACCGTATATAACACTGAAGTCGCCAACACTGAAGTCGCCAGGACAACGTTCTTTATTTATTTACAGACGTCTGGTGGCGTTAATACCTACATTTTTAAATCCATGATTTCAGGAAAGTTAGAAGGGGCTATCTGGAGAGTCTGTGTCATTTTGCGTCTTCATCTGTGTCATATTATGGCTGTAAATAAACAAATTACAAAAATATAACCGTGTGGCGACGTTGATAACGGGCTACATTAAAGTCGGCATCTAGTGTTTATGTTCGGAGTGTCCTCCCGCCGTCGTCGTCGCCCGAAAAAAAATCGAGTAGGGAAATTTGTAACAGTTTATACCTACAGATACAAAGCATAAAACAACGCTGAAACAGGGTAGATTATACACATATACCGTCATAATATAAACTACTGTGTATCATCTTCAGTGGCACAGACAAATCAGTAGTGATGCTATAATTTGTAATATATGGCGGCTGGCGACATTATTGCAGCTGGCGACTATACTGTTATCTACGGTAGGGAGTGTCAATACAATTCCAACGACGGGGATGAAAAGTGGGCCTATATCATAATTATATGTTACTTTTATAATATGTACGAGTATTACGTACACGAACTACCACGGGTAGGTCCACCGGCCTCCTGTTGCTTCCTTATGTTCTTATCAATTTTCACAGACTGTGGACTTGAGGAAATATAATATTAATCGAGAATAGGTTTACTTATAACAAATTTATCTTGTACACACAAGGAACAATGACCTAACCTTGGTCCTGCGCTCGAGCGAAGGACATGAACGAAACCTGCTATAATTTGCTATAAATATTATATACTTTTTTATACGGATGCTCTACCACAGCATAAACTGTATATTCTACACCGCACTCACGTTCTACCTTAGTAGCACATATTCAATCGTATAAACGTTCCAAAATTTGCAGAGTAGTTTGCATTTGGAAATATCATTAAAATAATATCCACATGTCGGCAAAGAGATAAAAATTCATGTTATTGAATACGACAATAATGACAATCCACAAGAGTAAACGCCTCACCGCCACTCTACAATGAAAAACCTACACTTTTTTTTCTTTATTCGGCTCTTCGATTCTGATACGACACCGTTTCAAGACTTGATTTTCATCTAATAGGCAGAGATTAAAATGTATTGTAAGAAATATGAATCTAGCGACCATCACCTGGCGAAATACAATGCTAATATGAACATAAAGAATATGAGTATATATTCGATCAGTGAAAAGGAAAGGGGGCAGAGCTGATGGCAAGGTATATTATGCACCGTTATTCATAGGTGAAAAAACAACTTTCATAAAAGTAACATATGATAATATGGGTTATTATGAGAAGAGAAGCCGAACATTTCACACAAATGACTGACATACCAATAAAGATTCATCTGCGAGAGATATAAAATGAAGTCCACGAATGAAGTAAATAACGAGATGTTATCATACAGAAATGTGGACAACTCAAAACACTTGACAATACGAAGACACGTGTACTACGAATATTTCGCTCTAAAACCGCTCTAAAACATGTGCTAATTTTTTTTAACCATCTCATACATGTTAGTAATTAATGAAATTCAATGAAATGGTACAATTACCAGTAATGTGAAACAAAACGCTTGAGACCAGTGGCGGCTCGTAGCATAGGGCTGCTGAGCTGCAGCACCCCCAGACACTCATTGCCAGGTGTATGATGTTTTTAGAGACACAGCAGAATTGATACACTACTAACAAATATATCATAATAAAAAGTAATTATAGGTTATTTTCAATACGTTACTAAGTGAATTTTCATTAAAATCAGACCTAAATGTAAGTTACTCTCATATTTGCTGTACGATTCATGTCTGCTGCCGCCGCGCCCCTTATGAACGCCAAGAGCTGCAGCCGTGCAGCTTTTTAGTCTCGTCCCCCAGCTTTTAGTCTCGTCCCCAGACGGTGTGCATAGTGACGGCGGGCGGCAGCAAAATCAAGCGGTACTGACTTTATTTTCAAGTAATGCTGTAATTCTACCATCACCACCTCATCCATCCCATCTACTGCCAACACTACCACCCCCACCATCCCTTCTACTACCCCCACCATCCCTTCTACCACCACCACTACTACCATGCCCTGAAATCCGTGAACATCATCTACAACTCATACCTGAGATAGGTCAAATTTATGTATCCTACTGTTGTGTGAAGCTGCAGTCCCCCCTATTATTTTATCACGAGCCGCCACTGCTTGAGACCATCGACACCTAGCGAACATTAAACTTGTATTGCGTCTTTCGTGAATGATTTATGAGAAACCGAGTTCGCAAATATAATATTCTGCAGTACTTTGTTCTAGAAAATGAAGACGAAAGCTAAAGCCTAAAGCCATACATGCCAAATTCGATACAGAAATATACAAGTATACTGTGATTTGTGAAAGTTGGGAGAAAAGATGCCACATAACAAAAAGGCGATCAGACTCCGACGATTGATGGTTCTTAAACAGCCCACAATGTGGGCCAATAAAAATTATTTAAGACTCATTGAGTTGCTCCCCTCCACGGAAATCTTTAGTAAAAGGCGAAAGATTTATGCGTTTTGAAGGGAAACCAGAGTTGATTCCTCAAGTGTCAACTCCGGCTACTATGGTTTGAGCTTAACATCTACGAGGAACATAACTCCGAGCAAAAAGGTAAAATTCTCATGTATTATATGCAAAAGAAAACTTCATCGTGTCTTTACTTCACTTTTTAAAATGTCTCTATATGTAACAATACACACATATAATATCCTACCTTTGTATTTCCTCTACTCATTAAAGTGCACGCCTAACAGTTCAATGAATCTATCAACGTGTCCCTCTTGCTCGCAGATTAGGTGTCAAATATTGCGCATCTTCTACGGCATGTAAGCAACACTAAACAATATTTTGATATCTTTCTACACAGAATCAAAATCTATTTTAATATATTTCTTTGTTGAGTATATTTCCGAAAATCTTTCACTTTCATTTAATTAAATGGTTTGAATCATTAGTAAGGAAAAATGTCAGTTCTTTTTCACAACTCTCAGCTTGCGCCAATTATCGCCACTTTTAGACCTAGTTCCACGCTCTGTGGAGGCACCAGCCTTGAGCTTGGTGTGGACGGACATCATTGTTGATGTCATGCACCATATATTGTCAGCAAATAGATTGAAGAGGGCACCAGCCATCTGTCGGATGAGCTTGTCCAAACTTTGAGGGACTTGAGGAAGAGGGAATTCTGTAGTGTAGTGGTTAGCACGCTCGGCTTACAACCGAGAAGTCCCGGGTTCGATCCCCGGGCGGAGCGAAAGATAGATGGGTGGTCTTTCTTAAATCCCTAGCCCCTGTCCACCCAGCAGTGAATGGGTACCGGGTGCCAGCCGGGGGTTTGTAACCCCCCCCCCCCGGGGTGGTGGCTTCGGCCAACAATAATATGCAGCAGCGGTAGATTACTATGGCTCTGAGGCATTATCCTCTAAACAAAACAAACAAGAGAAACAAACTACGCCCTTTACAGCAGAAAGCCCCAGTCACTTGGGCATTCCCGTTTGTGAGGGCATTCACCACCTCTACGAACAGCCTCCTGGGTAAGGAACACCGCAGTAGTTTTGTTTTTCATTTCAAGGCCATCTTTCTATCTTTTTCTCATATAACTGTCCAAACAACCAGATGCATTACCATTTCCATCAAATTAGCCAGTAACTGCAATGAAAAGAGAAGCATGAATATGCAAGAGGGCCTTTGATATAAATATTAGGAAAATGTAGAACAAGAGTATGATTTAGATAATCAACAAATTCAAGTAATATTTACAATATAACATTAAACAAGAAATGACTCAGCTAAGGACTTACCCATAGACCACTATATTTGTATCTAGAGATACAGTGGTCTATGACTTACCTTATCTTAAGTGATGTGGTTGTTAAGTCATTGAAGAAAATTCTTCGAGCACAAACGCCGTAAAAAGATAGTATATATTATATACTAAGTGGATACATCAGTCCTTGATGAGCGGGATCCCAGCATTTTACGATCGACAGGAAAGTAAAGCTCTATTTTTCTTGGTCTTCAAATAATAAGCCACATAATGTAAGGTAATAAATCATATCCATAGGTTTGCTGTCATCGCTTAAAGTGCCCGCCGTGGAACACACTCCTGTATTCATTCTCATGAGTTCTTTCCTCCTCCTACTAATTATTTACTCGAACCTTCACAATGACTATGCCTGCTTATTTATCATTTTTAAGTGGTGGTGGTGACTGTAGAAGGGCACGACGGCAAGTAATGGCAGTGGTGATTGCGTGCCTGCATTTTTCTACTTGAGGCTGGCGAGGCTGCGTAGGGAAAAATAAAGCCTATGATTCTCTGATCACATCAAACGTCCCCAATGACGCCCAACTCTTTAAAAAATTTACAAGTGAACTGATTTGGTTGAGGTAATGACTCATTTCCTTGATGCTAGAATTCCTCTCTCCGGGTATGAAGATTGAGAGAATAAATTCGAACAGTAAAGACAACTATCCCACGATGAAAAAAATGATAAAATCATGGTAGAAACCCTAACACTAACACTAACTTTGAAAATATGTAGTTACCAAATGAAATTTCAGGGTATGGAAAAAATTATCTTTGTAACGGCTATCTTGAGCGCTATAGCTGCAACTGCACGACGCTTACTTAAAAGAAACCACGTCAGACAGTGATATGACGATCAACACTTGCTAATTCATTGATAGATATAAGTTTTATTCTCCCCCTGGGGGAGTGGACCGATCCCGGAGGTACTGCAATACCGGGCCGATCCGCGGCAAAGGTGGAGCAAGCCCCTAGCACTTCGCCATGGTCCAAAAAATCAGATTAATATCGTTGATCCCACATGGGGATCGTATCAGATATTAAGCTGATAAGAACAGATACTACACTTGATCTTAGCCAAAAGGCCGAGAGCGATGCCTGCGACGTCCACACCAGAACCCAGATCCTCTCCAGCTAAACACCTCAATCGAACGGTTAAGTCCTATGCTACTAAACTTCAATACGGACATTATTAATGAAAGAATTGCTGATTAATTCACGATGGTTATATTAGTTTTCAATTTCCATGCTTAAAATCATATCTAACAAGGCGACTAGCTTCGTGATGTCTAGAATCAAAGCTATATTTGATCCTCTAAATGCAAAAACAATGAGTTGGTCAGGTTTGCTAATGTTTCTTAAAGCACAAAAAGGATGAATAGGACAGATCCCTGTGATATCTACATTTGTTACACTGCCGGGCATCCACTACATCAGTGCCTAGAATTGTGCACTATTATGCTCCTTCAGTACATCTCTTCCACAATTCCCACGATACCCTAACATCTGCTCTGCACCCATTCTGCAAGCTGCCTACGTACGGTACGCTCTTACGAAGACACCCATGCCAGTTACCTTTTAAAACACTCAATATTTTCATGAATTTCCAGAAGAAACTAACACTGCAAACGGTATTATAAAATGTAACGAAGTATCACTCGCCATATCAACATGTAATGGTCGCCAGTTATTTATAAAAGAAAATGTTTCAACAGTGACTAAAAATTATTATAAGTCCATTTTCCACATCAGAATATTTCGGAGTCGTAAAATATTACAAATTACAAATGTCATGACAATGGCAACAGTTAGCAAGATTAAAAAAAACAAAGAACTGAAGCTTTCAAACATTTCAAGATTCACAAAAGTTACATTTGTCAGAATCAGTACTCATATGTATGCTAATCTCTATGATTATACCAAATTATAGTTACTTACAAACCTATATTTAAATAACTATATATATATATATGCCATAGAGTACTCTACTCTAGTAGTAGTAGAGTATCTATCTCTATGAGGTGGCATAAAATCAGTATTAAACAGCTACATTTACACACAAAAAACATGAAATTAAAATAAAAAATAAAATGTACCTTTGATCTTTAGGCTTACCCTACAAACGATCCTGTAATACATTACTTTTTTTCAATCTTTAGGGCTTACCCTACAAACGATCCTGTAATACATTACTTTTTTTCAATCTTTAGGGCTTACCCTACAAACGATCCTGTAATACATGACTTTTTTCAATTTAATTCTTTATGGACATCATATCAATGTCTATAAAGTAATAACACCTACCAACCTTTTTTGTACTACCGGTGGAATATATATATATATATATATATATATATATATATATATATATAATTATATATATATATATATATATATATATATATAATTATATATCTGGCAAACGCCTATTAATCAATAAACTATAAACTACGACGCAGCAATCATAAGCTGCAATATGTAATACAGCAGGTTCCTAGACTGCACATCGAATGTAACCCATCAAAACAACACCTAAACCTGCTTCGAACTCATAGGAAGAGGGAAAGCCTAAGTATGAACAAAATGGCTCATAGAAATGAAGAAAAAAAATGGTGTTTGTGTATTTACTCAACCTTTGAGTTATGCTGGTAGTACGTACTTTAAACACAATACACACCCCATCCCCCTGCTCAAGGAAGACAATAACAACACACATTTGTAAACGAAAAGTACAATACATGGTAGGTAATTAATTACTTGTTCCAAAAATGTAGGCACTCGCAATTTGATCACAGCTGCCATTCTAACAGACCTGCTCATCACACTGACTACGCTGGGAATTTGTTCACCGGCCGTTTTAGTCCCTGACATCTCCAACATATTAAGGTGATTGGTCTATGAGAAGTCTGTTTTCGCAATGTTATGCAGCAGTCTGGGTTCACGCCTGGTAAGTCAAACACGGACCGTATTCTAGGGCTTCGCGTCCTGGTGGAACGCCGACGTGAGTTTCAACAGGGGATGCTTGCAGCCTATGTTGATCAAAAAGGCGTTTGACTCAGTGCATCGTGAGTCACTCTGGGATCTTCTGCGACTTCGCGGGATTCCTGCAAGAACTACTGGTTTGATGACTGGTCTGTACTCTGGGACTGAGAGTGCTGTGAAATGTGGGGGAGGTGTATCCAGCTTCTTTCCTGTGAATACAGGAGTGAGGCAAGGGTGCGTCCTTGCCCCATCACTTTTCAACACTTGTATGTAGATTTTGTATATAATTGCATAATTTATGCAAATTTGTAGATCAAAGTGGTTGTGGGGCATCCATCGGCAACACCAAGACAGCTGATCTTGTTTTTGCCGATGATGCAGGAATCTTTGCTGAATCGCTGGAGGTCCTGGTGATGGCTCTCGAGGCGCTGCACGAGGAGGGAAAGCCTTTGGGACTTAAGGTCTCCTGGCTCAAGACCAAGGTCCAGGGTGGGCATTTTCGAAGGGGCTCTAAACTACACCCTCTTAGCGTCCTAAGACCGACTTAGTTATACCGGGCTAAGAAGACTGGTAAGGAAGCATTTTCGAGCGTCATCTTAGCCTCGTGTAAGGCCAACCCTTCTTAGTGCCACCACCTCCGCTTCAACCAATCAGCGTGCGCGACACAAGTCTGTATTTGGCGGGAAATACGTATACCACGCCGAAGTATCCCTTTTCATCCTCCACACACACATCATAGCCAGTATGTGATATTATCGTGAATAACGAAACTTTTTTTTTCTGGTGAGATTTGATGTTTAGAATTAATCTGCTAACCGTTTCTGTCGCAAATAAATTTTTTTTATATATAGTTAGGTTAGGTTCAGTTAGTTTTTTGTCATTTTGTTCCAAATCACAAAAGTTATTTGCGACATAACTGGTTAGCAGATTAACCCTTTCACGCACGAAAAGTTTAATAAGTTTTTCCGTCCACTGCGACATCAGTCTGGGGCTCTCTAAGGGGCCCCGCGTAATGCCCTGACTCTGCGGCGAATGTTTTGGTTATGTTATCAATTTCAACCACGATTATTCTTTTTTCCTGGCATTATTATATATCGTTGGTTTCGCAAGAGATTATTCTGCCTTATGAGAGACAAAAATAACAAGAAATGCGAGTAAATAGCGGAGTTTAACAACTTAGAAAAAATATTGAGTAAAATATTGAGAAATAAGAAATACTTACGTTCACCACTTCGTAGCTTGATACTTCCTGAGTTAACTTTTTATGGTTTATATGCCAATACAAGCGGATTTTTATGAGGATTCCAACGCTACTATTAGAATTTTCATATGGCCAGTAGTTCTTGAGAAAATGGAGGAAAACTGAAACTCATGTTGGAAGACGGATTAGGCTACAAGTATGGCTTACCCGGCTCGGGAAACGTTTTAAAGGGACTGGCAGTCCGCGCTGACAGGCTGCCTGCTGAGAGTGAGCTGTGACACGGGCCCTTATCACTTCAAATCTACTCACACGAGAGTTGACAATTAGTTTATTTTATAGGCCTAGCTTGGATCTCTTACGCAGTAAATTTTGACGCGATTCTGATAAATACTTTATTTTTGGCGAATTTTTAAATGTTTTTTGACGCAGTTCGCGTCAAAAGCTCAGTTGTAGACAGGCCCGTTTTGACGCGATCGCGTCACAGTGCGTGAAAGGGTTAATTCAAAACATATCAAAACTCACCAGAAAAAAAAAGTTTCGACCACCAAAGGAAGTAGTGTTCATCTGGAAATTTACTTCTTTTTTCTCTTTTTTTTTAAAGATATCCCTCTCCCCCAGCAAGCTTGGGGCTGCTGGTAGGCAGGGTTTTCTGGTGAAGACAATATCCCAAGTGATTTACGAGTAAAGCAGCGTACTAACCTCATCAAATCATATCCCAGCTAGGATAGAAACCATAAACTAGAAACCATATCTAGTCCATTCAAAAAAACACAGAAACCATATCTAGTCCACCCAGCCCACCCCAAACAGGGTTTTCACCATTAACCTCATCTAATGATCTCATCTCACCATTAACCTAATCTCACCGCCTACCCAAGAAGCTTATAAATTAACCTAACCTCACCGATTAACAGTGGTGGAACAAGGGGTGTAAAAACGGGGGGGCACCATAGTTTTCATATACTATATAGGCTATATATATAGTATACATATATATATATATATATATATATATATATATATATATATATATATATATATATATATTATATATATATATTATACATATTATTATATACAGCCTAATATACTATATAGTCTAAAATATATAATATATAACCAATAATATAACCATTGTTGTTGTGGTGACCGAGAAAATTGCGGGCTAAGACGACCCCAACCCTGCCTTAGCCTACACTCGCTGCGCTGTCCTAGGCGGAGCGTAATTTGCTTTCGAAAATGTCCAACTAGCGCTAAGATGGTCTTAGTCCCCTAAGATGGTCTTAATAGTGTTCGAAAATGCCCCCTCAGGTGTTTGAAGGCTTACTAGATGAAAAAGTACAGTCTGTTCATGCGTGCGGCGAGGACATTGAGATCTTGGAAAGTTTCACATACCTTGATAGCGCAGTCCATAATGACGGCGGGTCACGTCAAGAAGTCTTACGGCGGATTGGCATAGCCCACGGTGCTATGGATTCGTTCAGCTGGCGTATTTGGCGTTGTCGGTACCTGTGCAGGAGGACAAAGATCCAGATCTTCAAGTCACTTGTGATCCCTGTCTTACTCTATGGATGTGAGACATGGACACTAAATAGCGACTTGAAGAGACGAATCGATGCCTTTGGTAATAAGTATCTTCGCAGAATCATGGGGTATCGCTGGAATGATTACATGTCAAATCAGCGATTGCACCGTGAGACTGACTCGAGGCCTATTACCTGCATAGTCCGTCAGCGCCAACTTCGGCAATATGGGCATGTGGCACGCTACCCTGAAACCGATCCTTCCCATCGGGTTGTTTCTGTAAGAGACAATCCGGTGTAGAGGAGGCCAAGGGGGGGGGGGGGGGGGGGGGGGGGCGCCCACAATGCACGTGGCTGGGACTAGTTGATATTTCTTGTCGAGAGCTGCTTGGTATGGGAAAGGAGCCTGCATGGGGACTCGCGCGTGGTGACCCCCGGGAGTGGCATCATAGGGTGGGCGACGCGCCCCCCGGCGTATGCCCCCAATGACTGATTGGTCTATGAGAACAGCACCGTCATTACTCTGAATATGTAACGTAACGTAACACTAAAGGCAGTAACATGGCACCATTAGTATAGCTAACTCAACCTTCCATGGGATGAAGCCAGCAACGGAGGTAGTATCGCCAGCAACGACCTGCTCTCCGACTACCTAGATACTACTTTTCTTTACGACGGAAGCTACAAAGCCTCCCTCGGTCGGTCGTAAACGCGTCGGAAGGCGCTGACTGGCTAAGGCGAGTAATGACGTCATCAAGCTCATCATCAGTCACCAGTCAATGACAAACTGTTTTTAAAACTTCTCGACCAATCACAAGTCAGCGAGACATATTTCCGGGCAAGAATGGCATGTCAGACTGTCTCTCTCCGCCTTCTGTCCCCGTCATCTCAAAATAATTCTCGTTTTATTTGGAATGCTTGAGTTTTAAGGAGTTTTAATGTATCAGATAGTAAGATATATAAGTAAGGAGCCTTAGTTGCTAGTGTTTTGGTGGTAGAAGGTGTGTATGTGGGTTGAAATAGTGAATATTTGTGTTATGGGGCGGCCCAGCGGCAAGAATTTCTCCGTCACTCACTGCCCCGCCAGCAGTCACCTCCATCATAACATCTTTAAATCACCCTTATTTAAGGTGACACACGGTGCTACATTGATTTAGATATTGACACGTGTATATAACATCTCACAATAATCTCTAAGTTGTACAATAACGAGTAATAAGACGTTTAATCCTGCCCAAACCTACCGTGGCGGAGGAGGTGTAAAAACGCGCTGTCATCCGCCTCACCTGTGCCTTCCTGAAGAAGACAGTCAGCTCCCATGCCTGTGATAGCACCATAGGATATCACCAGGGATCATAGGATTCCTCAAGGGGTTCTCGCTCCCCTACTAAATATTACCAAAGACATCTATCTCCTTTGATGTAATGGTGTTGATATCCACCTCACGGGCTTCAGGCTGCTGCTGCTGCTGCTGCCAGACGTGGATGAGTCCCTTGCTTGTATTTCATCTCTTTACTCATATGAATAATATCCATCCAAATGCAATCATGTCTACATTCACCTAGAGAAATGATATTTCATAGCATACCAAGCAATAATAAGCGAGCCTGGAGACTTCCTACCTCTGCTAATACCAGTCTCGAGCAGTCGTTGGCCAGTCTGCACGTTTACGACCAAACCTACGACTTTTCCGCGCTGTGGGTTCCTGTTACGACCGACGTCGGACTTCCGACCAAAAAAAGGTCATAAAGTGTTTTGTGGCTTTCCCCTGAACCACATTATAAGGGGGATGCGCGAACGCAATCCCCCGCTAACAAAAATTTCGCACTCGAGTTAACCACATTTGGGTTAATCGCAAGGGTCAGCACCGCCGGAGTGCAATGGTGGGCCTCGCCCTGGGAAAACCGCCTTCAGGATCGCGGTATCTCCTGTGCCAGGTAAGTATGCTTTCCGCGCTTGACTTGTAACTTGTAAAGGTTTATTGTACAATCAACATACAGGACATATAAATACAATACAAGCATGTACAGTCTAAGACAAAAGTCGTGTCACGGTTTTGTCCGAATATGAAATGTAACTCGTGAAACATTATGAAAACCCTAACGCAGTTACATGCTCGTGGTTGGCAAGCCTGAATCCCTTAAGCTTCTGTTCAGATAAAGGTTCAAAGCTTCATATCTGACGCCGATGAGACAATGTCTAAAACAAACCAAGGGTATTTCAAAGGTTCAATAGATTTACTGCGTTGAGGTTTCATATTATTCGATGTGGAATGCGATGTATATTCGGCCCAGCTATGATCGCCAGGACATTTCATCTTTATACCTGAGCCATTGAAGGCCACATACATCACCACCGGCAGGAGTATGGAGAGCTAGTCACATGCAAGAATAAATTAAAAAATTAAAAATAATAATAGTAATACTAATAATTCAAGAAAAATTGCTTCAAAATTCAATAGTATATTTGGATAATAATATGAAGGAAGGAAGGACTCAGAAGCAGTGGCAAATATAGGTCCTTAAAAAGAAAGTGGAATACAGGGGTGAATCCAGGATTGTTATAAAGGGGGGGGGGCTTGTGCGAAGCGAGCCTCAACAGCTTAGGGAGTTTACAATAATAGCAAACTTGCAATGTGTTTCGGATGGCCTCAGCCGAACCCCTGAGACTGGTTCACCGAACCCATGTTCAATCACTGCTATATAATTACCTCAGCACTTCTATTTCTAACACTCCTGGTAATGAATCCTAAAACAATTACTCGTGAGGATACGAACTATTATGACGTATGAGTTGTGGTGAGATCGAAGCACTTACGGCAGTGCTACCAACCGTTCGTATGACATACGGCAGACAGCACCGATAGGTTAGCCATTACCAGATGTTTTAACCAAAATTCATGACACGACTTTTGTCTTAGACTGTACAGAAATACATATCCAGTACCAAAAAAGGTACAAAGCGGGCATCAGCCCGGCAGTGAGGAGCTTATCCCGTCAGGCTACGGGAGGGGCGCGTGGAGGCGTGGTGATGGTGAGTCACCTGCGTCACTGGTCAGCGCTTCGGGGGCGGCGGGGTGTGGGTACGTGATGTGTCAGCGGGGAGGGGGCGTTGTTCGCAGCACCCTCAACATCACGTCTCTCGGGGTGTGGCGGACCATGAGGGCGGCCCTGCCTTCACGCCCACTCAGCAGCCCCCCACCTGCAGGCTGGGCGGCGGGGGCCGGGCCGGGCCTCAGGGGGGCGGTGGCGGGGCAGGACAGGAGGTAGTGCACCAGTGGGTGACGGGTGTGCTTCTCGCAGTGATCGCACTCTTGCCCCTCGAAATCCTCCTGCAGCTCCTCCCTGGTGCAGAAAGGGCCAGACGCACACGCTGCAGTAGTGCGCCATCTGCCCAGGGTTGTTGCTGGGTGGCGTCCAGTGGGTGGTAGTCAGGGGCTGCAGCGTACCAGGCCGCCTGCCTCTTCCTGGTCTCCAGCTCTCGGTGTGTCTGGTGAGCGCGGTGTGCTGCGGCCCGCCTCGCCTGCGCCTTGAGCTGCTGTAAGCTGGGAGGCACGTGCATGGTGACGCTGGGGCCACTGGCGGCTCGCTGTGCTGCCACGTCCGCCGCCTCGTTACCTCGGACCCCTACGTGGCTGGGGATCCAGTTGAGCCTGACACGCCTTCCCTGCGCGCCAAGGCTCTGTAGGCTGCCCAGGATGGTGGTGATGAGCCTCACGTTGTCCTTGGGATGCGGCTGTTGGAGGGCCTGCAGCCCCGTCCAGGAGTCGGTGTGTATTACCACGGTTGCCTCCGGCGGTGCAGGGCATGTTCGAGGGCGTGCTGGATGGCCACCAGCTCAGTCTGGAGGGTGGAGCAGTTGTCAGACGTCCGCCAAGACATCTCTGTCCCACCCGTGACGAACGCGGCGCCTGTTCTGCCACTATCCGGGTTGACCGAGCCGTCAGTGAAGTATACGCGGCTGTCCCGCTCGACGACCTGGGCCATGGCCATCAGCGCGTGCTGCCACAGCTCCCGGGTGGTGCACATGGCTTTGCACGCAGGCAACAGCGTGGCGGTGAACTCTGCGGCGGGGGGCCTCCACGGGGGCGGGGCATAGTAGGTGGGGGCGGGGACATCGGCCTCCCGCCACGGTCCGGTGATCCCGCGTGAATGAGGCTGTGGGTGGCTAGCGAGGTGTTGACGACACCTACGCAAAGTAAATAATTTCTATGTCAATACTTTCTTAAACATAAGATGTCATACATAGTCTTCTACTAAACTATACAATACATTTTTAATATATGTGCCGCTTCTTGAACGCGCGGTTGTTCTATTTATCACTTCAACTAAATTAATGACAATCGTCAGACAATCATGAATAAGTACGTACTCATATCTATCACTCATTTCCATTCAAATATATACTGAGCGACATTAGTTTCGCCCTAAAACAGGAGGAGCATCACTTCTCATTCCACCTTTCACTGTCAGAACACATCATCATTAACTTTGTCTTGTTTTTAAAGTCAATACATTACAAAAATATTTGGTGACTTTACGGTAGTGTTATTGACGGTAGTGCAGTCATTACAAGTTATGTTTCATCTGACGCTCATTTATTAGGTTAAAAAATATTTCTATAACATGCAATACTACTTATTTATGCAAAATCAATATTGTGCAATACTCCGACTGTGTAAAGATATAATAATGTAAAGATTATGTTTCGATATGTTCCACTTTCTGCATAAACAAGACATCAAAAGAAAACACGTGTAACGGAACACTCAAGCAAACCGGCGAGAACATTTAACTCTGGGACAGGGAAACTTGTAAATAACAGGAGAAAATTGGTTAATAAATACGGTGGTTGATGATAAGAAAATACTCAGTTATTGGGTTGTATTAATCACATTTTTAGCATATATAAATACAATACCCTCTGTGGAAATTATCCCCCAACCACACTCTCATAATTGGTAGAGTGGTGGTCTGTTTCCCTCCCCCCCCCTAGTGAGGGAGTTATTGTCCGCTCATCATAGGGGGTGCGTATAGGGATGTGTGTATATAATTTAAATGGTAATGGGTATTATTTAAGGTAATTTAAGTAAATAATAAATACTGGGCTAGAATAATTGAACATTCCCAGTAATATTAAGCATTTGCACCTTATAATTAGCACCTTGATTGGAGCGACTGGCTATTGGTCGTCGTCAAATATTTGTTCCTATCCTGTGTGTATACGTGGCAGGTATTGGTAGGGGTGCGCCTCGCCGCCACCAACGATTGACACGTGTAGGTAGGATTTGTGCGGCGATCGCAGCCGCCCACTCACGGAAAGTTAGTTCATTCCAGTCCCTTGCGGGAGTAACATTTAATATACGTGCTTGTATATAAGTACATTCCAGCCATCCGTGAGAGTAACATCTAATATACTACACTGGGGAACAATTTGAAGAAAAAAAAATTGTTGATTTAGATTTTTGAGCTTATTTAGACTAAAATTGGCATGCTGATTCCAAATCTGTAGTCAGTTTTTTTCTAGCACGTCAAGTTTTTCTCCACAGCTTACCCTCCAGATAAGCAAAATTCCACTTGTGAGCTGTAGTAAAACTTGCCAGTTGATTACGATTTGACTCATCGAGAGCTATGTGGCAACTTGTTTGTGCAGTTACAATTGAGACAGTGCGGTGAGAGGTGTGTGCAGCTCCCAATAGGTCAGTACTATCAATATCTGCAAACAGAAAGCTAGGATAGTAGGAATTAGGAGGATTTGTTATGGCTTTTCTCTTAACCTTGTAACAACATACCATTGTAATTTCTATTTCGTTTTATGCTGTTTTTTTTGTTTTCAAAGCTTGTAACTATTCCAGCTTAGTGTTTTATTTACATAGGTATATATTTCTTTTGTTTCAGATCATGTCTGCTCCTGCTACGTCTCGTCGTAAATGCCTAAACAACCCTGACTCCTTCTGCTATATATGTGGTAGTTTCACCATTCCAAGTCAGAGGGCAAGCATCAGCGTATTTGTCAAACAAGCCTATTTCGCATATTTTAAAGTGAAACTCGGTGATCAAGACAAGCTATGGGCCCCTCACAAAGTGTGCAAGCAGTGTGTCGAGAGATTACGGATGTGGACCAAAGGAACACGTGAAAAGTTGGCATTTGGTATCCCCATGGTTTGGCGAGAGCAAAAAGATCATTCCACAGACTGTTACTTTTGTTTAGTGAAAACATCAGGATTTAACAAGAAAAATAAAAGTAAAATAGAATATCCTAATCTACCGTCAGCTATAAGACCAATGCCTCATTCAGCTGAAATTCCAGTGCCAGTTTTCGAACAACTACCTCCTCTAGAAGATCTGAGTGATGTTGAAGAACGCAGTGACAGCAATGATGCAGATTTTGACATTCACGAGGATTCAGTTCGTAGGGGATTTGATCAGCACGAGTTGAATGATTTAGCACTTGATTTGGGCCTATCCAAAAAAGCTTCAGAAATACTAGCATCAAGACTGAACGAGAAAAACATACTTGAACAAGGAGTGAAGGTATCATACTTTCGAACCAGAGAAAGTTACATTTCTGCAGTACTTCGAAGTGCCAGCGGTTTTGTGTTTTGCCATAGCATTCCTGGTTTACTGAAGGAATTAGGGCTTTCAATCTACAATCCAAATGAATGGCGATTGTTTATTGATAGCTCAAAGCGGAGCTTGAAGTGTGTCCTTCTACACAATGGCAATTTGTTTGGCGCAGTCCCTATTGGGCATTCGGTCTGTCTTCGTGAAGAATATGGAGATGTAAAGAGAGTCATTGAGTTATTGCAATATGACAAACACAATTGGATCATCTGTGTTGACCTTAAAATGGTGTCCTTCCTTCTTGGTCAACAACGTGGATACACAAAGTATCCCTGCTTTCTCTGTATGTGGGATAGCAGAGCTCGAGAGAAGCATTGGGTTCAGACGAATTGGCCTCCGAGATCTGATCTTAAACCTGGAGATCCTAACATTGTACATGAGCCGCTTGTTGACAGGAAGAAAATAATATTCCCACCTCTGCACATAAAACTAGGTCTCATGAAACAATTTGTAAAAGCATTGTCAACTGATGGCGACTGTTTGAAGTACATCATCTTGGCATTTCCTGGACTTTCAATTGAAAAAATCAAGGCCGGTGTGTTTGATGGTCCACAAATTCGACAGCTCATCAAAGATGAACATTTCAACGGTACTATGTCAGACCTTGAAAAGAATGCTTGGCTATCATTCAAAGACGTCGTCAACAGTGAAATGTTCATTTGGCTAATTATATCAATAAATTGAATATTGTTTAAGAAGTAAATATCAGCTCTTGGCCTCAGCCAGCCCCTATAGGAACAAATTGACCAAATTATTAGGTCTGTACCTTGATCATGAGGGCATAAATAGGTGTCGAGGTCGAAATTTGAAAGCTGATCTTCCAAATATCACCTGCCATCCCATACTAATTCCAAAACGCCATCATCTTACAAAATTGTTGGTGGAAGAATATTATAGGAACTCATTACATGGCGGAATGGCTACAATATTAGCCGATGTCGGGTGTCAATTTTGGATACATCATGGTAGACAGGCAGTCAAATATTACCTCAAATCTCTCAATAACAATAAATATAATAGATCAATAGATCTGAAGGTAGACTAGTCTCCTATCTAGGTCCCCCTGAACTTCCCGCTGATAGAGAGATCCTAAAATCAATTGAGGTCTATACTGGGGATATTATAACAACAGGAGATAAGTCTCCCCCCGATCATGTATATGTCTGCATATTCACATGTACCTTTATCAAGACTATTAATTTTAAAATAGCCAAAGACCAAAGTGCCGAAACTACTATCCAAAAGTCCCGGCGCTATGTGGCCTGGGGTGATGTCACATGAAGCGGAACTTCAGTTTTCGCCGGCCCCCAGTTGTGGAAATTATCCACCAACCACTCTCTCATAATTGGTAATGGTGGTGGTTTGTTTCCCCCCCCCCTAGTGCGGGAGTTATTTTCCGCTCATCATAGGGGTGCGTATAGGGATGTGTATTAGGGTACGCCGTAGGTCCAATGAAAAGTGAAATATAGATTTCGAATTTGGCAGGGTGTTTTCTTATGTAAAATCGAATTTTAAGGGTGGTTTGTCCTCTTCAACTTTTTGGTTTCAGCACTTCTTGCTATGCAAAAATGGACTTTTATATTTATATGCAAAACATAGCTTAGCCCCGCTAAAGTAACGGCTTCATTTGCACCTATCATCAATTCTTGATCGCCCTTTTTCAGGATGGCTTCTCCTTGTAACCAAGTGGGTCGAAGCCCGCAACTAGACAGAGCTCTGGATCCAAGTTGGCCGCCTTTTTTTTGGCGGTGGACGAGTTTGCGGAGAGTGAGGTGCCTACGTATCGCGGCGTGATGAAGAGGGGAATCCTTCCCCAAGAACTCAGCGGCATCCGGGAGGGTGTTGACAAGCCGGGGTACCCAGTAGAGACATTGCGAAGGATCTGACCTCCATGGTGCTTGCCCAGTGGAAGAAATCAAACGCCCAGTTTGCCCTCCAGTGGTTGTTATTGACCGGTCCGTGCCCAGAGGATAGATAATTTTTGGAAGAAGGTTAGTGAAGTGGTGAGAGACAGCAACTAAAGCAGAAAGGAATTCGTGGAGAAGAATATGAACGGGCTGTTTTGACATACCGGCCTGCCCTCACACGATCTCCTCTGAAAGGGACCAGGAATCCCACTGCTCCAATCCCCAGCTGTGCCACGCGAGAGCACACGTGCAGTGTGACTGCCCCCTGGCCAGCAAAGTCCCTACTTAGCCCTGGAGTGGCGGGTACTACCAGAGGATCAAAGTTGGGGAGAGAGTGCAATGATGATGACAAGGGTAGACAAAAATTTAAACGCAAAAGACAAGTGAAAGCAGCAAAGAGAAAGAGTTGGAAGAGGAGGCTAAGCTGAAGAAGCAGAAGCAGAAAGATGAAAGGTCAGACGTCTTGAGCTGCAGGAGCAGATGTTCCTGGGCCAGGCGAAGATCACCAGATTCTGAGGATGGGACGGAGGAGTCGTTCACCCTGCAACTCAGAGGAAAGAGGCAGGAGCAGCAGGAGGCTGCCATACTGGTAGACCGATGCTCAGGGAGAGGCTGGGGTCCCTGGCACCCCTTGGGGATGCAGTACTTGGACAGGCCAGCTGCAAGAAGAACACAATGCCAGTCCGGAACCTGGCGCTGGCAAGCATCCGGTTCGACGTTCCGCCCACTGCTGCTGCTGCCTTGGCTTCTGGATTCCTCCAGGACCTTATCGCTGACGGCCACCTCTCTCCAGACATGTCGTACCTGGTCTGCGATCCTAACAAGCTGAGGAGGGCCAGGCAGTATGCCATGGCATCGGCCAGGGACCTTGACCAGGGGAGGCACCAGGGTACCAACATAGTTGGATTGGGTTACGATGGAAAAAGGGACAAGACCAGGGCTATGGTGCCCGACAGCTAGGGGAAACTGCACCCAAGGTTGATCAGGGAGGAGATGTGTCAGTGACAGAGGAGCCATCTGGAAGGTACCTTTGGCACTTTGTACCAGAGGACCCGGTCCCAAACTGAGAAGCCTGCGTTCAGGGTGGCTCAGGCTCTCTATGATCTGCTGGTGACATACGACTCCACCGACTCACTGATCGTACTGCAAGGTGACCCCAACTAGGGCCAACACGGGGTGGAAGGGGGGTTTACTAACGCCCATTTGGAGAAGATGCTGGGAGCAGCTCTTCTGGAGTATATGCGTGTTGCACACAAACGAGTTGCCCTGCGCCACCTTATCACCAGCATCGACGGGCCTACCTCATCTGACACTGGCTTCACGGGTCCAGTGTACAGTCTGCTGTCCAGCGTGAATGAAAATGCAGTACAACGCAAAGTTCAGAGGAGTGCCAGGCGGTGAAGATCTCACGGAGATACCGGAGTATATCCTGGTCAACATGTCCACTGACCAGCAGGTCTCCTACCAGCTGGTCCAGGCTGTGAAGCGGGGCGTTCTCCCGTCCGAGCTGCAGGAGATCAAGTGTGGCAAGGGTCCCACTCCAGATGGCTCACCACAGCCCGTCGTTCGTGTACATGTGGACCCGAAAACATGGACTGACTGGCAAAGAAACTGAACACCCTGGGAAAACCTAGTCAAGTACTGCCTGCGGTGTACTTCAAAATCTACTACGACATCAAGGTTCACCACAGACTAGAGGACGGCCCCAAGCGCATCCTCACGCAGCTCAGAGTGATGAGGTCGCAGCCCAAGAAGGTCCAAACAGCTGTGACCTTCTACGTGCGGACAGGAGCATGGGTTCGCACACTCAGAATGTGTCCTCCTCTGCTGATGGCGAAGTCAGAGTGAGGACGACCGCAGGTTCGCCGTGACTCAGATTTTGAAGCTGAGGGCTGGCGAGGAGTATGGGGACACCCGTGTAAGACCTCGCATCACACCCAAGCTGAACTTGTCCCGCCACCAGCTTGCGACACGATCAGTGGCAGCCTGGCCAGGTGCACGAACCGGCATTCATCTGTCACTGTCCGGGGATCAGATCCAGGAGATCCTGGTCAAGCCGTACGAGGTTCCGGAGTTCTCTATCCACACCTCAGAGCACCGAGGAGTCGGTGAAGCAGTGACAGAGGCTGCGGCAGCAGGCCAGAGACGGGTTCATCCGGGCTCGGGCCCACCACCGGGAGACCATGCCCTGCTTCAGGTCTAAGAAGGACATGATGGACACGTTCTAGGCCAACGTAGAGGCTGTGTGTGACACTGTGATGTAGTGCCTGATGAACCAACTGATCAGAAAGAGCTTACCACGCTAGTCATTTGGAACTCATATTGGTGCATGATGCAATAAATATCACAATAATGTGTATATATAATTTAAATGGTAATGGGTATTATCTAAGGTAATTTAAGTAAATAATAAATACTGGGATAGAATAATTGTGCAATCCCAGTAATATTAAGCATTTGCACCTTGTTTGGAGCGACTGGCTATTGGTCGTCGTCAAATATTTGTTCCTATCCTGCGTGTATACGTGGCAGGTATTGGTAGGGGTGCGCCTCGCCGCCACCAACGATTGACACGTGTAGGTAGGATTTGTGCGGCGATCGCAGCCGCCCACTCACGGAAAGTTAGTTCATTCCAGTCCCTTGCGGAGTAAATTTAATATACGTGCTTGTTTTATAAGTACACTCCAGCCATCCGTGAGAGTAACATCTAATATACTATCAGTACAATTCCAAACCCTCGAGGAGTAACATCTATTATTAAATATATACGTGCTTGTATATATAAGTTCACTCCACACCTCTATCGAGTTAATATCTCTTCTCTGATTATAATGACACCTCTATCGAGTTAATATCTCTTCTCTGATTATAATGAAGAAATTTGTACATATGTTCATTTTGTACATATGGTGTTATATCAAGGATGTGTTAAATACGACAGTGTTATAGCCGCACGTCATGGATAACGGGTTATAAAAGCCTCCCTGACGCCCATATCGAAACACTCGTCTCCAGCCCTCCACTTCTGTACTTCACGGGCGGCCTATCACGCGGCGACCACTTCGGATCACGGAACAGGCAGTATTAATTCAAGCCTACGTAATTCAACCCTACTATCCACCGATAAGTATCCTAGTTAGTTGATTAGTTGGGGTATTGTGTCGGGATGAGTTAGAAGCTGGGTTTTGATTAGCTAAGACTCACATAAATAAATATGTTTGTGATATAAATTTCCACACCCTCAATACAGAATGTGTCTACTAGGGGATAATTAATAACGAAAAAAATAGTGAGGTGTATACTACTATTTTTGTCATTCAGGTAGAGAATAATACAGGAAAGTCATGAATCCTACTGTACTGCCATATATCTATATATAATCTACGAAAACTGTCTCAGGAAGATACGCTACCAGACGTACAAACTCAACTTTCCATAAACCCAGATTTTTAAAGGGGGGATGCGCGAACGCAATCCCCGCTAAACAAAAATTTTCGCACTCGGTTAACCACATTTGGGTTAATCGAAAAGGGTCAGCACCGCCGGAGTGCAATGGTGGGCCTCGCCCTGGGAAAACCGCCTTCAGGATCGCGGTATCTCCTGTGCCAGGTAAGTATGCTCACCGCGGCAGATGACCAGATCTTACGCCACCAAGCTAAACCCCTACGCAAAATAAATATTTTTTATGTAAATACTTTCTTCAATATAAGATGTCAAAACATGGTCTTTTTTACTATACTATACAATCCATTTTTTTTAAATTTGTGCCGCTTCTCGAACGCACGGTTGTATTAGTTATCACTCCAACTAAATTAATGACAATCGTCAGACAATCATGAATAAGTACTACTTATACTTCACTCACTTCCATTCAAATATAATGAGCGACAAAATTTTTGGCCCAAAAAACAGGAGGAGCATCACTTCTCATTCCACCTGTCACTGTCAGAACACATCATCATTAATTTTGTATTGTTCCAAAGTCAATCCAATAAAACATTAGTGCAGTCATTAAGGTTTTGTTTTTATCTGACGCTCAGCTTTTTGAAAAAGAAATATTACTATACCATGTAATACTTATTTTCATGCAAAAATCACACAATACTCCCACTGTGTAAAGATAAAAATCATGTAAATTTTTTGTTCCGATGTTCCCCTTCCTGCAAAAACAAGACACCCAAAAGAAAACATGTTTAACGGAAAACTCACGCAAACCGACTAGAACATTTAACCATACAGCAGAGGAAATTGAAAATCATAAGTTTCATAAATACAGTGATAGATGTTTAGAAAATATTCTATTATCAAGCGTTAGTGCATAATTTTGCTACCGTAGTAAACACTGAAGTCGCCAGGACAGGTTTTTTATTTATTTACAGGACGTCTGGGGTCGTTCATACCACATTTTTAAACCATATTTAAGGGAAAATTAGAAGCTAGGGGGTATCTGGAGAGTTTGTGTCATTTGGTCTTCATCTGGTATATTATGCACCGGTATTAAAAAGGGGAAAAAATAACTTGCATAAAAGAAAATATGATAATATGGTTATTATGAGAAGAGAGCCAAAATTTCACACAAAAAGGGTGACATACTACCGTAGATAACAGTGAAGTTCCCAGTCTACGTTTCTTTGTTATTTACAGGATGTGGGGGCGTTAATACTTACATTTGAATCCCCGTTTTCAGGAAAGTTAGAAGGGCTATCTGGAGTCTGTCATTTTGTGTCTTTATCTGTGTCATATTAGGGCTATAAATGAACAAATGACAAAAATAAAACGAGTGGCGACCTCACTAAAACCTACTACAGTAAGTCTCCGCTAGTTTTTTAACCCAACAGTTGTGACCCCACTCTGGGGAATTCAGGGAAATTAGAGGTAAAGTAAAACAAGTCTCTATATATATTAGCTGCGGAAGATGCTTGGATATAAAAATTCCTCTGCCAACATGAAAATAAATTCTATTAAAGTTTGAAAGATCTGGCAAGTCTGCGTCTTGTCGCCCGAAAGGCTACTGTTACCAGTCTGTCATCGCGCGAAGAAAAATTGAAGAAAAATGCGCAAGAGTTATATTTGCAGATACAAAGCATAAAAACAACGCTGAAACCCAGGGTAGATTATACAATCATGATATAAACTACGTGTAACATCTTCAGTGGCACATAGAAATCAGTAGTGATGCTATAATTCGTAATATTTGGCGCCTGGCGACTTCACTGTAGGTGGCGACTTCACTGTTATCTACGGTACCAAAGATACATCTGAGATATAAAAAGAAGTCTACGAATGAAGTAAATAACGAGATTTTATCATACAGAAATGTGGACAACTCAAAACACTTGACAATACGAAGACACGTGTACTACCTATGAATATTTTTACAAAGAATACGGCTCTAAAACATGTGCTTTTTTTTTTACTATCTCATACATGTTAGTTATTAATGAAACTTCAATGAAATGGTAAAATTACCAGTAATATGAAACAAAACGTTTGGGAGACCATCAACACCTAGCGAACATTAAACTTGTATTGCGTCTTTCATGAATGATTTATGAGGAACCGAGAGTTGGCAAATATAATATTCTGCAGTACTTTGTTCTAGAAAATGAAGACGAAAGCTAAAGCCATACATGCCAAATTCGATACAGAAATATAGTAATATACAAGTATACTCTGTGATTTATGACAGATGGGAGAAAAGATGCCACATAACAAAAAGGCGGTTAGTAGGGGGGAAGTCAAAAAACACCGACTTTTTTTGGTCGGAAGTCCGCCGTCGGTCGTAACAGGAAACCCACAGCGCGGAAAAGTCGTAGGTTTGATCTTTAAACGTGCAGACGGGCCAACGACTGCTCGAGACTGGTATTAGCAGAGGTAGGAAGTCTCCAGGCTCGCATATTATTGCTTGGTATGCTATGAAATATCATTTCTCTAGGTGAATGTAGACATATGACTGCATTGTATGGATATTATTCATATATGAGTAAAGAGATGATATACAAGCAAGGGACCATGTCACCTCCTCCGCCACGGTAGGTTTTGGGGAGGATTAAACGTCTTATTACTCGTTATTATACAACTTAATGATTATGGTGAATGTTATTACACGTGTCATTTTCTAAATCAATGTAGCATCGTGTGTCACCTTAAATAAGGGTGATTTAAAGATGTTATGATGAGGTGACTGCTGGCGGGGCAGTGAGTGACGGAGAAATTCTTGCCGCGGGGCAGCCCCATAACACAAATATTCACTATTTCAACCCACATACACACCTTCTACCACCAAAACACTAGCAACACAGGCTCTTTACTTATAAATCTTATTATCTGATATATTAAAACTCCTTAAAACGCAAGCATTCCAAATAAAACGAGAATTAGTTTGAGATGACGGGGACAGAAGGCGGAGCGAGGCAGTCTGACATGCCATTCTTGCCCGGAAATATGTTCTCGCTGGGCTTGTGATTGGTCGAGAAGTTTTAAAAACAGTTTGTCATTGACTGATGATGAGCTTGATAACGTCATTACTCGCCTTAGCCAGTCATCGCCTTCCTACCCGTTTACTACCGAGGGAGGCTTTGTAGCTTCCGTCGTAAGGGAAAAGTAGTATATAGTTACTTTTTGTAGTCGGAGAGCAGGTCATTGCCGGCTTCACCCCCCGACTCCGACGATTGATGGTTCTTAAACAGCCCACAATGTGGGCCAATAAAAATTATTTAAGACTCATTGAGTTGCTCCCCTCCACGGAAATCTTTAGTAAAAGGCGAAAGATTTATGCGTTTTGAAGGGAAACCAGAGTTGATTCCTCAAGTGTCAACTCCGGCTACTATGGTTTGAGCTTAACATCTACGAGGAACATAACTCCGAGCAAAAAGGTAAAATTCTCATGTATTATATGCAAAAGAAAACTTCGTCGTGTCTTTACTTCACCTTTTAAAATGTCTCTATATGTAACAATACACACATATAATATCCTACCTTTGTATTTCCTCTACTCATTAAAGTGCACGCCTAACAGTTCAATGAATCTATCAACGTGTCCCTCTTGCTCGCAGATTAGATGTCAAATATTGCGCATCTTCTACGGCATATAAGCAACACTAAACAAGGTAATGCTAACACTTACAACAACTCCTAATCTTAATAAATATATATATATATATATATATATATATATATATATATATATATATATATATATATATATATATATATATAATATAACACCTACAATTACGGCACTGAAGACAGACAGCAACAATCATCGGAGGGTGCATCTGACACTACACTATATGTGGGTAAGTCAGACTCCCTTCTGTTATGAGTTCGCTAGACTGTCTGCACACTGAACCAGTACCAGAATTCACCTGTGGGCCGCCTAGAGCAGTAAAGGCCCACATCACCAATAAAGAATTGGTGACAAATCTTTCAAACAAACAATATTTTGATATCTTTCTACACAAAATCAAAACATATTTTAATATATTTCTTTGTTGCGTACATTTCCGAAAATCTTTCACTTTCATTTAATTAAATGGTTTGAATCATTAGTAAGGAAAAATGTCAGTTCTTTAATTTTCAAACCTCTCAGCTTGGCCAATTATCGCCCCTTTTAGACCTAGTTCCACGCTCTGTGGAAGCACCAGCCTTGAGCTTGGTGTGGACATCATTGTTGATGTCACGCACCATATATTGTCAGCAAACAGATTGAAGAGGGCACCAGCCATCTGTCGGATGAGCTTGACCAAACTGCGCCCTTTACAGCAGGAAGCTCCAGTCACTTGGGCATTCCCGTTTGTGAGGGCATTCACCACCTCTACGAACACCCTCCTGGATAAGGAACACTGCAGTAGTTTTGTTTTTCATTTCAAGGCCATCTTTCTATCTTTTTCTCATATAACTTCCAAACAACCACAGATGCATTAGCATTTCCATCAAATTAGCCAGTAACTGCAATGAAAAAAGAAGCATGAATATGCAAGAGGGCCTTTCATATAAATATTAGGAAAATGTAGAAGAGTATGATTTAGATAATCAACAAATTCAAGTAATATTTACAATATAACATTAAACAAGAAATGACTCAGCTAAGGACTTACCCATAGACCACTATATCTGTATCTAGAGATACAGTGGTCTATAACTTACCTTATCTTAAGTGGCGATATTGCTAAGTCGTTGAAGAAAATTCTTCGAGTACAGACTTCGTAAAAAGATAATATATAATATATACTATGAGAATACCTGTGTTCTTGATGAGCGGGATCCCAGCATTTTACGGTGGACAGGAAAGTAAAGCTCTATTTTTCTTCGTCTTCAAATAATAAGCCCCATAATGTAAGCGAATAAATCATAGCCATAGGTTTGCCGTCATCGCTTAATACCTTATTGTGGCGCGAGCTGAGGGGCCTATTCGCGAGGTATTTGCAACAAGAATCTTGAAAAAACTTGGTCCAACTTGATTTTATTCTGTCCTCGCATGCGCTTTGGAGCATGTTTTCGCACTTGATATGGTCCACATTCAATATTGCTCCAGAAGTGTTTTCGATATTCAAGTGCAACTTGAATAAAATGGCGTCTTCCTCCGCCTCTTTACAACTCTCCCACTATGGACATTAACTCCCTCGAAATGCAAGTACCGTCTTATGCGAGGTTCAGACTACACGTAATTGCTACGTCCGTCTTGCCAACGTGACGTCATTGTGACGTCACTTCCTGCTTGTGTGACTTTGAAAGACGTGCGTCTGGAGCCAAAAGATTCGGAGCCTCCAATTCTTTTGGCGGGCTGCGTGAGCGGTGGTGCCACAATCTATGGAACATTATACGTAACTAAGTTTTGCAATATCAAAATAATGCTGTTTCCAAGGTCTGATTTAAAACATATTTATTATCAGTGATTCTGGAAGACAATATTAGTAATGGAAGACATACATGATGTGAAAATATTGTGTTCCGCTGCTTGAAGGCGAAACAGCGGCACCGCTTGCTTGTGTTCTCTAGTTCTAATCCTCTCACGTGCCCCTCTAGTAGCTACTATATACCATCCTTCCTACAGCATCACGCTACGTCACCAATACCCTCTACAGGCCGTGTAATAGGTAGTAATTATTAGTGATTTGAAAATTACATCCACGACTGCGATATGTGGCAACACTTTTGGACCCCGCTAAACAGATTCCACTTATAACCTTTGCCACAGCCTGTTGTCAGGGGATTGTAGCGCTATATAGATAGGCCAGGGAGTGAAGGGGGATATAGTAAAGGGAGTAATAGGTGTGTCATGGGGTACAAAAGGGAGGAAGTAAGGAAAGCAAGGCGGTTTTATACTGTAAATTTTTCTGATATGAGCGAGCGGCAGTAATCGACCAGTGAGACGAGGTAACGTCATCGTGACGTCACGATAACAAGACGGACGTAGCAAATACGTGAAGTCTGAACCGGGCCTAAGATTAGGACATGAAACAAATAGAAGGAAGTGTGTTAGGTGTGGCAGGAGAAGCACATATATAGATACCCGGGTAAACATTAGTGAAACATGATATATCGGTACACTATTAATCTGTGGCTTGGAGGTCCTCTTCGATATTTTAATTGTTTCATATGTGACATGTTATGGAAGTTGAGATGCTTAAATAGAGATGTATTATGTATTGAGATGCTTAGGTGTCATAGATGAAGTACACTTAGGAAGTACTGGCGTGAACATCACAAAGACAAGAAATTAGAGCTCCATGTTATTCTGTGTTTTGCCAGGCTCTCAGTCGACAATGAAATTGTATAAGAGTGACTTTTTATGGGTGATGACGGCTTTAAATAAAGTGAATGAAGGGAGTTAGGTTCGTAAGAAGAAACAGACATTGTGAACACGATAAGTGGAACTGTCCCCGCCGTAGGCGAGTGTTCCAATTTTTGGTAATTTGTTACTTTCAACCAGTAATTGAGTAAGAGGTTGAAAGTACTCTTTTCCTATGTGTTTTGATGCGATAAGAATGATGACCGCACTCAAAGTCGTTGGAAATGCATGATATTGCAGTTATCTCGCCTTTTTCCCTGCTTTAGGTTAGACTTCTCGACCAACGCCCAGGTTAGGTTAGTGAACTAGCAGGGAGGTCCAGTGATTTAGAAACATTTAGAAACATCCAGAACATTTAGGTGACGTGACTCGAATTTCAGGATTTTTCTAAATTTCCACTTTTTTTCTCCCTCAGGTTATCAACATGGCAACAAGAGCCGCTAGTAATCTTTGGCTGATCGACAAGGCTCCAATCGATGAAATCACCGGAGCCCGGCTACCATCGAAGGAGCAGGTCCTCCTCCGCTACTACCACCACCACCGGGAGATGAGGAAGACGGCGAGCGGGAGCAGGAAGGCGGTGGTGGAAGAGGTTCTCCCCTTCTGGTCACGCGCCGGGATTCCGACAACTACAGTAATACACGCCGGCAGGAAGCTGTCAAAGCTGGTAAAGGCGTACAATGACCTCAAGAAGAACAAGAACAAAGACAGGCCGAAACATCGTATGGATGAGGAGATTTTCAAAGGAGACCTCCAAGAAATCTTCGACCTCGCACACTCCTCCTCTCTCCAACGGGCAGACGTGAAGGACGAAGACAAGGAGTTCCTACGGAGTCAGAGAGAAGACAGAGGGGAATCATTCATGGCTGGAATTGATCTCGTGACAGCGAAGAAGGTGGAGAAGCAGGTCGAGCGCGGAACTCGACTCAAGCGGCTCCGGGAACGTGAAGACAGCGACATTGCCAGGCTGACTGAAAGGGCGGAAATCCCAATCCAAAGCAGTAGCATCAGCAGCAGTCCTGTGTCGACGACGTCATCACCGGCTCGTGGATCCCGAAGCCAGAGGAAAAAACTCAAACAGTCGCCATCGATCTCCGTGAAGGATCTTAACCTCATTTCAACTTGGGATCGAGAGAAGTTGTCGGTGCGGCAAGCAACGTCAACGTTCGCAGCTACCGCTCAAGTCTTGGAATGGACATTGGGAGTATGGCGGTCTCGAAGAGCAGGTCCATCGAGCACGAATTGCGGGGAGAGAGCAAGCCGCCGAGAAGATCGTGGAATTGCGGAACCAGGAGATACTTGAGAGGTTGGTCCTGCATTGGGACGGAAAACTCCTCCCGTCCCTCTCTGGCGATACGGAGGACCGCATCGCCGTCCTCCTCACAGGGGAAGATGACGCAGAGTTCCTCTTGGGGTCCCGGCAAGCTCGATTAGACTGGCAGAAACGTGGCTGCAGTGGTCTTGAAGGAGGTGGACGAAGCGGGCGGTCGGTCAGGGACAAGATCATCGCCTTCTGTTTCGACACCACGGCTTCGAACACTGGCATGGTGCAAGGTGCTTGCATTCGGATTGAGCAAGAACTCGGACGAAGCTTGCTTTGGTTGGCCTGCCGCCATCATGTCCACGAGGTAATCCTCAAGGATGTCTTCGAAGCCAGCCTCGGCTCTTCCTCTGGTCCTGACATTGGAATCTTCAAACGACTCCGTGATCGATGGTCCTTCGTGGATTCCTCGCAGAGAGACGGTGGAAACATCGGAGGACCTCGTAGAGTTCTTCGCCACCAATGACACTGCCAGCAAGCTGAAGGACGACGCATTGGCCTTCCTGAAGGAGGCTCTGATGTCGAAGAACCATCCCAGGGAGGACTATGAAGAACTTCTCCGTCTCTCCTACCTGTTCCTCGGTGGTGAAGGTCCAGCCAAACCATTCCGCTGTCCTGGAGCTCTCCATCAAGCCCGGTGGATGGCCAAGGCCATCTACTGCTGAAAGCTTCAGATGCTGAAAGCTTCAGAGCTTCAGATGCTGAAATCCCAGCTGTCGCTGACTGGTCGAGAGAAGGCCGGGGTGGAACGAGTGGCCCTCTTCGTTGCTCTGGTGTACTGCAAGCAATGGCATGAGGCACCGATCTTGTGAAAGCTCCGTTGAACGACGTGCTCTTCCTCGAGATCCTCAAGACATACCCTGACCAAACCGTTGCCAAGGCAGCAGAACAAGCCCTGCGACGCCACCTGTGGTACGTTTCCGAGGAAAACGCGGGACTGGCCTTCTTCGACTCAAGGATTGATGTGGAGAAGAAGCAGATGGTCAAGGCATTGGAAAAGCCCGCCTCGAAGAAGGAACTCAAGCGATTGGAGGGAAAAAAGATGACGATGTCTTCCTCCCTCTCGTCCTTCGTCACTTCGAAGACACGGTCCTTCTTTCAGAAACTCGACGCGGACGAGGGCTTCCTGGCAAAGGGCCCGGCATTGTGGGAGGAGGACGACCGATTCAAGGACGCTCGGAAACGGGCACTTGGCCTCCGAGTGGTCAACGATGCCGCGGAGCGGGACATCGCCCTAGTCCAGCGCTACCTGGGGTACCTGGGGTACCTGGTATTCCTCTCATAGTTACTTTCTTCTTCTCTTCGGATTCTTACATATTAATTTCTAGCTGTTTTGTACTTCTCCCAAAGGTTGCTGCCACCTTTTTTCCTCTAACTATTCCATGTTTTTTCTCTTTCTAGTCTTGCTAATTCACATTTTCTGTTAAACCATTAATTTCTTTTTTCTCTGATAACTATCCTTGGAACATAACTATTTATTCCTTCGGTGTAAATTCGGATGAACTCATACCATTTTTTCTGGGTACTCGTTGCTGCATGGAAATTACTCCAGTTTGTCTCTCCGAAGAATGTTCTTAATCCGTCAAAGTCTGCTTTTCCATAATTGTATCTTCCTTTCTTATGTTCTTCTTTTCTCCCCTCTTTTTTGCTATCATTTATTTCAAATTCAATAAGTACATGGTCGCTCTTTCCAAGTGGGCACTTGTTAACACCATTACACCACCTCCCTTTTTCTGGTTTCTGTTTCTCCTCCATACATTATATTGACCCTCCCCAACTGGCACATCCTCATGATCACTCAGCTTAGTTTCTACTAGACCTAATATGTCTGGTTTCTTGGCTCTCAGGTAATCGTTTACTTCTGTTAATGTTGACTCTAGCCCATTTATATTTGTATACGATACCTGCCATCCTATTTCCTTTTCCTTTGGACTGTCTTCTCTTACTCTTTCTCTTTTAGATACCACTTCTTCAGTTTTTGGTCTAAAACTCTCCAATAGAATTTCTGTTTTTCCTCTTCCGTCCTCGATTCGTTTTTTCTTTGCTTCTTTAACAGTACATTCAAACTGGCTCTTTCTTCCTGTGTGTGTTGTTGTGTGTGTGTGTGTGGTGGGTGTGTATGTGTGTGTTGTGTGTGATGTGTGTGTGTGTGTGTGTGTCGTCATTGCATGCTGTGGTCTTTNTTTTCCTATGGTTTTGATGCGATAAGAATGAGACCGCACTAAAAGTCGTTGGAAATGCATGTATTGCAGTTATCTCGCCTTTTTTCCCTGTTTAGGTTAGACTTCTGGGCCCAACCCCAGTTGGGTTTAAAGTGAATGCAGGGAGGCCCGGGCCGGGGCCCCATATTTAAAAAAGATTTTTTAGGTTTCGTCCAACCTGCGCCCCTAAGGTTCGAGGAAAGTCTTAAGACGCGCCTAAGACGGCGGTTTTAGGACGAACGGAGGTAATTTAGCAAGAGCCAAATTTTGGATTTCATGAAATATCACTACTAAGAGTCATCAAAAAGGGTAAAAAAACCCCCCCAAAAAACACAAGAAAAATTTTTCTATGATAATTGCTAAAGACACAACGAATGAATTCATCTAAGAAAAATTTACCAGCTAGCAATTTCCGTTAAAAAAGACACAAACATTAAACTTTGTTTCCCTATATGAGAGAAAAGAATTTTTTTCGGGACAAGACTTTAACCTTGGCCAGCTCTTTCAAGCAAGGAAAAAAAATGCCCTATGCCCTGCGAGGGGAATTTTTCATCCCGAGATGATCGGCAAGAGCAAGGCAGAGCAAAGGGCCCATCCCCAACCAATGTCGCCGCGCCCTTCCATAGCGAAGATACGTCAGGATCCCGGGTTTATAATGGACGAGATTCGGGGTGTTTTTAAAGACACCGACTATTTTTTCCTGGCCTACAATAGGGTTTTTTTCTAAGGAGATGGGGTTTATAATGGCCAGAGTTTCGGGTCTTTTCGAGACCCCCGACTATTTTTTCTTGGCTACAATAGGTGCTTGTTCAAATTTGAAGTTTTTTTTGCGCAAACCCATAAAAAAAAGTTTTAAAAAAATGTATACTTTTTGGTTAAGGTTAGGTTAGGTTTCTTTAAAAACCCCTATGGTTAGGTTAGTTTTCTTTAAAACCTATGGTTAGGTTAGGTTTCTTTAAAAAACCCTTACAGTAGGTTTGGGTTTCATTAAAAACCCTATAAGGTTAAGTTTCATTTTTTTTTTTTTTTTTTTTTTTTTTTTGGCGCAAAAAAAATATCCCCATTAGAGAAAGCACCTTTTAAAGGCCCAAGAAAAAATAGTGGGTCCTGTAAACGACCGCGAAACCTCCCCCATTTTTACCGGAGATAGTTTTTTTTTGCGAAAAAACCCACAGTTAAAAAAAAAAAAAAATTTATCACCGAATATAGGGAAAAATTTTCCATTAAAAAAACTTCTCCATCAAAAAAAGCACAAAAACTTGGCCGGGAAAGATTGTCGGGGTTTTTATGGGTTTTTAATAAAAACTATAATTTTAGGTTTAGATATACTTGTTGGTTAATTTTTAGGGGTAAATTAAAACAAAGGCTCCACCTCTATCTTCTTCTTTATGCCAACAAGCTGGGGAATGGGGGGAAAAAGGGGTTTTTTGGGGTGGGGAGCACACAATAAGGGAAATAGGCCCCCCCACAAAAAATCCCTAAACTAGGGTACCCCTAGTTCAGAATTTATGGGGGAAAAATTTTCCCCCCGTTAAGTTATGTACTGGGGACTTTTCCCTTTTTTAGGGTTTTTTTTGTGGGAAGCCATTTTTCCCCTTATGAGTGTGCCCTTTTGTGGGGGAGAACATATAAGGAAATTTTTCCCCGATAAAGTCCATGAACTAGGAAAATTTTATTTTAAGGTTTTTTTTTTTTGGGGGGCCAATTTTTCCCTTAGTGTGTGTCCCACCCAAAAACCCGGGTTTTTCCAAATGCCCCCAAGTTGTGGCATAAGAAGAAGATAGGGTTGAGCCTTTTTCAAAAGAGACAAACTCTCGGGCCCTAACCTAGCACC
Source organism: Chionoecetes opilio (assembly GCA_016584305.1). Classification (NCBI taxonomy): domain Eukaryota; kingdom Metazoa; phylum Arthropoda; class Malacostraca; order Decapoda; family Majidae; genus Chionoecetes; species Chionoecetes opilio. The sequence continues at coordinate 12,352 of JACEEZ010025692.1, read as the reverse complement.
CTTGAGCCCCTTTGCTGTCACAAAACCCAACCAAACCCTGACCTCCCAACCAAAACCAAAAGGGCCGTGTCACACACTTTTTTCCGGCATTTTTTGGTTTTTGTACCAAAAGTGCCCGTGTGGTGGCAAAAAAATTTTTGCGCGTTTTTCAACAGGTTTCGGCTATGAGCATCTTTCTACTGGCATCTTCCCCGGGGCCCGCAACCAAAACTAAATAAATAAACACGTGAAGATCGCTGAAAATTTTAAAACGGCATGTAGACAAAGAAGGATCGGGAATCATTAAAAAAAAAAACAGATGTCTAAAGACAGAAGTATAATGTAGAGCCAACATTTTTGTCAGTTAGCGTGGGACCTTTTTTTTAAGATTTCCAGGTTTGTTTTGGGTTTATTAAAACCTAAAAGGTTAGGTTAGGGTTTTATTTAAAAATATAAACCGACAATTTTTCCCCGGCAAGTTTTTTAAATGCTTTTTTTGATGGGATACAGTGTTTTAAGGAAACGGTACATAAAATTCGGTGATTTTTTTTTTTTTTTAACTTTTGGGTTTTCGCAAAATAAAACATTCCATTAGAAAATGCACCTATGAAACCAGGAAAAAAAAGTTGGGTCTCTGAAAACGACCCCCCCCAATCACGTTTATTACCAAAAAGCTGAAATTAGGGGTTTGGTTTGATTTAGGTTTATTTAAGGTTTTGGGTTTGGTTATTTAAGCTTAGGTAGATTTTGGATTAGGTTAGTTTAGTTATTTAGGTTAAAAAAAACTAATTTTTATGGTGCCGATTTTCCCGGGGGGGGCACCGCCCCAAATCCTGCGGAATATTTACCGTTTTTTTTGGGGGATCCTCGAGCCGACAATTTTCCTGTTTATAGTGTAGATTTCTTCATTCTGAGTTTTTTAAACCCAATTGCCCATGGGGCCTTTTAATAATAATGCTGATAATATTACCTAGAAACTAGTTCTTTTAACCAAAAACGTTAAGTTAGGTTTTGAGGTGGGGTTTTGGGATATTAACAGATGATACAAGAACAAATAAGAAAATTATAAGACTACGGCAGGGGAAGAGAAAAAAAAATTTTATGGATATTGTTCCCGGGCTTAATAAATCACGACTTATTTAATTTTTTAATTTTTTTTTTAGTGGCCCACTCTAAAACCTTTATTCAATATGATAACCCTTTCACAACAGTTTTTTGGGGGGGTGACTTCAATCGTATTAGTAATGATATCAAGGCAGGAGGAACATGACTACCTAAAAAAGTTTAAAAATAACACACTCGTGACTTTTATGCACTGATCGCCGATTTTTTTTTAGTTTGCTTTTTTATTACATCTCCACAGTCTGTCAATATATAAACCCTTCCGGTCCCAAAGGGATGCTTTTATTGTTAGTATCAACAAGTCGTCCAGTCATCATCCCGTCACAAAAAGTTCTCGGAGTGGGTGGAGCATCCATGTTTAGTCCTTTGGAGAGTCTTAGCCGCCGCCCCGCCGTAGGGGAAACCCCACACCCTGTCCCACCAAAAATCGAAAATTAGGGGAGTCTTAGCGATTTAGGAGCGCTCGAAATTATTTTGGACGCCCGGCCCCCATATTTTTGACCGAGGAGTTAAGACAAACCTAAAACTTTTTTAAAAAGGGGGCCCCGGACCTCCGCAGATCCTCCGCTATGATTCCCCTGCAAAACCAAGTGCCCCCAACTTCATTATTATTTTTGGGGCAGTCCTTCCCTAAGAGAGTCACTTCCCCGTCGGGAAAATTGGGAATGGGAAATTTATAAAAACACTCTTTTTTCATGGGAAGACCCTGGAAATCCATCATTAAGAAGAAACTTTTTTTAAATTCCGGGCCATCAAAAGCCTCATCATGTCTCATCGCCATGGGTATTATAATGGGCGGAACTGCCGGTCGCTACCACCGTCAGCACAGACCTTACAGGCTTACTTTTTCTCTATTATTTTCGGTTCAGTATATTGTGCAATAGATATTTACATCCGGAAACCAAAAATATATCTTATTTTTATATAATAATTGCTGAGTTAGGTTACGTTTAGTTTTGGTTAGGTTAGATTTAGGCTATTTTAAGGTTTGGTTTAGGTTATGTTAGGCTTAAGGTAGTTTTGGGTTAGGTTTTGTTGAGCTATTTAGGTAAAAAAAAAACTAATTTGATGGTACGCAATTCCAATGATCTGAAACTCGAGAAATGCCAGTAGTCGCTAGCAGTTTTAACTCAAAGGTTGGTCTACTTGTGTTTTGGCTCCGCGACTAATATTTTCATAAATCAATTTCGCGATAAATATTGATGCACCGCATCTGAATACCAAAAAATATAGTTCTTCTGTTGTTCTACTAATTGTATGGATGACATGCATTACGATGGAACGTTCTATAATAGCAATTTAATGCAAATTACTCGCCTCGAGTAGCAAAGCTTAATATATTTTTACATGTATATTGTGGCATGAAAAATTTGGGCGATGTTCACACGTTTTCTAAGACAGTACTGCTGCGTCTGGCAAACGCTTGTCAAAATACAATAAGCAATGCTTTGGGAAAAAAATGAAGAATAAAGAATGCCGAAATCGGCCTGTTGCTGCGACAATGTAGGTTAAAATTTGTGGAGGCGACATGCCGCGGGGGGGAGTGGTGGCGGGGAGATTGTGGTGGGGAGTTTGGGAATCAAAATATTGCTACTTCACGCGTCGACTCATTGCACTTCCAGGCTTTCTATCTATTGATACACAATAATAACGGGAAAAATATGACTGTCTAGGTATAGAAAAATTTCAAAACATACGTTATTGACTGTATAATATCAGAGTAAACATTTACCTCGCCTCCTCAACTAAAACCCTACTTGGTTATTTGGTTAAATCCCATGTTTTACAGAATCAGGCTTCTATGCAATATACATATAGAAGAAAATCGTTCTTAAAATTATACTTTTGTGTTTTAAGTGCAGTGGAATAAGCCCATATTTTGTTTTCCAGTAGACCAACTTATTATAAAAAAAGTGAGTTAAAACTGCCAGCGACCCCTGGCATTTCGAGTTCCCGATCTCTCTAATTGCCCGGGTGGTTGGCGCCGCCAACTTCTGCGGAATATTTCCCATTAAAATACCTCCATCAGAAAAAGTACTACTTTTATGCAAGGAAAACCTAGTCAGTATCTCAGAAAATGAACGCGCAGTCCTCATCCATTTTTACCACGCTGTGTGCTGCCATGGGAGTGTCTCTACCGAAATACATACCACATATGGTATATTTGGGTATGTGTTTGGATGTATTTCGGTATTAAGGGTTAATACCGAAATACACCAAAATACATTTTTGAAATATATGTACAGTATATATTCTTGATACCATATTTTGGTATTGAGACATAATACATACATAGAAATGCGTCTTTCTGTATCTTTTTATATATTTCGGTATGTTTTCAGAGTTATTTCGGTATATTTCGGTATTAAAGAGACCGCTGCCATGGCATAGTCCTTATCAGCTGGATGAGGGAAAAGGGTTAGTTTACATATGGCGCCGGAGAAAAGGCTTCCGCTGGGTGACTCCCAACTCAAGTTCAAGTTTTAGATCGTACTCAACCGTACTCGCAACACACACCTCTGAACCAAAAATGGACCATAATGATTTCTTCATACCAAGTGCATTTTGGTATGAAATACCTCGCGAATAGCCCCCTCTGGCAACCGAGCAGCAAACCAACTCCTCGAGTCGGTGTGCGGGAGAGAAAACTGAATCACTTAACTTTTTTCTGTACTACGTACAGTAGCGTTTTGTAGCGTACAGAATGCCTTAGTGAACGCACCCCAGTATTCATTCTCATGAGTTCTTTCCTCCTCCTACTGATTACTTACTCGAACCTTCACGATGACTACGCCTGTTTATTTATCATTTTTAAGTGGTGGTGGTGACTGTAGAAGGACATGGCGGCAAGTAATGGCAGTGGTGATTGCGTGCCTGTATTTTTCTACATGAGGCTGCGTGGAAAAAAAAGAGCCTATGATTCTCTGATCACATCAAACGTCCTCAATAACGCCCAACTCTTTAAAAATTTACAAGTGAACTGATTTGGTTGAGGTAATGACTCATTTCCTTGATGCTAGAATTCCTCTCTCCGAGCATGAAGAGGGAGAGAGAGAATTAATTCGAACAGTAAAGACAACTATCCCACTATGAATAAAAAATAATAATCATGGAAGAAACCCGAACACATACGACTTTGAAAATATATAGTTACCAAATGAAATTTCAGGGTATGGAAAAATGGTCTTTGTAACGGCTATCTTGAGCGCTATAGCTGCAACTGCACGACGCTTACTTAAAAGAAACCACGTCAGACAGTGATATGACGATCAACACTTGCTAATTCATTGATAGATATGTTTTATTCTCCCCTGGGGGAGTGGACCGATCCCGGAGGTACTGCAATACCAGGCCAATCCGCGGCAAAGGTGGAGCAGATAGATAGATATTATAGTTTTAAGGCGCCGCAACTGCGGGGTTATTGACGCCTGCTTACATAAAATACACGAAAAGTAAAATTAAAAAACAAAATTTAAGATGGAATAAAAATATTTAAAGTAACAAAATACAGAAAAAAACAATAGTACATTAAAAACAATAATAAGTGAATATTAAAAACCTCATAACTTGTTGAGAAGGCCAGCCCTCTCAATAAAGGTATGGACTTCGTGTCCGGAGAAAAAAACCCCTCTCCCCCAATGCCGGGAAAGCGGTGACCGTCCGACCCCGACCCCGGGGAAAAAATTGCTCACTGGGCCCAAGATAGGACACTCGACCAGCAAGGTCGCACATTTAAGGGGGGACCAAAAACAATCATCACAAAAGGAGGGTGGCCCCCCCCCATGGGGAACCCCTGTGAATTGTTGACCAATACGCAATCGTGCCAAGGCAGTCTCCCATCCCGGGGAAAACCGCAGTAGCCCCAGTCCTCGTTTTCGGCGTATGGTGGTAGTTTATTTTGCCCTTAGTAATCCAACTTTCCCTGCCAACTGGTGTGAACGACATGGATTGCCGGGGTGGGTCCGTAGCGGCACTGAAAAAGTGATAGAGCTGGTCTTCTAGCTGCGCTTTTCCCAAAGCTCAGCTTCCTCTTCCCGGCAACACCTACATTCCCGGTCCCCAACAAAAGTGCCCGTTCCGGCCCCCCCTCTTGAGCAGAAAAAGCCTTTCCAGGATGGCATTGACCAGCGGAGGGGAGAATTAAAATTACATAGGACTAAAAGAGCACTCCCGAATCACTAAAAAATTTAAAAGAGACATCCGGAAGAGTAAGAATGCCATGAGAGCATAAAAAAATAGCCTTTTTTCACCCGAAAAACAATGAAACATTGGAATGCTGAGTTTTGTTAAATGATGGAACGAACCGTACCCAACTCCTTCTCTGATTTTGAACCATCGTAAAGCCAGGGAAGAACCCTGATGTGTGCAATAGGGGTCTAAAAATTGGGCACGCTAGCCTGAGGGGGAAAAGACCCTTTGGGAGGGGAAGGTTTTTCAGAAGGACATTTCGGGGAGAACCATGGACCGACTCTGTAGGTTATGCGGGCAGATCTGTAAAGCAGGGAAGGATACATCTCCATAATAGCTTTTAATGGAAAAAAGGGGTTTTGGTAACTTTTTCGCTATGGTAAATTTTCGAACCTAAACACAAGACCAGCACGGCAAGTTTGGTCAGGGAGGCGTTGGAGGCAATAACCCAAACCTTAAATGAGGGGCTGGCGTTGAAAATCTAATGGGAGGGCCCCAGCTCCACCAATAGACTTGGGGGGGAGTGACGAACGCCCCCGGGTTTCCAGACGGACACCAGATGGTACCGAATCCAAAATCCCAGTCGAGTGGGTGTGGCAGAGGAGTAACCTTTAATCCATATTAAGCTTCGAAAGGATAAGTGGCGAGTGATATGGAGTGTAGCCGATCGTCCCCAGCTGGGTGCGAGAGGCCTTTCAGTAGATCCAGGTTCGAAGACAGTCAGTTTGAGAGCACGAAAGGTGGGTAAAACCCAAGTCAGTCTATTGTCAAAAATGATCCTACAAAACCGGGGGCTTTCCCTACATGGTATTTCTTTTCGTGAAGATACAGGTCTAGGTCGGGATGAAACCCACGGGTTTGCAAAAATGAAACCCCTACAGTCTTTGCTGGAGAAAACCGGAAGCCAGATTCGCGTCCATTCACAAAATTTTTTTATAGCAAGTTGAAGTCTTTTTCTTGCAAATGAATCCTGGAACGCCAAAAAAAATTGATAAATCATCCACGTATAATGTACTAACAATCCCCTCTGGCAGTACATCAACAATCCCAGATGGCCACAGCAACAGAGTAAAATCAAGCCGCCTTGGGGGATCCCACCTGGAAGCAGGTGTTCGAAGACATATGTTACCAACTCGAACTCTAAAAACCCCGGGTTGGCTAGGAAACTTGGAGGAAACAGGCAACGACCTCTTAGTCCAAACTCATACAGAGACTGCAACACGGGGGGGGGGGGTTTTGCTGCAAAACCCCCTCAAAGTCATTTAATATACAGGATAACCTTTTTTATCCGGGCACCCTCGGGGGGGAGCCATGCCGGATAACTCATTTTCCCTTTGTTTTGAGAGTTACTCTTATGGAACCCCCAAAAGCCCTTTTTTTTTTTTTTTTTTTTTTTTTTTTTTTTTTTTATAAACATATCAAAGGGAAATGGCCAAGGGCCAACAAAAATGGGAAAACACAAACCGCTTAGTTGCCAGTCCCTATAAAAAAGACAAAGAGAATAAAAAAAAAGAGGGGTGACCCAATTGTTCGGGAGGTGTCTGTTACTCTTCTTTTAAAAAAATGTAAGTCATAAAAAGGGGAAAACTAAAACGGGAAGAGATTTCCCCGGTTTTCCGTGCGGGATGAAAGGGTTCCCAAAACCCTGCGTACCCCCCAAAAATTTGAACAAATTTCTCCCAAATTTTTCATTTTTTTAAAAATTTATACCAAATTTAAATCCCGGGGTTATCCTGCGAGCCCCCCTTTTAACCCCGCACCCCTCGCAGGGGAAAAACCCAGTCCTCGTGCGCACGCCAGCACCAGAACACTCCCCTCTCTTTTTTCACGGGATCTCTCTGACGAGCTCAAGCAGCCGGGGCCCTCCTTGGGTGGCCCGGAGAGAGAAAAAAAAAAAAAAAAAAAAAAAAAAAAAAAAAAAAAATCCCGGGGTCGATTAGGCCGTTGTTTTGAGGCTGCCGTTGTTTTAAATCCCGGGAAAAAGAGGTTCCCTTTATGGTTAATATTGCAAAATTAAACATAAAAATTTACATTTCAACAATAACTAAAACAGTTTCTTTAAAAAAAATGTAGTTTTTTATTTTCATTTTTTGCACTTGATGAAAAAAAATTTGGGAAAAAATAAATACTTGAAAAGAGGGTTCAGGAAATATCTACTTGTATATAAACATTCGCTGATACCTGTTTTGGTGTGTCAGTCTCCTTTCGACAAAAAAATTTTACCAAAACACAGTGTGGCTTCAGCATCTCCCCAGAAGCCATCCCGAGGTCAGGATCTGTTATCACTCACTTTTCTGTGGTCCTCACACCGGAGGGAGTCGAGGGATCAGCTCAGCTCCACCCGCACCTCGGCTGCCCCTCCCTTACCTACATCCCTGATACTCCTAACCCCTCAACCCCCGAGGGTGTCATCTAACATCATCACCCGCTGATCTTTCACAGTCTGTCCTTACTGGAAAATTTTCCGGGGATCCGCTCCCACATACCGGGCTTTCGTCTCCTTATTTCTGCTCTGAACTTCAATTCTTGCTCCGAGAAATTTTCATTTCCCCCCTATCCTGATTCCTAATTACGATTTTTTTTCCTCTTCTTTCCTTGTCCTCCAAAAAACAACCCATGTTTCTCCAAATCAATTCTCCCTACCGAACTCTTTGTCTTTTGTTGTTTTAAAGACCCCCTTTTCGCAGACTGTTTTAGTTTTCTTCCTCCAACGGAAAACCTCTTGACATGGAATCCCCGGGGACATAGGGTGATCAAAGGGAAGGGGATTGAGGGGGAGGGGGGAAAACAGGGCGTCCCGCTTGTTTTTAGTAAAAAAAAAGTTTCAACTGTTTTGGGATCAGGACTGTCGCTGAGGTGCCAAGCACAAAAATTATTCTTATTTAATTTTCGTCGAAAGAGCGGGACACCCCCCAAAACAGGTACTCACGAATGCTTAAATAAAGTAGAAATTTGGGGAAGCCTCATTCGCTTAAACTTGAAAATGTTATCATGAAAAGCGTTTTTTTAAAGATAGAGTTTTAAAGTATCTTTTTTTTGAAATTTTCTTTTCTGCACAGAAAAAAAATTATAAACTACTTTTTTATTGAGAACGTATCAGTATTGATTAATGTAATTCGTTTCCATAAAAAGTACAAGGTTTTACGGAAATGATAGAAAATTCAGCCTAAAAGTCAAAAGTGAGACCCGGAGAGAATCTGGTGGCGTTAGTTTTTCAAAATTCCCCCCCTTTGGCTTGAGTCTATAACTCGAACCAAAAAATTTTTGGGACATTTTACTTCATTACCAAACACCTCGAGCAATGGGGGGATAGCACAGAGGGAAGTTACCAGAACTAGATTTTTACTTTTTTTCCCTTCTCTACTGCGGGCACCCTGGGGGACTATTCTTTTTTAATTTAATTTTTTCTACAATAAAAATCCCTTTTGTATGAAATTTATTTTATATATCATAAATGATCCATAAGATATCGATATATTTCAATTCCATATTAATCAAAATTTTTAGCATATATAAATAAAACCCCTCAATATTTTGAATGGTTACAACTGGTAATTAAAAACGTAAAAATAGGAGGAAACTTTTCTTGTCTTTCTGTAGAGTATAACCAGGCAGGGGCTGGGCAGTATTTAAAAAAATTTGTGTATTTAGAAAGTATTTATAAATCCCTTGGTTGTCATGTATTAAAATACTTTTATGATATTTAAAACATTGTTTTAAAATCCAAAAAATATTTAAATAAATTATAAATGTAAATATTTTTTTTTATAAATTTAAATTTTGGGCCCAAAACCCGCCCAACATTGGAAATCCTATGGTACTTTGAACCCGGTTTTTTCCATTTTAAAGGGAAAAATTTCTTTATTTTTGGAAATTTGGGCCCCTGAGAAGGTTTTAAGAAACCAAAAATTAAGGGAAAAACCTTTTTTTCGGACATTTTTAAAATTTGTGGTATTTAAAAGTATTTACAATTATTAAAATACAATTGATGTATTTAGTTTTTTAAATACATTCGAAAAATGTTTTTTGTATTTAAAATTAAAAAATTTTTCCCCCCATGTATTTAGTATTTAAATACATTCAATGTATTTATCCCCAGCTCTGACTACAGGAAAGTCAGAACTACTGCCATATCAATCTATATTTAATTTCGCAAACGTCTATGGAAAATACGCTGCCAACGTCAAAAGCACGGGTGGTACCAAGGGAGGAAAGGAGTGTTTGGGTTAAGGGGGCCCCCCACCCTAAATCTTGTTTTTGAGGTCTTGCTGCAAATTTTTGGGTTGTTAAAAGGGTAAAAAAATTTAAAAAATAAGTTTTTATTCAGATCTGGCTAATAGGTTTTGGCAAATAATAAAAAGGGGAAAAAAAAGGAAAAATTCGGGTGGTTTTTAAAATTTCTTTCAAATTTTGGATTATTGATCATTTTTGTTTTTAACCCCTTAACTCTTCATTTTAAAAGAAAAATTTTTTGGTTTTTTTTTTTTTTAAACTTTGTTTATCACGAGAAATAAAAAAACTTAAAATTGAAAAAAAATCCCAAAAAAAATTTTGTTTGAAAAATATGCCTGTTCGTAAATTTAATAAACAAAAAGTTCCCCCATACTTCTCTTCGTTTACTTCTCTTGTTTTTTTTTCCGTATCCATTGCTACCCATAGGTAAAGATCGGATACAAAATGATGAAAGGGGAAGGGAAATTTTTTAGAATAACTTCATTTTTTTGAAAAGAGCCGTATACATTTTTTGTGTGTTTGATTATGGAAACACAGTAAACCTTATAAGGGTTTTGGTAATAGGTTCCATTTTTTTCGAGGTTATCATGAAGTCGCAGTAACCACACACTTGGTCCCCTCCTGCAGGGGGAGGAATTAGTCCTCAAGGTAAGGGTCTCATTGCGCCGGGTGGGAACACTTTTCAAAAACTACAAAATGGTATTTAATTACTAATGACTTTTTTTTCGTTTTCTGTTTTTTTTGGGCGGTAAAGGGGTTTCCCTGACCAAAAAGGGGTTTTTTGAGGGGGGAACCTCAACCCAAGTACGCGACAGTACCCTCCTTATCAGCGGAAAAAACAAAGCCCTGAGCTTGAGCGCTCCCGGTAACCTTTACCTCCCCCCGCTTCCCAGAAATAAGTAATCATTCAAATGCATCAGGAAACTCGAAAATAGCAGTATAATTGATTTTACCGTCAAAACTGAGTAAACAAACGAGGCTGGGGCTCACGTGGGGCGGGGGGGGGGGGGAGCAGGATGTTTAAATCACTTAAATATCCCTTTTTTTGGAAAAAAAATTACCAGTGTTTACATGTTTTTATCTACCAGCTGTTTCCCAAGGGCCCCGCTATATTTTATGACTTACTTTTTTTTGTATTTTTTTAGAATTTTTAATTTTTTCAGGGGGGCAGTCCCCCTTAAACCCACGTGGTAGTCTGAGAAAATGTCGTACCTCAAAACATCAACACCCAAAATGGTACACATTAAAGTTTTTTATATTCGTCACTGATTTATATAAATGTATACATCAAAAAAGTTTTCTGTGGTAGGAAAATTTTGATTTCTAGTCCTTGATGCAAATATTATGATTAGTGGGTGCTCTGAATTATTTTGACCAAGTTTATTTTAAAATAAATCTTTTTCTGTTATAAAAAAACACATTAGAAAATTATTACTTTTTTTAAATAAACCCCAATACGGGGGAAAGAGGTTTCTTTTCAAAGCCCGCAGTAGTAATTTCATCCAAGCTGAATAAAAAAAACTGGTGCGTGTAGCTTTTATCCCTTTCTCAATTACCCCCTATTGACCTGCCCCCCCAAAAAATATTGCAAATTTTGAAAGGGGTTGCTTATTTTTTTTAAATCACCTTTTTTTCAATAACTAAAAAAATATAGCTGATCGAAACAGTATAGAAGTAGTATGAAGAATCAAGGGCTATCTTTTGGGTAAAGCAAAAAATATTGATTGGTAATCCCGAGAAAAAGCATTTTCTACATTTATAAAAATATCAAATTTCTCGACAACCCGAGGTTTTGACAAGCCGATTATGATCATTAAAACACCTCAAGATGACCTTTGTTTTTTCGAAAATTTTTTATATAAATCAAGTTTTGGGGCCCAAAATAACAAAACCTGATGTTTTCAATTTTGGGAAGTTTTTGAAACAGCATAAACAGAAAAAATTTTTTCCGAAGAAAAATTAGAAATGTCGGGGGAAAGATTGTAGACGATCCCTCCCTTTACTATAATTTTGATGGGGAAGTGTTGGTGTGTGGAAACAAGTTGTGAACGAAAGCATTAAGAAAAAATATGTTTAAATTTTAATTCGAAACCGTTCAGATAGATCAGTGAGACACGAACCAGGTTGCCACCTCAGTTAGGAGAAGGGACAAAATCTATATGATTTTCACGCATAGTAATAGCTTTTATTTACGATAATATACGCATATAAAACTTTAGTTTAAATTAGTATTATACTTTTTAAAAACGCAGGTTAACTGAACTAAGAACAAACTAGGGGTTGGGGGGACTCAGTGAGCGCATACCTCCCCCCGAAATTTAAAATTTAAAAAAAAGAAGTAAAAAATAATATATAATTTTTATTAAAATATATATATATAATATATTATATATATATATATATATATATATATATAAAAAATATTAATAAATAATAAATTATATTAATTTTAAAAAAAATAAAAAAAATTTAAAAAAAAAAATAAAATAAAATATATATTAAAAATATAATATAAAATATATATATATTAATATATATTATATTATATATATAATTGGGGGTCCCCAAAAAGCAAAAAATTTTGAAATTTGCACGCTCGTGTGTTATTCCGGTTCTCTCATTTAAAAAAGTTTGGTTGAAATTTTGGGCGAATTGAGTAAATTTAGGGGTCCCAAAGTAAACATTAGGGGACGAGACTCAAATTTTAGGATTTTTCTAATTTTCACTTTTTTTTTTCCCCAGGTTATCAACAGGAAAAAAGAGCCCCTAGTAACTTTTGGGTGATCGACAAGGCTCCAATAGAGAAATCACCCGGGGCCCGGGTAACCCA
>JACEEZ010025689.1:32213-60186 GCA_016584305.1 Chionoecetes opilio | reverse complement strand
TAGAAACCAACGCAAATTGTGTAGGAATTCGGTCAGAAATAATCCATATGTAGTCAGTGTCTCAGAAAAGGACCGCGCAGTCCTTGTCCATTTTTACCTGATTTTGATATTACAGGTGGCCTTTTCTTCATAGGCCAGGCCTTTGAACCGGCTGCTCCTGTAGAATAAAAAAAAGCACACAAAAGGGAAACAGAAGAAAACAAAACTACATACAAGCCTGCAGTTTTATTGTCTATTTGCCATACAGCACATTCTTTCCACTCTTTCAGTCTCAATCATCCGCCCCTTGTCTCACCACACATGTCCCAGCAGCAATAACATCCATTCTCTTCCTGTCCTTTCAACCACCTCATTCATTTCACATCCCATTTCAGTCAAAACCACACGCATAATTTCCATTCTCTCCCCGTTATCTTCTCAGATCTCATATTCTATAATTCTACTAGTAATAATTTTACCTGCAAAATGTAAACACAAACATCAAATCATCTTCATATTTCTGAAAATCTATCACATATATAATATAGACTGATATGTATTCATTTTACTGTAACGTATTATATGATGGTGTTCATTTCAATGCTTAATAATTGCTAACACTATTTATAACTTACAGAAAAAGCATAGACTTATTTTGACCGCAGAGTATGTTCGACGAAATGTGCAACATTTTGTATAATTTCACAAAACCATTTCATCGAACATGTTCGGTGAAATGACCCTCGAAGTTCGACCAAACAGTCCAACCAAATGGCAAGTTCGACGAAACAGTCCGACGAAACGCACCGTGTGATAGCCGCTTAAGCATCTATCCGTTTCTCTTTTGCTAATACAGATTTTTAGATATAATAGTTTTTATATTTAGCGCCTCCTTGTGCCGTTCAATGGACCAGCAGCTTATTGATGTCACCATACATCTATCTTATCTTTCATCCGTCTAAAACTATTGTTTGTCTTGATGGAGACCTTGTCTGCAGGAATCGTATTCCACTTTGAAAAATGTTCATTTCTTATTCGCAAGAGTTTTACGCATGTATGCAATTTTCCCTTGATTTCTGGAATATTTCTTTTCGGGTAATATGACCTAAAAACAAACTTAATTTGGTCATTTATCAATAGAATTTAAATTTGCTTATACCACAGGGCAGCCTGTTGAAATCTGGATTTTTATGCACTCCATAACGTTTTCTCGTACCGTAGATAACAGTAAAGTCGCCATGACAACTTTTTTTTCTGTTTACAGACGTGTGGTGGCGTTAATAGTTATATTTCTACATCCATGATTTCAGGAAAGTTAGAAGGGGCTATATGGAGAATCTGTGTCATTTTGTGTCTTCATCTGTCATATTATGGCTATAAATGAACATATTACAAAAATATCTACAAAGTGGCTACCAACAGTCAAGTCGCCATCTAGTGTTTATTTACTGAGTGTCGTAGCTACCGCTGTCGTCGTCGCCCAAAAAAAAAAAACTCTTCGGGGGAAATTTGAAACCGTCTATACTTGCAGCTACAAAGCATAAAACAACGCTGAAAAGAGTAGATTATACAGTCATGATATAACTACTGTGTATTATCTTCAGTGGCACATACAAATCAGTAGTCTATCTATAAAATAATAAACGAGTGTGTCTGTCGGGTCTGTCTGTCCGCGATAGGTGCCGCCCCCCGGGGCGGAATCCCATCATATGTCACAGTTTGGAACCAGCTCGACCAGGGGAAAGGGTTTTTAAGCCCACTTATGAGATGATCCCGATCACCTCTTTGTTTTTTGTTTTTTTAGCAGCCTATTAGCGAGAATTGTGAAAAAAAATGTGGGTTGCGAGAATTGAGGAAACATTGATGAAGGTGATGGGGAATGGGTGGGGTGATGGGTAATGGGTGGGGTGATGGGTGAGTGAATGGGTGGGGGTGATTGGGTGATGGCTGAGGGAATTAGGTGGGGGGTGATGGGTAATGGGTGAGTGAATGGGTGTGTGGTGATGGGTAATGGGTGAGTGAATGGGTGGGGGATGATGGGTAATGGTGAGTGAATGGGTGGGGGGAATACATACATTTCTACATCCATGATTTCAGGAAAGTTAGAAGGGCTATCTGGAGAGTCTGTGTTTGGTGGGCCGAAGGCCCAACAATAGCCCTAATGGGTGAGTGAATGGGTGGGGGGTGATGGGTAATGGGTGAGTGAAGGGGTTGGGGGTGATGTGAATGGTTTGGCGTTAATACATATATTTCTACATCCATGATTTCAGGAAAGCTAGAAGGGGCTATCTGGAGAGTCTGTGTTTGGTGTGCCGAAGGCCCCCCAAAACACAGGTGGTGGGCCAATAGCCCTCCGCAGGAGCTAGCCAAAAAGGCCGCCCGAAGGGCGGCTTTGGCGGCTAGTAATAATATAAGCGAAAGTGTGTGTCTGTCTGTCTGTCCGCGATAGGTGCCGTCCCCAGTGCCCCAATCCCCTCATATGCACAGTTTTGGAGCCAGCTCGACCGGGGAAGGGTTTTTAAAAGCCCACGTATGAGATGATCCGATCACTTTTTCTTTTTTAGCAGGCCTATTAGCGAGAATTGTGAAAAAAAAGTGGGTTTGCGAGAATTAAGGAAACCTTGATATAGGGTGATGGGTAATGGGTGAGTGAATTGGTGGGGTGATTGGTATGGGTGAGGGAATAGATGGGGGGTGCGGGAAATGGGTAGTGAATGGGTGTGTGGTGATGTGAGAATGGGTTGGCGTTAATACATACAATCATGATTTTCAGGAAAGCTAGAAGGGGCTATCTGGAGCGTCTGTGTTTGGTGGGCCGAAGTCCCACTAAACACAGGTGGTGGCCGAAGGCCCACCAATAGCCCTCCGCAGGAGCTAGCTAAAAAGTCCGCCCGGAGTGCGGCTTTGCGGCTAGTAATGCTATAATTCGTAATATATGGCGCCTGGCGACATGACTGCAGGTGGCGACTTGACTGTTATCTACGGTAGCTAATACGGTTCTTGAGATATTATGGAATCATTGCTTCACTTTATTTTCCGCAGCCTCGTACTACATTCCAAGGCTAAGTTGTTGTTGTTGTTGTTTTTTACCGAACAATGGCGCTTCGCGCTTCAGTCTCTCAGTTTACGTCTCGGAGATTAGACGTACGCGTGCGAGCTCTCTTGAAAATCAGTTAGAGGGGACTTGAGACGAAAAAGCTTTTGACTCCACCTTATACAGGGATGTCAATTTTCCGCGGATTCGCGGATTTCCGAGTATTTTATTGCCAGCTGGGTCATTTCTGTGAATCGTGTAGATTCGGGATAAAAATTTTAGGGGGGGGGGGGGTACATAGTTGGCTAGCCCACAGCCGAACCTGACCCTGGCCACTGATCCAGCACAGACCATAAAACATTTTTTGGCTGCCTAGCGGGAAGTTAATACTAGGCTGCCGATATCTCCTGGCTCCACTGCTACAAGTTTGCTCAGGAGGCAGTATGTTGGGGGTGGAATAGGGCTACAGCAGTGTATTCTGTGGTGTATACAGCAGTGGAATACAGCAGTGTTATTATCATGATTATAGTTATAGTGAAACTTATTTGATATTGGATTATTCAATAATTCGAAGTTGGTCATCAAATCATATTTGAGCTGTATTTGATAGCGCCTAAATAATTGATAATGTTGACAAATATTTTGTTGTTGTGTTATTACTTTTCCAACGGAAACAGTGTTAATATTTCATTTATCATGTCAAAATGGTTAATAAATACATAATTCATTTACATTTCACAATTTAAGTTGCATGATATACCATATATATATATATATATATATATATATATATACATATACACAAATTGTGGACACAAAAACAGGCAAAATTGAGACCAGAAATTATTATAGATATAACCAAGGACCTCTCAGAAGCTCTCTCAGAGCATGAAATTTACAAAAAATCGAACCCCCAGCTGGGAGGTTCACTCGCTACGCTCAGTCAGCCTTGCTGCGCTCGGATTAGTTGGTCGCCCTATTATTTTATTTCAGTTTTTTTTCTTTTCTTGTTGACATCCCTGCTTATATTTATTTTCTTAGTATTATTTTTATTGATATTTCACACCTGTTGCACCTTTAGGCTTTTATCTTGAGGCCTCAGGTGGTTGGCCTTATATGTTATTTCTAGAAGTCTGAGATGGCTGGCCCTCGCTCGTGGTGTCGCAGGCTGGATTTGTTGAGAGACACATGTAATTAATTGAGGCTTATGCTTCCCCTTGTTCCCCTCTGACACACTTGCAGTCCCGGGGGGGAAGTTGATGGGCAGCATGTTGGTGTCTTCGGCTACTCGACGACGGACAAAAAAGTAGCTCCTGGCGAGTATTGAACTAGAGCAGTGGTCTTAACCTGGGTGTACCTGTACCACCAGGGGTACGAAACCTTACAACCTGGGGGTACGAGACAATGCCTGACGCAATAATTCAATATCATATTTATAAGGGGCATGAATTATATATTTTAAAATTTTGTCTGTCTTGTCTGTCTCTTTGCATCATTTGTGTGAAGAAATTGGAAGCTGAACATAGTGTTCCTGTTTTCCCCACGAAGTGAGGTGGCTTACAGTGTCTTCGAACTACACGAAGAAATCAAGATGCTTCTTTATAAATCAAGGCAGTGACATTGCTGACCCACCTTTGAAAACAGGAAGTGATCATTTTCATAGGTGGGCATCGCAGATTTTTTTCCAATTCCGCAATGCGCAATTCCGCAAGTCCGACCTGCACCGTCCGCTATCGCAATTCCGCATTTTTTTCAGATAGCTTTTACGCAATCGCAATTCGCAAACTAATTTTATGACACCTACAATAAAAAACAAAAGAAATGCTATAGACTCTTAAACCACCTACAATTAAAAACAAAAATGTTCAAGACTTTTTATTAAGTATTTATTTTTAATACTTTCTGTATTCCTATTTTTTTCTGTCTATACTTGTTACGTTTGTCATTCCAACCATTAAAGTCTTTGTCTCTTTAGTGTTTTTCTTTAAAAAACTTTTTACACTCACAGTCTTACCTGCTAGTTAATCACTATGTGACCTAGGTATCCTATTGAACGAGGTAACGCCATTTCAATGTGCCTATTTAAAGGCTACTGTTGCGCCATCTAGCGCCAGGGCCCTCGTTCACACCAGCACCCGGGTCAGCTCTCAAGGCATTACCCCGTCAGTATATCATGTTATAACTGTATAAAGTATATACCGTTATCTTCGGAAATGTTTGTTCTATAAGATTAATCACATAAAACACAGTAAAACACTTAAATAAAGCCATTATGATACTGAAGATATAATGCATTAACTTAAAATTCACTTAGACGAATCGTCATGTAAAACTTTGTGGACCAACATATTACAGATGGGAGATATCCATAGAAGTCAGAATGTATTGCTTTCTATTGATATTTTTCGTTTTCTGATAAATGCAGTAGTACCTTGCAAAAATGAGCGTTAACCTAAATAAATCGCCGCGCAGGCCGCTCTCTGTGATGACTCTGTTCAACAAATATCAATATATATTGGATATATATCGCCTTTTATTATACAGCCTTAATAACTAGTTTTTCTATGTTTTAACTTTTAACTTAGTAAATTAAAGGATTATTTATAGTTCACCCAACCAACAATTTTCTTATGCGCCCTTATGTATATAATAAAGGCGCATCAGAAAATCGTTGGTGGGTGGAAACTATAAATTTACCAAATTAAATTTACTAAATATTCAGTAGATAAGGAATAACTTACTTATCCAAGTGACTCAAGTTACTGAAGCTTCTCTCCACCTGTTTTCCTGGCCCTGCCTTCTCTCACTCTCAGTGCTCTGGCTGAGGTGCTAAGTGCTGGTGAGATCATCCTGAGTCATCCAAGTCACTTCTGACACAATCCCCACTTCAACACTTCAGTATCCTGTGTATCCACACAGGATACTGATACTCCCACACTCATGTACTCCTACTCCTAGGCGCGGAGATTGCGACAAAACTTGTCCATTCTGGGTTAAATTTGCTAATTTTCAGAAGCAAAAATAGACTTATAGCGGCGTTTAGTAAATAAACGGCTATTTTTGCTTGCTGTCTAATTTGTAATTTTGCAGTAATTTCAATTTGTCTTATATTTTTGCAGATTGTTCCTCATATATTGCGTTTACTAAACGCTAATTATATGAGCACAATCTTCCAAATATAGGACAAATTTTGAAATTACTGAAATTACAAATTAGACATAACAAAATAGCCGTGTTATTTTAACTAAAGCGCCGTTTATTAGCCTATTGTTATCCTATATATAAGTTTTAAAAACCCTTTTATTAACCACATAGACACTGGTTAGTGGTTCTAAACCACTAACTACTGCCAGTAACCATGTCTATTGTCGAATTTGTGCAATCTTAATACTTCACTAACACAACAACAGTATATGTAGGATAACTTCAGTAATCCACATGCACACACGCCACGTAGTGAGCGTAACACGCTCTCAATCCCCCAGTGCCCAGGAAACGCACTCACTGAGTGAGTGACTGTGCTACACTAGCTACAACAACACTAAGCTATCGATGCTTGGACGATACTGCTTGGTCCTGGTAAGAAAGACCGTTTTTTCTCGCAATTTAAAAACTGATTGGTTTCTGCGACAAAAACACACAAGACTTGGTAGGGCCGAAATATAATCACTCCACAACACTTGCAAACAATAGCACAAAGCAGTATAATACACATTTCATCAAGTGTTTTATTGGAGTGGTCTTCTAATCCCAAGACGGTGCTTGGACGACAAAAACACAGCTCATTTTTGGGGCCAGTTGCAGTGTCGTCCTCTCACATCACCATATTTGGTGGGAACATTATGTTCACGCGGGCACTTGCCATTTTGAAGGTGATTGCGATTGCTTTTTCAAAAATTTTTGGCGTCCGCAGCTCAATTCCGCATTTTTCTTCAGGCATGGCCGTATTGGGCGCAATTCCGCAACCCAATTACCCCTTCCGCAAGTTATTGCGATTGCGCTTTAAAATTTGGCGGTCCGCAATGTCGCAATTCCCAATTTTTTCAAGGTCATCTGTAATTGCTGCATTCCGCAAACCGAATTACCATTGTCCGCAAGTTGCGGAATTGCGGGAAGTTTTGGACTACAATTGCGGAAATGCCACCTCTGTTTCTATTTTGTCCTTATCATACCTGACAGATGTATGTACGCACTTGAACGAGTTGACATATCCAATCCAAGGAAGAATGCCTGAACAATGATAACTGTCACAGTTATTTGCCTTTACCAGAAAACTTCAATTTGGATGTGGTGCATTGAAGAGGTGAATTATTGTTAAACTTTCCTGCTTCACTAGATGAGCTACTTTTTGCAGAGGAAGTGTCCATCGTTTACTGAAAGTGAAAGAGCATTTGCAATGGCTTATTCACTTCCTTGCAGAGTACTTTTCAACCATGGACAGTTTTCTGTGGCACAGAGATGGTACAGGATACATATAATGCTCAACCTGGATTCCATGAATAACAGTAATATGTTGAAAGATGATCTTGTTGAGGCGGCAAGGCAACGACAGAATCCAAATGCAAGTTTTGAATCAATGCAGCTAAGATATTTTTGGTGTGCACAACTCAAACATTCCCACAGTTAGCAAAAGACCTCTGAGTCATTGGCCATTTGCAACCACGTTCTTATGCTGTTTTTCAACACACTACCCTCAAAACAGGTTAGGAACCGTCTGGATGCAGTGACGACATGCGTGTGGCACTTCGGGACCGCTCGTTTTTTTCAATCCTGCATAATTGAAATGCAACAACAAAAGAGTCACTGAATGTAACATTGTGTACTATGTTAAGTATTGTATTTGATGAATAAAGGTTCGTTACTCTAATTATCCTTTTTTCTGATATTACGAGACAAATTAATGAACTCAAAGGGTCCGACACTAAAAGGTTAGTAAACCCTGGGGGGGGGTTAGAGACTAACCACTGGCGAAAAAAAAACCCGCTTGCAAGTCAATACAAAAGAGACGAAGGAACGACAGACCCCCCTGGATCAAATTTTAGAATAGCATGATGATTAAATGATAAAGGATAAACCTTAACAGTTCGTCCAGACCCGTTTCATCCTTCCTGATTTATGCAAATCAAATCATAAGCCTTAACAGTATATCACAATACGTCGTCACTTTTGTATCCAGTCAGCCGTTTTAATAAAATCCCGCAATCAAAATCTGCAAATTTCCCCGAGTTCTCAAAAACACTCCTCAAGGTTGGGCAGACGCTCAGCTCAGGCCGGTTGCCGATAGCATCAGGGGATGCTCTCTTCCGCAGCTTGATCAGAGTGACGTAACACGAGAATAAATATAGTACTTGAAGATATTTGGGTGTTTCGATAGATTTTTTTTGCTATATGCCACATGCATGCATGCTCCTTTAGGGTGTGCTTCCTTCCCACACCACGCCTGCACACCGACACCCTTACCCACACACCCGCCTGCAGACACGCTCCTTCCCACCACCCGCTGCATATACCCTCCTTCCCACAAACACACGCCTCCTTCTCAAACACACGCCTGCATGACACTCCTCTTCCCCACACGAGAGACGCCTGCACAAACACGCCTCCTTCCCCCACACACCCCTGCACACACGCCTCTATCCACACACACGCCTACATACAACAGCATCTTTCCCACAACATACCCTGCACACCGAACACCCTTCCCACACACACTCCTTGCACACGAACACCTCCTTCCCCACCACACCTGCATACACGCCTCCTTGCCCACACACAAACGCCTGCACACACGCCTCCTTCCCACACACACTTTGGCCTGCATGCACACCTCCTTCCCACACACACATCATACCGACACCCCTTTCCACACACAACGGAGCCCTCCTTCCCACCACACCCTGCACACCGCACCCTTCCACACACAACGCTTGCAATACAGCTCCTCCTTCCCACACACACGCTTGTATACACGCCTCCCTTCCACACACACGTTCCTGCACACACGAAGGGCTCCTGCACAACCCGACACCCTTCCCACACTCACGCCTGGCCACCAACCGCCTCCGTCCCACACACACGCTTCCCCACACTCACGCCTGCAACGCCTGCATCACCGACACCCTTCCCACACACAGCCTACACACACGCCTTCCTTGAAAAAAAACACACCAACTACACACACGCCTTTTCACACCAGCACCCTTCCTTCCCACCGACAAGAAGACGCCTGCACACACGCCTCTTCCCACACACGAGCTTGCATACACACCTCCTTCCCCACACACGCCCTGCAGACACCCTCCTTCCCGACACAACCACGCTGCAGACACGCTTACTTCCCACGACACAAGAACGCCTCACACCGACACCCTTCCCACACAACACGCCTCCTTCCCCCAGGACGCACACAACGCCTCCTTCCACAACACTCTTCCTGTCCCACCACAAGAATAACGCCTGCAACACCCGGGAACACCCTTCCACACACACCCTCCTTCCCACATCAACACGTCTGCACACAACCGACACCCTGGATCTTACACACACGCCTCCTTCCCACACAACAGCGCGTGTGTGTGTGTGTGTGTGCAGGAAGGGGTTTTTTTTGGTGCGCAGGCGTGTGTGTGGAAGGAGGCGGTTGTGTGGGAGGGTGTCGGTCACAGCGACAGATTCACTGTCTGAAAACACCGAAGTACAATCGCTCATCATAACTTTTGCCGACAGTGTCAGACAGAGTGTCTGCGGTCGTCCCTGTTCTGACGGTCATCAATAACATCGTAGCCCCTAGTTGGGGACAGATTTTTTTTTTCGGAGGGCGCGCTTTACAAAATCGTGTTTTTAACGGAAATAAGGCTGGAAATCAATTATTTTTGGTGGATTAGGTGTTTTGCGATGTACATGCAACATAATTAAAGGCAAAAAAAATGGGTCTGGACCGATTCTTTTAATATTTTGTTAATTATTTTCGTAATTATTTACCTTTCACATGTTCACAGTCGGTTCACCTGTGGTCTTCTTAGTACATGCAAGGGACAGTCGTTCTCGGACATGGTCCTTTCAACTTGATGGGTTCGGAAGACCTTGACAGCCGTAAGAATAGTGTGCACTATTCCAATGAGAGTTTTTTCAAAGGGCTAAAAGCCGTCCTATCTCTCGCGCATCTTCATATCCGCGCCCTTTGAGCCTGAATGATCTATCATTTACCGTAAATTATCTGTACTTCGTCGGACATATCAGAATTACCGCTTCAATACACAATTGAAACATTTCTTAATAAAAAATGTAGTTGTCATTTATTTTTTCTGCGGTTGAATGAAATATGGCAAAAGAATTTGAATATTTTGAAACTCAATCTTAAAAAATCGTCCTGTTCATGAAAACACGCAAGTTCAAGCAGATGAAGCTTCAGGAAATTCTACTTGTATGTAAAGCATTCACTGATACTACCTGTTTGGGTTGTATATGTCTCGTTTACGACGGAATATAACCAAAACACAGTGTGGCGTTCAGCATCTCCACAGAAACCATCCCGGCCGGCAGATCTGGCATTAATATACAGGAGGCATTAGCTAAAGGTGGAATAAAATAAAGTAGAAAGCTGATTTTTTCAGGAGAGCCCAAAAATATTTGTATATATCGCCCTTATGCAAAGTTTTCTGCACATTCACCTCGTGGCATTTTCATAATTCAAAATGGCCGCCATCACAATTTAAAACGATAAAATGAAAAGTACTATGATCATCCATCCGAGCTCGTAGTAATAAGATTTTTGTGTGTCATCTATGTTTGAGAGTGTGCTGAATACAATGGAGCCATAAAAAATATTTTGAGTTGACATAATTAGCAAAATTCAAAAGGTGAAGTAAAATCTATTTTTTATTTTTATTTTAATAATACCACAACTATGTTTATGTAGCGTTAATTTTAATAGCCCAACTATGTTATATGTACAAATACCAATGAGAAACCACAAATACCCAACCATATGTTTTGAAAGAATGTCCTATCGTGGTATCCCCTTCGCCGTGCACATCATAGAACATGCGAATTTTTTACAATTGTACCACTGGCAGACCAGTTGCACATTACGGTACACTCCATCCGTGCCTGTAACACGCATAACTTTCCACACCCTACCTTGCATGCCTCAAGATACCTGTTCGGTACCTTCAGTCCTTACTGGAACTCCATACTTACTTCTAAGGATGTGGTTATTCATCTAATAAGTATATATGGTCTGTTTTCCATATCCAATCGAACAATGTCCTGCCCGAAACATCTTCCAATTTTCTTTCCTGCCTTTTGGGGTTTTGTAGCCCTCATTCTCCATCTAAATATCGTCCTATCAAAGTCATAGTTTCTGTCAAGTGAATATTGACATTCATCATTGTCGCGTATAAAATTGGCATCAACTTCTGAATGCTGCGTGTTTTGTGGCATTGACAGGTCGGTCCACCGTTGATATCCATACAGCGGTGTATTCTCGCTTGGAAATTGTTTTGCCAGCATAGAAGAGAACCTGACAGTCATGGGTGGTAACTTGACTTCAGCATGCAAAAAATCTAACTCATTGGTACCGAAGTCTAACAGCATCTCCCACTCATCATGGCGATCGCCAGCTTTCTCAATTACGCTTTGAAGGGTGGCTTTGTCATATCCATCATGTGCCCGTATACACCGACTGTTGCGGGGTATCTTGTGTTTCTACATTGTATTCTATTACAGTCTTTTGCACAATAGATGACAATCTTACTTTTATTTGAAAACTCAGTTCTTGAACGTAATTTTGAGAAGATGATGAGCCCCAATCAGAGTCCAATGGCTCTTCTTCCCTTTTCCTTTTGTAAAAAGTAATACTGCATGGTCGAATGTATTCGCGACGCACATTTACCATGGAACTGGGACGGCAATTGTGACCTCTTCCTCTCAAATACAGACTGCAAACCGATCTTCCTCTTTCAATGCTGGCTCGTAGGAGTCCCCAAGGCCCTATCATGGACCTCTGCAACAGATCTGATGTGATCTGCTTACCGCATGTGGGGAATACTGCAAAACTCGGCCATCATGACAGCAAACCTGAAAAACAGAAAATTATTATTATAATATACTATTAATTATAATTTATGCTAATTATATACATACTACTATATATATACTTAGCATAAATTATTAATTTAATATTATATTGATACTAATATTTTCTCGTTTTTCAGGTGCTGTCATGATTGTGCCCCGGTTTGCAGTATTCCCACATGCGTAGCAATCACATTCAGATCGTGGCAAGAGGTCCATATAGGCCTTGAGGCTCTACGAGCCAGCATTGAAAGAGAAGATGGTTTGCAGTCTTGTATTTGAAGGAAGATGTCCATTTGCCATCCAGTCTCGATGGTAAGATTGTCGTCGCGAATACATTCGACCATGCAGTATTTACTTTTACAAAAGAAAAGGGAAGAAGAGCATTGGACTCTGATTGGGTCACATCCATCTTCAAAATTACGTTCAAGAACTCGAGTTTCAATATAAAAGAATATTGTCTCTTATTGTGCAAAGACTGTAATAAGACTACAATGTAGAAACAAAGAATACCCCGCAACCGTCGGGTCACGGGCACATGGATGCTATGACAAAATCCACCTTCAACGTATTGACGAAAGCTAGGCGATCGACATGATTAGTGGGGATATGCGTTAGTACTTCGCGTATCCATGAGTTAGATTTTATTGCTGCTGATCAATACCACCATGACTGTCCAGGGTTCTCTTCTATGCTGGCAAACAATTTCCAAGCGAGAATACCCGTGATGGATATCCACGGCCGACTGTGCAATGCCACAAAAGCCGCAGCATTCACAGAGTTGTCAATTTATACGCGACAATGATGAATGTCAAATCACTTGCAGAAACTTATGACTTTTGATGGACGACTATTAGATGGAGAAGAGGGCTACAACCCCAAACAGGCTAGGACAGAAATTGGAAGCATGTGTTTCGGGCAGGACATTGTTCGGACTTGTGATATTGGAAAAAACAGACCATATATACTTTCTTAGATGAAATAACCACACCTTTAGAAGTAATTAATGAGTCCATAAAGGTACTGAAGGTACCGAAAATGGTAATCTTGGCGGCTGCAAGGTAGGTTGTGGAAAGTCATGTCGGTTGTTACAAGGACACGGATTAAGTGTACCATAATGTGCACTGGTTGCAGTGGGTACAATTGTACAAATTTCGCATGTTTTCTTGATGTGCCAAGGGCGAAGGTGATACCACTGATTAACATTCTTTCAACTATGGTTGGGTTATTTGTGGTTTCTAATTGGTATTTTGTACAATATAACATAAGTTTGGCTATTATAAATGTAACGTACATAACATAGTTTGGTATTATTAAAATAAAAAATAAAAAAAATAATATTTTACTTCACCTATTGAATTTATGCTAATTATGGTCAACGCAAAATTATTTTTTTTATGTCCATTGTATTCCGCACACTCTAAACTAGATGTACACACCAAAATCTTATACTACGAGCTCGGATGGATATCTAGTACTTTTTCATTTTATCGGTGTTAATGTGATGGCGGCCATTTTTTGAATTATGAAAATGCCAGAGGTTGAATTTTGCAGAACTTTGCCTACGGGCGAGTATTACAATATTTTGAGCTCTCCTGAAAAAATGCAGCTTTCTATTATTATATTTTCCACCTTTTAGCTAATGCTCCTGTACTATATGCAGATCCTGCCGGCGGGATGTTTTCTGTGGTGATGCTGAACGCCACACTGTGTTTTTGGTTATATAATTTCCGTCGTAAAGACATATAACCCAAAACAGGTAGCTACTCAGTGAATGCTTACATACAAGTAGATATTCCTTGAAGCTTCATTTGCTTGACCTTGCGTGTATTTCATGAAACAGACGATTTTTAAAGATTGAAGTTTTTCAATATTCAATTCTTTTTGCCAATTATTTTTCATCAACTGCAGAAAAATAAAATGACAAACTACATTTTTATTAAGAACTGTTTCAATTGTTGGTATTGAGGGTAATCTGAGTATGTCCCGAGAAGTACAGATAATTTATCGGTAATGATAGATCATTCAGGCTCAAAGGGCGAGGTAATGAGATGCCGAGACATCTGACGGCTTAGCTTTGAAAACTCCTCATTGGAATAGTGACACTTAATTTCTTACGGCGTCAGTCTTCCGAACCCATCCAGTTGGACAAGACCATTCCCCGAGAACGACTGTCCCTTCAATGTACTAAGAAGACCAAAGTGAACCAGACTGTGACATGGGTGAAGTAATCATTACGAAAATAATAAAATATTAAGTAAATCGCCAGACCATTTTTTTTTTGCCTAATTATGTTTCAATGTACATTCAATAAACACCTCATCCACCTAAAAATAATTGATTTCCAGGCTTATTTCCGTAAAACACGACTTTTTGTAAAGCGCGCAGAAAAAAAAAATCTTCCCTCCAACAGGGCTACGACTGTTATTGATGACGTCAGAACAGGGACGACCGGCAGCACTCTGTCTGACACCTGTCGGCAAATGTTATGATGAGCGATTGTACTTCGGTGTCAGGACAGTGAATCTGTCGCTGTGACCACACCCTTCCCACAGCACACGCCGTCCTTCCCACACACACGCCTGCGCACCAACACCCTTCCTGCCACACACACACACACACGCGGTGTGGTGGGAGGAGGCGTGTGTGTAAGAAGGGTGTGCGTGTGTCGCATGTGTGTGGGAGGAAGCGGGTGTGTGGGAAGGGTTTCGGTGTGCAGGCGGTGTGTGGGAAGTAAAGCGGTGTGTGTGGGAAGGAGGTCGTGTGTGCGGGAAGGATGCGTGTTGTGGGAGGTGTCGGTGTGCATGCTGTTGGGTGGGAAAAGGGAAGCGTGTCTGCAGCGTATGTGTGTGGAAGGAGCGTGTCTGTCAGCGTGTGTGTGGGAGGAGGGTGTGTATGCAAGCGTGTGTGTGGAAGGAGGCGTGTGTGCAGGCGTGGTGGTGTGGAAGGTGTCGGTTGCAGAGCGTGTGGTAGGAAGGAAGCGTGTGTGTGGCGTGTGTGTGGGAAGGTGTGCGGTGGGCGGCTGTGCAGGCTTGAGTGTGGGAGGCGTGTGTGTGGGACGGAGCGTGTTTCAGGCGTGAGTGTGGGAAGGGTCCGTGGTGCAGCGTGTGTGAGACGTAGGTGTGTGGAAGGAGGCGTGTATGCAAGCGTCTCTGTGTGTGGTACAAGAGGCTTTATGCAAGCGTTTTGTGTGGGAAGGGGTGTCGGTGTGCATGCGTGTGTGTGGGAAGGAGGCTTGTGTGTGGTGAAAGGTGTCGGTATGCTGTTGTGTGTGGGAAGGAGTGTGCTGCAGGCGTGTGTGTGGGAAGGAGCGTGTGGTGCAGGCGTGTGTGTGGGAAGGAGGCGTGTATGCAGGTGTGTGTGTGGGAAGGAGGTGTGTGTGCAGGCGTGTGTGTGTGAAGGGTGTCGGTGTTGCAGGCGTATGTGTGGGAAAGATGCGTGTATGTAGGCGTGTGGTGTGGGAAGGAGGCGTGTGTGCAGGGGTGTGTGGGGGAAGGAGGCGTGTGTGCAGGCGTGTGGTGTGGAAGAAGTCGTGTATGCAGCGTTTGTTTGAAGAAGAGGCGTGTGTGTGGGAAGGAGGCCGTATATGCAGGCGTGTGTGTGGGAATGCGAGGCGTGTTATGCAGCCGGTGTGTGTTGGGACTGGGTGGCGGTGTGCAGCGTGTGTGTTGGAAGGAATGCCCCTAAGGATGCATGCATGCATGTGGCATATAGCAAAAAAATCTATCAGAAAGAAAAAAACAAAAAAAAAAAACACCCAAATATCTTCAAGTACTATAATTTTATCTCTGGTGTTTACGTGCCTCTGTCAAGCGCGGGAGAGGAGCCTCCCTGATGCTACGTCACCGAGCTTGAGCCTGAGCGTCTGCAAACCTTGAAGGAGTGTTTTTTTGAGACTCGGGGAATTTGCAGATTTTGATTGCGGGATTATTTCAAAAACGCTGATGGATACAAAAAGTGACGACGTAGTTTGTTGATATACTGCTTTAATGGCTATGAATTTGATTGCATTAACAATCAGGAATGGAATGAAACGGTCTGGACGATTCTTTAAGGTTTTTATCCTTTTATCATGCTTAATCATCATGCATTCTAAAATTATTATCCAGAGGGTCTGTATTCCTTTAGTATCTTTTTATAGGGACTTGCAAGCGGGTTTTTTTTTTCGCCAGTGGTCTAGTCTCTTAGAATCAGTGGTTTACTTAACCTTTTTTAGTGCTCGAACCCTTTGAGATTTCATAATTTGTCTCGTACTATCAGAAAAAAGTATAATTAGAGTAACGAACCTTTTATTTCACTTAACTACAAATACTACATAGTACAACACATGTTACATTTCAGTGACTCTTTTGTTGTTGCATTTCAATTATGATGATTGAAAACCGAGTTCCCGAAGTGACCACACGCATGTCCTCACTTGCAGCCAGACGGTTTCCTACCTTTGTTTTTGAGTGTAGTGTTGTTGAAAAACGCATAAGAACGTGTTTGCAAATGGCACAATGACGTCTCCGAGGTCTTTCTGGGCTAACTGGGTGGAATGTTTTGAGTTGTGCACACCAAAACAGATCTAGCTGCATTGATTCAAACTAGCATTTGGATTCTGTCGTTGGCCTGCCGCTCAACAAGATATACTTTCAACATATTATCTGTTATTCATGGAATCCAGGTTGAAGCATTATTGGATCCTGTATCCATCTCATGTGCCCAGAAACCTGTCCATGGTGAAAGTACTCCTCAAGGAGTGAATCAGCCCTTGCAAATGCTCTTTCACTTTCAGTAAACGATTGACACTTCCTCGCAAAAGTAGCCTCATCCTAAGTGAAGGAAAGTTACCAAAATTCCCTTCTCAATGCACCATCCAAATTGGAAGTTTCTGGGTAAGGCAAAGATAACTGCCGGGGAGAGGGGTGTACATATTATCATGTTGCACATTCTTCCTTGTGATGGATGGATGGATTCAACTCGTTCAAGTGTCGTGATACATCTTCAGGTATAGCTAAGGACAAAATGAACAGAGGGTGGCATTCCGCATTTTAAGTCCAAAATTCCGCATTCCGCAACTTGCGGAATGGTAATTCGTTGCGGATTGCGCAATTCAGATCCGAAAAAATTGCGGAATTGCGAATTTCGGACCGCCAAAATTTTAAGCGACAATCGCAATAACTTGCGGAATGGGTAATTGGGTTGCGGAATTGCGCAATTACGGATGCCTGAAAAAAAATGCGGAATTGTCAGCTTGCGGCACCGCCAACATTATTGAACGCAATCGCAATCACCTTCAAAATGGCAAGTGCCACGCGTGAACATAAGTTCCCACCAAATATGGTGGAGACGACACTGCCAACCTGCCAATGAGCTGTGTTTTTTTGTCCGTCCAAGCACCGTCTTGGATTACAAGAGCCCTCCAATAACACTTGCTGAAATGTGTGTTATACTGCTTTGTGATATTGTTTTGCATGTTTTTGGGACTTATTATTATTTCGGCCCCTACCAAGCTTGTTGTGTTTTTTGTCGCAGAAACCAATCATTTTTCAATTGCGAGGAAAAAACGGTTTCGTACCAAGACCAAGCAAGCATCGTCAAGCATCGCTAGCTAGTGTTGTAGTAGTGGCACAGTCACTCACTCAGTCAGTGGCAGTGCTTTCTGGGACTTGGGATTGATAGCGTGTACGCTCTCTACGCTGGCCGTGTGTGTGATACTGATTTATCCTACATATACTGTTGTTGTGTTAGTAAAGTACTAAGATTGCACAAATTGGGCAATAGACACTGGTTACTGGCAGTGGTTAGTGGTTAGTAAAACCACTAACCAGTGTCTATTGTGGTTAATAAAGGGGTTTTATTAACTTATATATAGGATAACAATAGGTTTTAATAAACGGCTTTTAGTAAATAAGGGGCTATTTTGCTTCTGTCTAATTTGTAATATCAGTAATTTAAAATTTGTCTTATATTTTGCAGATTGTGCTCAAATAATTAGCGTTTAGAAAACGCTAATTATATGAGCATAATCTCAAAATATAGACAAATTTGAAATTACTGAAATTACAAATAGACAGAAGCAAAAATAGCCGTTTTTTTACTAAACCCCGTTTTAAGTCTATTTTTGCTTCTGAAAATAGCAAATTTAACCAGAATGGACAAGTTTTTGTCGCTATCTCCGTCGCCTAGGAGTAGGAGTATGAGTGTGGATACACTGGATACTGATAGTGTTAGAAGTGGGGATTGTGTTCAGAAGTGACTTGAGGCTGATCTCCCCAGCACTCAGCCCTCAGCCAGAGCACTGAGCGTGAGAGAAAGCCAGGGCCAGGACACAGGTGGAGAGAAGCTTCCAGCTAACTTGAGTCACAAGAAAGTTTTTCCCTTATCTACTGAGTATTTAGTAAATTTTAATTCGGTCAATTTATAGTTTTCACCCAACCAACGATTTTCTGATGCGCCTTATTATATACAAAAGGCGCATCAGAAAATCGTTTGGGTTTGGGTGAAACTATAAATTTTCCCTTAATTACTAGTTAAAAGTTAAAACGTAGAAAAAAAGTTATAAAGGCGAATAAAAGGCGATATATATCCAATAATATTTGATTATTTGTGAGCACAGTCTCACAGATAGCGGCCTGCGCGGCGATTTATTTTGTTAACGCTCATTTTGCAAGGTACTACTGCATTTATCAGAAAACGAAATATATCAAAGGAAAGTAATACAATTCTGCTTCTTTTTGATATCTTCCATGTAATATGTTGTCCCACAAAGTTTTACATGACGATGCGTTTAAGTGAATTTTAAGTTCATGCATATTTCTTCAGTTCATAATGGCCTTTATTTAATGTGTTTTACTGTGTTTTATGTGATATTTATAGAACAAACATTTCCCGGAAAATAACAGTATATTCTTTATAATGTATAAAAATGATATACTGCGGGGTCATACCTTGAGAACTTCCCCGGGTCTTGGGGAACGAAGAGGCTCTGGCGCTAAGATGGCGCCCCGTAGCGTTTAACATAGGGCCTATATGAAAGGCGTTACCCTCTTTCATATAGATACCCTAGTCACATAGTGATTACTAGCCAGTGATGTGAAGTGTAAAGTAAAGAAAAAAATCAAAGGGGACAAAGACTTAATTGTCAATGACAAGTACAAGTATAGACAGAACAATAGGAATACAGAAAAATTAAAAACAAACACTAATAAAAAGTCTTGAGACATTTTGTTTTAATTGTAGGTGTTTAAGTGTCTATAGACATTTTTTGTTTTAATTGTAGGTGTCAAAAATTTTTTTGCGGGAATTGCGGAATTGCGGAATTGCGATTGCGAAAAGGCTATCTGAAAAAAATTGCGGAATTTTCGATTGCGGACTGGTGCAGGTCGGAATTGCGGAATTGCGATTGCGGAATTGGAAAAAAATTTGTGATGCCCACCTTTGGTGTTTAGTAGTGTTTGTGTGTGTGCAGTAGTGTTTGTGTGTGTGCAGTAGTGTTTGTGTGTGTGTGTAGAAGTGTTTGTGTGTGTAGTAGTGTTGAAAACCCCAGCAGGCCGCTAACACCTGTTCAGCCACCACGTACTCTGGCTAAACATATAGGGTTGGGCTCCCATCACAATGAGGTTTGTTTTTCCTCATATACGCGAGCAGCGTCATTTAGTTCGGTCTCAGATTGAGCATCGTACCTAGATCTATCACAGCGACAGATTCACTGTCTGACACCGAAGTACAATCGCTCATCATAAACATTTGCCAACAGGTTCACAGAGGCAGAGAGTGTTGTTTACATTGGAGCGTTACTCTCGTGACGTCATCAATAACATGCGTAGCCCTGTTGGGAGGGAAGAAAAAAAATTCGCGCGCTTTTACAAAAGTCGTGCTTTTACGGAAATAAGGCCTGGAAATCAATTATTTTGGTGGATTAGGTGTTTGAATTCAACATAATTAGGCAAAAAAAAAATTGGGTTTCTGGCGTTTATTTTTAAGACCCAAGTTGGGGAAAATGATTTACTTAGAGGGGGCTGCGCTGTGAACAGAATGGTGATGAGAGTAATACAAATTAACGCAGTATATGGGAGGTCGGGTATACGTAAGGAAGTGAGTGGGGGGACATGGGTGGGCGCGATAACGAAAAAATTTATCACGATAACCGATAAACGATAACAATAACTTATCGGCGATAACCGATAATCGATAACTGGCGATAAATTTCTCGCCCAATAAGGCGATAACCGATAAAACGATAAATCCAAAATTCCGATACTAGCGATAACGATATTGATATTTTTAAAAAAAAATCTTAAATGCTATCAGTAAACTGTTAGAAAACCCTACATTTACCTTTTGCCACTAATATCTTCTAAATTCAATGTTTATCCTGTCTCTTCACTAATGAAAAATACTGTTTTTAAGTAAAATTACTACATTTGAAAGTTTAAATACTAAAAAGGTCTTTTTTCACAGCCACAGTCTAGACCCGGTTCTGCAGCATGTTCCCCTTCATAAACAGAGCATGTTGAAGTTTTCATCAGACAGGGGGCTCTTTCTGGCCTGTTGATGTCCTTGCAAGGGAGAACAAGCGCTCCACCGGGCGCTGGACGGCATCGCCGTGTTGACCTCAAGAAGAGGTCAATGAGCACCTTCTCCCCGTTGAAGGGGTGGGTCTGCCAGACTGTCTGTCCATTTGTCCTGCAGCCAAATGAAATAAATTATCGATTATCGCTAGTTTTGGGAAACCAAAGTATCGGCGGAAACCGATGAATCGATAACGCGGGATTTATTTTTATCGGATAACCGATAACGCCCACCTATAGTGGTGGAGTGGTGGAATGGGCCACTACGCTGAATATTAGATCCCGTTCCAAGTGTCCATAAATATTGATTAGATAGGCAACTTGGGGACAATAAGGTGCTAGCGACCAATATTGATGTTTTTTTAAAAACCCACTGCTGAAAGGTACTCTTAAGTGTTCTTGTGTTGAATATCAGGTTTTTACTAATAAAACCCAAAGGCTATGATATATCATGCCCAATATCATAAACATTGGTTTGAAAAAATAGTATTTGAAGGGTTTGCTATCTATATACTCCAGGCATGGTCCAAGTGCCTCCAAGGGAAAAGTAATTACGTCAAAGGGGTTTGGGTAAATATGTTTCTCCATTGATGCGGGAAAGACAGATATTGATGTTCCCCACAAGGGTAGTATGACTTCTTATTCTATAAAAACCATGTTTAAAACGCCACGGCAAATTTTTCGCCATTCAACATTTTGAAATAAACACGGCCCCCAGTGTTCCCAGTGTAATGCCCGGAAATCGGAAAAGACAGGATGGAAATTCTATCATAAAATTTCCCCGGGTTATGTATCTGTAAGAAGGAAAAAGGTTTCAATAACCATATAGTAGGGTCACTTAGGGCGATTCGCTTCACATTAGGTGAAGGAAGTATTTTGAGGGTCTTATCCTAAGCATTTGTTGCCGCTGAATCCGAAAATCGTAGTTGGGTCACTCGTTAGGGGTAATTTTTTCGCGCAATTTGCAATTTGGCAATTTGGCAAAAAAAATTGGCAATTACAAATTGCAGAATGGAACCGGGACGTCGTAGAGACCTCGTTTGGACTCAAATTGAAGCTATTAAGAGTGCATAAAATGTTATTTGTACTCCGTGGTTGTATCTGTTCGCATTACTGAATTATAATGGAAATTAGAGATAAGTGGAAAAAAATGGAAAAAATATAAAGGAAAAATTTGGCCTTAATTTCAATCAAAAGTCATGAAATGTTTCTGGCTGTATCTGTTCTCATAAAGGCACTACCGTCTGATTAATAGAAAATGGTAACTTTTCTCTGACTGTCCCCTCATGGTCGTATTTATGACATACGGTTAATGAAATTTCGCAAATAAAGTAAAATTTCATTGCGCTATAATTTTAGAAATTAGCTAAAAAACCCGAAAATAAAAAAATTCATTTATTATATCCCCACATTTTCCTTCCCAGGTCTCGCAATGAAATCGTGTGTTCATTTGCGGTGCAACTAACGGAGATGTGGTCCTTCGACCTCGGACGCCCAAAGAGGATGTTCGGAGATGCTGGCCAAGTGGGCTTCGAAAGGCGAATTCGTTAGAGGGCCCACAGGAGTGGATCGTCCGCCTTTGGCAAACTACACGTCGTCTAGCCATGCTGCGGTGCATCGGTGTTTTCCTGGAGGGGAGCGGCTTCGACGAGGGCTCCACGAGTGGGGGGTTTGTACGGACCCGCCGCAGTCCGGCAGATGTTTGGCCGGAAACCACGCCCAACCGCGGAATGAGGCACACATAATCCTCACAAGTCCCACTCTAGCTCTCAAGTTCTCTTCCGGGACAATGGAGAGCGCCGAAGAATTCGCCGTCCAGGAGTTGGCAGAGGAGGAAAAGACTGGATTCCTTCAAGAAAGCCCTCGAGATCCTTGCACCAAGCTGCAGATCCTGAGGTCAGCGGGATCAGACGACAGTCCCTTGAGCAAGTTCTCCATGACGTACGTCAAGATGGTCCTCCTGCTTTTGAAACTACACCAGGGCTGTGCGGACAGGAGACTGGGCGCTGCACCTGAAGACGTTGGAGGAGTTCGGACCTTTCTTCTCGCCATGAATCGAAGCTCCTACCCCCGGTTCGCCCCGGTTTACGTGGCCATGATGCAGGACCTCCGCCTCAAGAACCCAAAGAGCGTGGACGTACTTGGAGAAAAAACTGGGTCGTCCGTAAGTCGTTGGTACCTTTCACGTCCCTTGGCTGCGACCATGCCTTGGAACAGGTGACGGACTCTGAAAGGTGACGGTGGGCTTGTAGGGATCACGAAAACCCCTTTCGACGAGGACCAAGTTCTTCTTGATCCAAGAGAACTCTTGGAAATCAAGGCCAAATCATTCGGAAGTCTGCTACGGCATCAAAGCCCCACAAGGACAGCCCAGCGGTTTCACGAAGAAGACACACGAGATGACCAAAGAGGTTGTGGTCTTCTTCGCCAGCTAACCCTTCACTCGCGAGAAAGCCCAACTCACCACCGTCCTTTCCCCGCAAGGTTGTTCCAGATAAGATGGTGGACGCACTGACAAGAATCGAGGAGACTGGAAAGGGAAGCTCTCTTGAAGTACGAAGAGGGAAGGTCAGGACTGCGCAGCAAAGTCCATGGGAGGTCCTGCATCGTCAGCCTACCAATACTTTTCAAAACGCTGGGCAAGAAAGCCAAAGTTTCAATCGGAGGGAAGCAGGTGATTGTCAGGGATCCTCAGACTTCACTCGGCGCCTGCTGCTCGCCCTCCACTCGACAGCAGTCTGGACCTTCGCACCATCATCTCCAACTATGAGTTCTCCCTTTTCCCCCTCTTGCCCTTTGACGACCAAGGCCCCCCCGCGGGTCACGACAAAAAGTGCCCTTCTCGGGTTCTGGAGAAGATGAAAGCGGCGGTCTCCACGGCCTCGCAAACCCCCTTCATCCTCTGCATGCTGGTCCTCGACGGATGGCTATCCTTCAGCAGCAACCCCGTTTCCGGCTCAGCAAAATTTAAGGACCTGGTTGGATCCCTCCTGCAGAGAGTTGCCCAACTGGGTGTTGGCTACGGGAGTTGCACCTTGTCTTTTACAGGTACGACATCGGCGTCCCTCAAAGACAAGACGAGGGAACAGCGAGCCGAGGTGGAGGATACGATATCGACATCAAGCAGCGACGAGGATCAAAGCTGGAATGACCATGGCTAACATCTTGTCCACCAAAAGCAACAAGACTGCTATGACCTCTCTCATTGCCCCCCAAATCCCAGCACCCTTCATGGGGATTACGCGTCGTCTGCGCGTGGCGCGACAAAGCCCTGGCAACTTCTGGACCGGACGGAGCCAAGTTCGCTTCAGAACAAGAGGAAGCGGACACTAAGATGATATATCATCTCTCCATGCTCGACAAAGATGTGGGGGCAACCGTAGTTTCTCGGACACTGACGTCCCTCGTCCTCCTCCCCCGACACTTCCCCCAAAATACCTCCCAACACGTGCCTCCAGCTTGGCAAGACGACTCTTCAACGTTCAGCTCATCCCCGATGAACTGGGCTCTCACGCGGATGTTTATCACGTCCTTCCATGCTCTGACTGGTTGCGACACCACTTGCGCCCTCTTCAGGAAAGACAAGTTGCAAGCTTGGCCTGTGTTCCAGGCGGCCCACAAAGGGAACCCTCGACGCTTGGGTACACTCCGAAGCCCTGGTCCGCTGACGCAAGAGAGCCTGGACGTGCTGTGCCGATTCGTGAGCAGAATTTACGGATTACCTGCTCTCTGCCGCAGGCGAGGTGGGCGGCACTTCAGAAGAAGAAGGTTGGAGCAGCACTGGCCCCTCCGACAGTCAACGCCACCACCCAGCACATTATGCGAGCCCAGCTACAGGCCGTCGTCTGGGAGGGGCTGTGAAGAAGGAGGTTGGGGACCCTCGACCCGACCAAGTACGGCTACGGACCAAACCTGGCGCCTATCCCTTCCACCCTGCCTCCCGCCCCGCAAGTATCATGGTGGGAGCAGTGCGGATGCAAGACGAACTGCTCGACCAATCGTTTCGCTGTCAACGCCTGCAGACTCCTTGTTCGGAGCTTTGCGATTGCTCCCCCGAGATGTGCATCAACGACGAGGAAGATGGGCAGAGGACGTCGATGGCGTAGGCGACTAGATATTCGATTTTTTTCAACTTGTGAACGCTCGCTATCGCAAGTAAGGGATTTTTTTGTGTTCTAATTGTTATTTTCCAAAAATACGCGGAGGAGACTCGGTTTCGTTGTTTGAAATTTTGTGTTCTGGATTAATACTCGGGTCACTTCGGGCGGAAAAAAGGCTTTTGTTTCACCTTAGGTGAAGAAAAGTATTTTGAGGGGGCTTATCCTAAGCATTTTTTTTCAGTTGAAATACCCTGTTCTACGCAATAATTGTACCCACCCTTGCACAAATTCGTTAATTAAATGTGTCCTTTAAAAACAATTGGGTTTTTTATTTTACTTTTTTTAAATAATTAAAATTTTGTTTTTAATTATTAAGAACTCAGGCTTTAAGGCCAAAATTATTCCTTTTATATTTTTCCCAATTTTTTTTCCAATTATCTCTAATTTCCATTATAGATCAGTAATCCGAACAGATACAACACCCCCGGAGTACTCAATAAAAATTTTATGCACTTTAATAAGCTTCAATTTGAGTCCAAAACGAGGTCTCTACGACGTCGGTTCTCATTCTGCAAATTTTTAATTGCCAATTTTATTGCCAAATTGCCAAATGCAAAATTGTGCGAAAACTTACCGCTAACGAGTGACCCAACTACGATTTTCGGATTCAGCGGCACAAAATGCTTAGGATAAGACCCTCAAAATACTTCCTTCACCTAAGGTGAAGCGAAAAGCCTTTTTTCCGCCCTAATGACCGACTATATGTTGTTCTGGGGCAAGTTGTCGCCTAGGCCCAGCATATGGGGGGAACAGGTTTTCTTATTATACTAAGGTCAATCAAATCTTTTCTGTTCTCGTAAAAATTTTATCTTTCTAAATTTTTCTTTCTTTCTCCCACTTACTTCTATCTCCCCCCCCCCCCCCCCATACACCCAGAACACAAGTCCAGATGTGTGGGACATTTATTTCGCGACCTTCGATAACTGGTAGATTCAAAACTTGTCATCCTCCCTTACCCTCCTGACAGATCAAGGAAACACTCTTAGATTCTTAATGTCCTTCAAAATAGACACAATAGTGACAGATCACGTTATAATGGGTGGGTTAGTCGAGTTATTCGCTAAAAATTTAAAGTCGACCAAATTTCTATTCCGACTCCGATACCTCGTCGCTCTGGAAAACACGTTTGTAGGCTGAACAAAAAGGGAGAACACCTCTCCCCGAATATTAGAATAAATGTATTAAATTCTTCTATATCAAAGTAAAGAACTGTATTATAGGGAGCCATTTCATATGCATACTTGGGTTTTATTAGCTAATTAGAGTCATTCGTGGTCTTATACTCCCTTCAGGGGAAGCCTTTCCTAAGGATCCGAACATTCCCTTTCTTCCCGCTTCTCCCAATTTGCCGTGGGATACCACGAGGACGTTAGTCATCTCTCTCCTCCCTTCAAGGTAAGACATACAGTAACTCCCCTCCATCTTCCCCCTTGTTATAGTGTATCTATCTATATATCTATATATAGGTACAGTTGTTTAGTTTTCATTAACGCATAGGAGGCCTGGCCTGTCCTTATAAGTGTTATTAAAGAGTCATCTCTCTACTCCCTTCAAGGCTCCGGCGAGTGTCTGCCGAAAAAGAAGCCAAGCCACATACCACAGTGAACACCACACCAACCCATTACTCTCACATTTTTCTCTCCTATATAGATATTCCATGTATACCTATAGTGCTCAGTTGATACGGACATAGATGGTAGTTCTAAGGACAAAATTCAGTGAGTTAGGTTATGCTTCGTAGAGCTTTCCTGCGCCAAAATTAGATTCATACATGTATCTAGGATCTCAAACAAGAGAAATAATATTTCATGGTGAAAAAACCGGATGATGTTTAAAATATAGCTTCTTGTGTTTATTGCAAAACCCCCAGGTGTTTATTCCCTTGTTATGGAAATACTTCCCCAAGTCTCCAAAAAGAGTTTCAGCCTCACTCGGTATAATACTAAGTATCCACCCCGACTACCAATAATTCTCATATAGTAAATCGTGTTCAGGGAGTAAACCATAGAACTACTCGCCTGAACTGGTGGCAGCATTTCCCCTTACTAACCTTAAGTTCATCCCAATTCAGTTGTGACGAGGAGATTTTATTAGTCAATGAAGAATTCTAACAAATTAATATCATTCAACCCAAAGGTGTCAGCAACTTAAAAACCCTGGCATCACACCAGATCTACAGATTAATATGTGGATCTACAGATATTAGGTCGTTTAAAATTTTTAGATCTTGCCTCTAAAATTGGCTAAATCTACAGATTTGTTCTCAGATATATACCCAAGTCTATAGATTTCTACAGGTATTTTGCCCGAGTTTCTCAGATTTATATGAATATTGTCTGGCAACATTGATGGCCCCATCTCAGGCTTGTCTGCCACACGTACTACGATGTATATAGTCTGGGGTAGAGTACCTTGAATAATAGAGTAGCGACAGCTCCATTTATGGGCGCCATCTTAGTACCAGGGCCTCTTCGTTCACCCAAGACCCGCGGAAGTTCTCAAGGCATGACCCCGCAGTATATCATGTCATACATGTATAAAGGATATACTGTTATCTTCGGAAATGCTTGTTCTATAAGATTATCACATAAAACATAGTAAAACATGTTAAGCTCCGCGGACGCCACCGCTCCGCTACTCCCGAAGAGGGGAAGGAAGGAAATTGCGTGCGCGGAGGCTCAACGGGGGGTGTTGATATACGTAGCTCCTGTTTTAGCGTCCCCCCAACCCGCTATGGTTCTTCCAATCGGTCGCTGGTCGTGGCATGACAAATAACCCCGGCACCTCTACCTGAAGGCGCCGGGTTGGGCTTTATCTCCTTGTACCGGCAGGTACGACGGGGCAGTGCCCGTAGCTTCGGAGATACGGGGAGCTTACCTCCCCAGGCTTATAACGCCCCGGGCTTTACCCGGGGGGCGACCCTCCCTGTTCCCCCCCGAGGCCCCTAGCTTGCATAGTTGCCCCGGGGTCAATCCATTATCGCCCGCCCCTGTCATGCACTGTCAATCATATAGATACATCACCATCTGCTGCGTCGCCTTCAGGAAGACCTGTATGTGATGCTCAAGAGGTCCTAAGATCCTGTTGCAGGTGCCTCGTAATGCCCCGGGGTTCCGGGGGGGAACCCAGAGGAAGCCTCCTGAAGGAGGTATTTAGTAGCGCGTTGTAGTCGC
>JACEEZ010025689.1:24713-29713 GCA_016584305.1 Chionoecetes opilio | reverse complement strand
CTTTATTTAATGTGTTTTACTATGTTTTATGTGATAATCTTATAGAACAAGCATTCCGAAGATAACAGTATATCCTTTATCATAGACCACTGTATACCTGGACTGTTCACGCGACAATGTTTTGAATTGCGGGGCTGCATAGGGGCCCGCGGGGCGCCCGAAAAAAGAGATATAGTGGTCTATGGACTATCATATAGACTGGTTTATCAGTATATATGGTATACTGTAATCTTCGTAAATGTTTGTTCTATAATATTATCAAATAAAAACAGTAAAACACGCTAAAGAAATGCCATTACGAGACTATGAAGAAATATGCATGAACTTAATATTCACTTAACTCTTGCCATTTAAAACTTTGCGAGTCAACTTTTATCATGAAGGGTATCAATAGAAGCGCAATTTTATTACCTTTCCATTGATGTATTCGTTATTTGATAAATTAATTAGAAACCATGCATAAATTAGCGTTAAATAAAAAAAAAAATCATCAATCGGTAATTTTCCCGATTGATGTTATTTATTTACTTATATATTTCGTTTTCTGATAAATGATTTAGTACCATGTATAAATTAGCGTTGCCTAAATAACTAACCTCATCAATCGGGACTATTACCCGATTGATGATTTTATTTATTTAGTTAACGCTAATTTATGCATGGTTCTAATTCATTTATCAGATAACGAAATATAGCAATGGAAAGCTAATAAAATTGCGCTTCTATTGATACCCTTCATGATAAAAGTTAACTCGCAAAGTTTTAAATGGCGAAGAGTTGAAGTGAATATTAAGTTCATGCATATTTCTTCATAGTCTCGTAATGGCATTTCTTTAGCGTGTTTTACTGTTTTTTATTTGATAATATTAGAGAACAAACATTTACGAAGATTACAGTATATCATATATACTGATAAACCAGTCTATATGATCCGTATATATATATATGAATCCGAGCGGCCCTCCGACTTCGGGCCCTTGCGCGACAGGCCGATATTCCGTGCGCAGTCCAGGTATATAGTGGTCTATGCCTTTATACATGTATAACATGATATACTGCGGGGTAATGTCTTGAGAAATTCCGCGGGTCTTGGGTGAACAGCGAGGCCTTGGTACTAAGATGGCGCCCAGAAGACCTTTATGTGCCAAGAGCCAGGACAGACTGGTGCCAGACCCATCACTGTACACAGGCCTTAACTATGGAACAATTTGCCTTCATGCATCATTAATTATGGAAGTCTACACTTTTAAGTCTTGACTTATAAATTTACTTTTAATTGACCCTAAGTGAACTATAATTTGTTTCCCCATATCAAATAGCAGTTGCATATGTTAGTAGTATTTTAAAGATATTTGAAGTGACTTTTAGTTCTTATTGTTTAATGTTATAATTAATTTCCTTTTAATGTTTCGTTTGACTTTCTTTTTATGTATTTTTTTTTATATGCGTGACTTTCAGAAGAAGTTTCATTTTTAGTATATATTGCATAGAACATCTGTGATGTAAGTTTGATAGTAAAACCATGTTTCATGGAAATAAGATATTTATTTATTTATTTACTCCCCCTCTCACTCCTTCTCTCAGAGTCTTCTCCTTCATCTTCGGTCGGATAACACTTCATGCAACCGGCACAATACATACCTGAACATAGACTGTGTTTACTATTGCAGATTAAACCCTGCCATGAAAGGAAAATAGAGACAGACAGCATTATGAGTGTTTGTTCATACATGACAATAGTCATGTTCATAGTTTCATCCTAAATTTTACCGATATTTGCCACCTTTATAGATAAACAGGGTAAATATACAAGGAAATGCAAATAATATAAAAAGTATGTTGTTGATGTGTACCTTTATAGAAGTTTTATAAGGAAAAGTAAAAATTAATAACAGAAGCAAATAATCCAACTATACACTAAAATAAAAAATGT
The DNA here is from genome assembly GCA_016584305.1 of Chionoecetes opilio. Taxonomy (NCBI): domain Eukaryota; kingdom Metazoa; phylum Arthropoda; class Malacostraca; order Decapoda; family Majidae; genus Chionoecetes; species Chionoecetes opilio. The sequence continues at coordinate 27,780 of JACEEZ010025689.1, read as the reverse complement.
ATTTAAACCTCAGATTTTAATGCACAAAGGGCCAGTGTAATACTGATTGGTCAGGTAATTGCAACCAAAGTAGCCAGTAAATACGATTAACATTCATATTCAACAAATACAATTTCTCATAACTAGTTTCATAATTTTGTATTTCCTATATGCAGAAACACTCTTGACCCAAAACCTAATCCTACTTAATGTCACCAAACCGAACGTATTAGGTATATACACTGATGCTCCTGTAGTACTTTTTCAAAGTTTAGTGCATACACACAACCCTCGATTTTACGGACCTTTATATAACAAATATCGGCTTCAACACTTTTTCTGCCAGTCGGGAATATGCGTGCTTTTACCGAATAAGTTCAGTATATGCGTTGTACGGTTCTGATTGTTTTTAATTGCCCTGTATTCGTGTAGTATTTGTGATGGCTGCATGTATGTAAGTAAGTATACGAACTTTCGTCAGATGTAACGGACAAAGTTCACGATACACGGAATTAGTCGGAAATAGGGAACTTCCACCTAATATAACGACCACAATTTGTTACATGCGAAAAGTTTGAATCACTCTGATAATTATAACCTCGCATCCTTCCCCCAAATTGTTCGTCAAAGCGAGAGTACATCATTTACACCATTAATTATATGTCAACATAAAAATCAGGTACACCAAAAAATAGCCATTAATCCTTCTTTCATAAACATACTAATTTAACCAAAATATACAGAAATACACCATATTATTATATATATATTAATATATATATATATATATATATATATATATATATATAGATATATATATATATATATTATATATATAATATATATATATTATAATTATATATATATATATATAATATATATCTATATATATATATATATATATATATATATATATATATATATATATATATATTATATATATATATATATATATTAATATATATGGTAAATCTTAAGAACAAGGGCTCCACCCCCTATCTTCTTCTTCTTATAGCCAACAAGCGTTGGGGACATGGTGGAAACCGGGTTTTTGGGTGGGGGAGCACACACATCAGGGAAATATGGCCCCACAAAAAAAATCCATAAACTAGGGAAATTTCCCTAGTTCATAGACTTTATCGGGGCCATATTTCCCTTATATGTGTGCTCCCCCACCCAAAACCCGGTTTCCACCATGTCCCCAAGCTTGTTGTCTATAAGAAGAAGAAGAAGATAGGAGGTTGAGCCTTTATTCTAAAGATGACAAAACTCTACAGACCTAACCTAGCACCCCCCCTCGAGCCCATCGGGCTGTGCACTAACCTAACCTAACCTTACCTGACCTAACCTAACCCTACTGTACTTAGTTTTTCTCAAGAACCTGAAATTTAATATCGGCCATGTAGGCAAAATAAGGATCGGCACTCATTAAAATCTAAACAGATTAAGGACAGTAAGTATAACACATAGAGCCAACATTTGGGTCAGCTTACCGTGGAGCCCTGTCTTAAGATTTTCCCTCAACGCAATGCTAGTCATTTCCACAATACCTATCAGCACCTCTACCTACACATTAATATTGTTCATGTCCGTCAACAGTAATGTAATGCATACTTAAGATATCTTGCAATGTTTTGTGGTGGAATTCGGATGATGGTGAAGGTTTATGGTACTCTCGTCTCCGTCGGCGAGAGTTCCAACATTTTCACGTTCTCAACAAGTGTGAGAGATCTCTAAGAACCAAAATTGGAGCATAATGAATCAGCGAAAACGTTTCCGGTCTGGTTTTGATAGCATAATTAGTAAAATTAGAAAAACAACGTCTTGTGTTAATGTTAAAAGACTAGAGAAAGTTATTTCACCAGACGATCGACGTTCTCCTATCACCATGTCATTCCATTTTAGCTCTATTAGTGTGGTCCGAAAGTTAAGCCCGTGCTACTAAATGTACAAATCAGGCTAATTTGTGCCATATTATCAGCGAAATTCAGCAAAAACTACTACGTCGCAGCTAGGCCCTATCGTCAGCCTGATAAGACATCATTCTTTCACCAGTTTTAAAGTTGTCCTGTCGTGTCATTAACCTTGTATATTCTTGTTCGTGGTCTTAAGGTAAGTGCATGCTTCTGAATGTACATCTATGTGTTTACTTGTGTCCTGTTATCTGTAATTACAGTATTTCTACGACGATACTCACTGTGTCAGAATCTCTGCCCTCCCCGCCATATTTGTTGTTATCTCTGACGTCACTGCAACAAGCGGGAAGAAGCCGTGGTAAGCGAGCCCTGGCTCTCGCTTCTTATGGCTTCTTACGGCTTGACCAGCTGGGCCAATCCGTAAGAAGCCGGCTTCTTAAAAGTGCCTCGCCATAACAGAAAACGCAAGCTGCAAGAAGCCGGCTTCTTACGGCTTCTTCACCAAAATTCGCCTTATGATCCCTGGTGATATCCTATGGTGCTATCACAGGCGTGGCAGCTGACCTGACTTCTTCAGGAAGGCACAAGTACAGCAGATAACGGAGTGTTGTGCGGGTTTATGGCCAAATTAACTGATAAAAAAGTATTTAAATTATTATATTAAATGTATTTAAGTACAACCCAGCTAACCATCACCGGCGGGCCTACGTAGGCTGTAGAGCGGCGAACGGCGGCCGCTGGCGGCAAATTTACCTCCGTCAGCCCTCCGAAGGCCCGCTGGTGTATTTTCAGACGGGATAATTTACTATGTTGAAAATTAATGTACAGAATTTCAAGAATTGAATATTTCTATGTGTAAACATTTTGAAACAAGTTATATGATTATCTTGCTGTAGTATTACATCAGTAGTGACAAGCAGCGGCAACTTGACGTCAATCCTCCGGAGGCCAGCTAGTAGGTATTTGTATAAGTGGGAAATATTCATTTCATATTATATATATTAACTCAGTAATATACATAGTATCTCAATATCGGTACCATCACTATCATTAGGCCTGTTCAAACTATTAAAAATTGTTATAAAAGTTTTTATAATAGTTTATAGAAATTATCATATATCAGTTTATTTCAAATATTTCAGCTTAATCAGGAACACCGGAGAAAAAAAATA
>JACEEZ010025689.1:0-22578 GCA_016584305.1 Chionoecetes opilio | reverse complement strand
AAAAAAAGAACCGGGAAATAAAAAAAAAAAAAAAAATGGCTTAGGGTAATCTCATTGAGCTTAACAAAAAGTTTCTCCCTTATTTGGTCTAGGGTTAATAGTTTCATAAAAAAAAATTGGGACCCCAATAAAGGTAGTGTTTTGCCTTTTTAAGCCCCTATTTGTCGTTTTTTTTTAGCACACAGTAAAAAATATCTAAAACCCCATGGTACATTTGCAAAAACAATAATTTTGTTATATTTTTTTTTTTTTTACAAATTCTTCCAGACCCAAAAAATTTTTGAATTTTATATAAAAAAAAAAAACGCTTTTCTGTTTCGAACGGAAAAAATCAAGGGAAGCAAATTTTGTAGAGCTCCAAAATTCCTGACCTGACACTTTTCCAAAACTGCTCTCAGTCCAATATTTAGACTGTAAAATCAAAACTTTTTGGGCCCCGCAACTGTGTCAACTTCACAGTCACCCACTTTTGTACCATTTTATAACGAAAAAAGTATTACATACACACAGGGGGGATTGAGTAGGATTGGTTAGAGATCGCAATATAACTCGTCACGGGCACTTCTGTCTCTGACTTTTTTTTCGGGGACGTGCAAACACACTTTAAAGCAACCTCACACACACAACACCTTTCAAACACACGTGTACCACACTCCCCTGAAAACTCCCCCTCACATTCCTTAAAGGGGGCAAATTTTTGGTGGAAAACCCAAAGAAGCCGGGCTTCTTAGGGCTCTTGCGGTTCTCTCTCGTTTTTTGGGGCCTCCCAGAACGGCTGACGTGTTTTCCCGAGGCTCCCCCTGGGCGCTCACGCTGAAAATTTAAAACAAAAAACCACAAAATGCGAAATGCCCTCGAATGAAACCCATTAAAAAGTTAGATACTGACTGACAAATTTTGTGATGGTCGCACACATACCTTTTCCTTTTAATGTTTTTTTGCTCCAAAACCCAAGGACTATTATAGGGAAAGGGAAAAGAGGCGGGACCTACGGACATCATGGGGGGCGGGGTGGGTCGGTTCCCACATTAGAAACTTTTTTTTTTTTAACTGCTGCATCGGGGAAAGGGTCGGTATAATGGGGATTTCTTACGCCATCATCGGGCCCGCCAGTGCCCGGATTTTCCCTTTGGGTTTGGGGCTATTTATATTTTTTTTGGGAAGAGGGGGGGCTTTTTTTTCATTCTTGGCAAATTTTTTGGCATTAAATTAATCTCTCTCTCTCTCTCTCTCTCTCTCCCCTCCCCCTCTCTCTTCTCTCCCCCTTTCTCTCTCTCTCTCTCTTTTCCTCTCCTCTCTCTCCCCCCTCTCTCTTCTCTCTCTCCCCCCCCAGCTTAATAATTACTGTAGGGGATAGGGACTAAACAATACTTTTTTCAATTTATTTTTATTTTTTAAAACTGCAAAATATTGCAGCTAACTAGCTATTGGGGAGCTAGAAAGAAGGATCGTTTTTCCTATCATAAAAGAGTTAAGTGGGGTTAACTTAAAAAGACAGATATATTTATGAAAATTTTTCGCTGTTTATAAGGCTGAAATGGTTTATCCGGAGTGTATCTAGTTTTCCATTGTCAGGGGAAATACAGCCATACAACAAGGCAGCAAAAAGACCTTTATGTGCCAGGCCAAAAACAACTGGTGCCAGCCCCATCACTGTAAAAAGGCCTTAACTATGGAACTTTTTGCCTTCATGCTCTTAATTAGGAAGTCTACATTTTTAAGTCTTGATTTAAAAATTTTATTTTTTATTCACCCTAAGGAACTTAATTTGTTTCCCATATCAAATAGAGTTCATAGTTAGTTATTTTAAAAGATATTTGAAGTGACTTTTAATTTTTTTGTTTAATTTATAATTAATTTCCCTTTTTAAATGTTTCGTTTGACTTTCTTTTTATGAAATTTTTTTTTATTTCGTGATTTTCGAAGTTTAATTTTTGTAATATTGCATAGAACACTTTGATGAAATTTTGATAGAAAAAACCATGTTTCAGGGAAATAAGTTTTTTTATTTATTTATTTACTCCCCCTCTCACCCCTTTCCCTCAGAGTCTTCTCCTTCATCTTCGGTCGATAACACTTCATCAACCGGCACATCATCCTAAAAACATAGACTGTGTTACTATTGCAGTTTAAAACCCTTCCCATGAAAGGAAATAGAACAACAGCATTTGAGTGTTTGTTCATACATGGAATAGTCATGTTAAGTTTCATCCAAAATTTTCCGATATTTGCCACCTTTTAGAAAAAGGGGTAAATTAAAAGGGAAAATGCAAATAAAATATAAAAAAGTATTTTTGTTGATTGTACCTATATAAAGTTTTATAAGGAAAAGAAAAAATTAATACAGAAAAAATAATCCAAATATAACTAAAAAAAAAAAAATTTTAAACCTCAATTTTAATGCAAAGGGCCATGTAAACTGATTGGTCGGAAATTGCAAAAAAAGTAGCCAAAAATCCTTTAAACATTCTATTCAAAAAAATAATTTCTCAAAACAAAATTTCAAAAATTTGTTTTCCTATATGCAAAAACATTTGACCCATAACCAAATCCTTTTAAATGTCACCAACCGAACTATTGGGGTATATACACTGATGCTCCTGTGTACTTTTTCAAAGTTTTGTGTATCACACAACCCTCGCTTTTACACCTTTTGATAACAAAAATCGCTTCAAAAAACTTTTTTGCAGTCCGGTATTGCGTCTTTTTTCCGAAAAAGTTTTAGTATTGCGTTGTACCTTCTGATTGTTTTTAAAATTTCCCTGTATTCGTGTGTATTTGTGATGGCTGCATGTATGTAAATATACGACTTTCGTCAGATTTAACGGGCAAATTTCCCATACACGGAATTGTCGGAAAAAAGGGAACTTTCCCCCTCATAAACGACCCCAATTTGTTATAGGAAAAGTTCGGGGCACTCGGATAATTATAAACCCCGCATCCTTTCCCCCAAAATTTTTTCGTCAAGCGAGGGTTTTCTGTAAAATCATTTACACCCTTAATTAATGTCAACATAAAAACGGGACCCAAAAATGCCATTAATCCTTCTTTCAAAACATACAAAATTTTAAAAAAAATATACAAATACATCATAATATATATATATATATTGGGGAAATCTTAAGAAAAAGGGCTCCACCCCCTATCTTCTTCTTATACCAAAAAGCTTGGGGGCAAGTGGAAAAACCCGGGTTTTTGGGTGGGGGGCCCACATAAGGGAAAAATGGCCCCCCCAAAAAAACCCTAACTAGAGAAATTTTCCCCAGTTCTAGACTTTTATCGGGGCCATTTTCCCTTATATGTTGCTCCCCCACCCAAAAACCCGGTTTCCCCATGTCCCCCAAACTTGTTTTCTATAAGAAGAAAAGATAGGAGGTTGAGCCTTTATTTTAAAAGATGACAAAACTCTACAGACCTAACCTACCCCCCCCCCCCCCCCTCGAGCCCATCGGGTTGTGCACTCCTAACCAACCCCCTACCTGACCTACCTGACCAACGTAACCCTACTGGGCTTATTTTTTTTTTCAAGAACCTAAATTTAATATCGGCCATGTAGGGAAAGTAAGGATCGGGCCCCATTAAATCAAACAGATTGTTAAAAGGGCATATATAACACACAGACCAACATTTGGTCAGCTTACCGGGAGGGGCCCTTTTAGTTGTTCTTAAGATTTTCCTTCAAAGCAAAGCAGTCATTTTCCCACAATACCTACACCCTCACCTACCATTAATTTGTTCATGTCCGTCAAAAGTAAAGTAATGCTACTTTAAAATATCTTGCAATGTTTTTTTGGTGAAATTTGGATATGGTAAGGGTTTATGGGACCTCGTCCCGTCGGGGGAGTTCCAAAATTTTCACGTTTCAAAAAAGTGCGGAGATCTCTAAAAACCAAAATTGGAGCATAAAGAATCAGCGAAAACGTTTCCGGTCTGCTTTGATTGCATAATTAGAAAATTAAAAAAACTTTCGTCTGGTTTTTATGGTTAAAAGACTAAGAGTTTTTTTCACCAGACGATCGCGTTCTCCTATCACCAGTCATTCCTTTTAGCTCTATTAGTGTGGTCCGAAAAATTAAGCCCGTGCTACTAAATGTACAGATCAGGCTAATTTGTGCCATATTATCAGCGAATTCAGCAAAACTACTACGTCGCAGCTAGCCCATCGCAGCCTGATAAAACATGCTCATTCTTTCCCAGTTTTAAAGTTTTTTTCGTGTCATTAAAACCTTTTATATTCTTGTTCGTGGTCTTAAAGGGTAAGTGCATGTTTTCTAAATGTACATCTATGTGTTTACTTGTGTCCTGTTATCTGTAATTACAGTATTTCTACGACGATACTCACTGTCTGAGAATCTCTGCCCTCCATGCCATATTTGTTGTTATCTCTGACGTCACGGCAAGAAGCCGTGAGAAGCCGTAGTAAGCGAGCCCTGGCTCTCGCTTCTTATGGCTTCTTACGGCTTGACCAGCTGGGGCAATCCGTAAGAAGCCGGCTTCTTAAAAGTGCCCCGCCATAACAGAAAACGCAAGCTGCAAGAAGCCGGCTTCTTACGGCTTCTTCACCAAAATTCGCCTTAACAGTGCTACGCGAAAAATATATCCGGGGGGGGGGGGGGAGCCTTTCATGCGAGAGCACGCACGCGCACGTCTGTCTAGTCTCTGAGACGGGAATCTGAGAGACTGAAGCCGCGAACGCGCGAAGTACCTTTGTTCTGTAAAAAAAACGTTCGCCGTGAAATGTATCACTACGAGGCTGCGGAAAATGGTGGGAAGCAATGTTGCCCTCCCAAATACCTCAAGAACCGGATTTTTTTCGACAATACGTTATAGAGGGAAAAATCCAGATTTCAACAGGCTTCCCTGTGGTATAAGCAGATTAAAATTCCATTTATACATAACCTCATTAAGTTTGTTTTTAGGGCATATTACCCGAAAAAAATATTGCAGAGATCAAGGGAGCGATTTCATACATACGTAAAACTCTTGCGAATACGAAATGTACATTTTTCAAAGTGGAATACGATTCCTGCAGACACGCTCTCCATCAAGACATAAAACAAATTGTTAGATGGATAAGAGATAGATGTATGGTGCATCAATAAGCTGCTGGTTATTGAACGGCACAAGGGTGCGCAAAATATAAAAACTGTTATATCTCAAATATTTATAAGCAAAAGAGAAACGGATAGAGGTTTAGGGTAAAATCTCGTTGAGCTAAAAAAAAAAGTATTCTGCCTTATTTGGTCTGGGGTCATAGTTTCATAGAAACAAATTGGGAAACGCAATAAAGGTTGTGCTTTTACCATTAGAAGCTGCCGAAAATTTGGTCATTTTATTATCACACAGACGTAAAGATGATCTAAATAGCAATTGTACTCTAAATTTTTCATCCTAAAAAACTCCCATAATTTTTTTTTTTATCAAAATAATTGATATATCTCAAAACGTGCATTTGGGAGGATAGCCATAGGGTAGATCTCGTGAAGCTGGACATATATTTTGTCTTTTTTTCTTCTAGTGTACATACGTAAAAATGATATCAGTAACAATTGTGTATCATGTTGTTGTTATTAATTGTTGTTCAAAGTCATTTTTCCTGTGACGAATTTGTGGAGGTCTTGGTCCTAGTATTGGTACCTAGTATATATTATGATTATAGCTCACTACTGATTTGTCTGTGCCACTGAAGATGGTACACAGTAGTTTATATCATGACTATAATCCCGCCCTGTTTCAGTGTTGTTTATGCTTTGTATCTGCAAATATAAAATGTTTCAAATTTTTACTACTCGTTTTTTTTGGGGGGGCACGAAAAGATGGCAGGAAGACATTCAAAACGTAAAACACTAGCTGGCGATCTTAGTGTAGGCCGCCACTCGGTTGATATTTTCGTAATTTGTTCATTAATAGCCATTTAAAATGACACAGATGATGGACACAAAAAGACATAGACTCTCCAGATAGCCCTTCTAACATTCCCTGAAAATTATGGATGCAGAAATGTAATTTTTAACGACACCAGACGTCTGTAAATCGAAAAAGACGTTTCTCATGGCGACTTTAGTGTTATCTACGGTACCAATCTATACTAATAAAGCGAAAGTGTGTCTGTCTGTCTGTGTGTCTGTGTGTCCGCGATAGGTGCCGTCCCCAGTGGCGCAATCCCCTCATATGGCACAGTTTTGGAACCGGGTTGACCAGGGGAAGGTTTTAAGCCCAGTTATGGGATGATCCGATCACTTTTCTTCTTCTTTTTAGCAGCCTATTAGCGAGAATTGTGAAAAAAAAGTGGGTTGCGAGAATTGAGGAAACCTTGATGTAGGGTGATGGGTAATGGGTGAGTGAATGGATGGTGTGATGGGTAATGGGTGTCGGGTGATGGGTGAGTGAATGGGTTGGGGGTGATGGGAGGGAATAGGTGGGGGGTGATGGGTAGTGGGTTGAGTGAATGGGTGTGTGGTGATGGGTAATGGGGTGGTGAATGGGGGGGGGGTGATGGTAATGGTGAGTGAATGGGTGGGGGGTGATGGGTAATGGGTGAGTGAATGAGTTGGGGGGGGATGTGAATGGGTTGGCGTTAATACTACATTTCTAAAATCCGATTTCAGGAAAGTTATAAGGGGCTATCTGGAGAGAGTCTGTGTTTGGGGTTGGGTGGGGCCTTCGCGCCTACCAAACCCCCCGGTTGGGTTTTGGCAAAGTGAGAAAAAAGAATGTCGGCTTATACGGCGTACCCTAACCAGGGTACCAAAATAGTTGGATTGGTGTTACGATGGGAGGAAGGGACCAAGACAGGGCGATGGTGCCCGACAGCTATGGGAAAACTGCACAAGGTTTGATCAGGGAGGAGAATGTGTCAGGGACACAGAGGAGCCATCTGGAAGGTACTTTGGCACTTTGTACCAGGGGACCGTGCACCTGAAGAAGCCTGCGTCAAGGTGGCTCAGGTCTCTATTGATCTGCTGGTAGGACATTACGGACCCACCGACTCACTGATCGTACTGCAAGGTGACCAAACTGAGGCCAAAACACGGAGGTGGAAGTGTACGGTATCACGCCCATTTGGAGACAGATGCTGGGACGAAACCATTCTGGAGTATATGGTGTTGCACACAAACGAGTTGCCCCCTGCGCCACCTTATCACCAGCATCGAAGGCCTACCTCATCTGACACTGGTTCACGGTCCAGTGTGCAGTCTGCTGTCCAGCGGGTGAATGAGAGGCAGTTACAACCAGAGTCAGAGGAGGTTGCAAGGCGTCGTGAAGATCCTACGGATATCCGGAGTATATCCTGGTCCAACATGTCCATGACAGCAGTGTCTCATACCAGCTGGTCCAGGCTGTGAAGCGGGGCGTTCTCCCGTCCGAGCTGCAGGAGGATCAAGTGTGGCAAGGTGTCCCACTCCAGATGCGTTCACCACAAACAGTCGGCTCAGTGTACATGTGGACCAGAAAGCATGGACTGACTGGCAAAGGAACTGGTACACCCTGGGAAAGCCTAGTCAAGTACTCCTGCAGGTTGTTTACTTCAAACTCTACTACGACATCAAGGCTCACCACAGACTAGCGGACGGCCCCAAGCACAATCCTCACGTCAGCTCAGAGTGATGAGTCGCAGCCCAGAAGGTCCAAACAGCTGTGACCTTCTACGTGCGGACAGGAGCATGTTCGCACACTCAGAAATGTGTCCTCCTCTCGCTGATGGCCGATGTTAAGAATGAGGACGACCGCAGGTTCGCCGTGACCCAGATTTTGAAGCTGAGGGTTGGCAGGAGTATGGGGACAACCAGTGTAAGGACTCGCATCACACCCAAGCTGAACTGGTCAGCCACAGCTTGCAGACACTGATAAGTTGGCAGCATGGCCAGGTGCACGAGCCGGCATTCAACCTGTCACTGTACGGGTGATCAGGATCCAGGAGATCATGGTCAAGCTGTACGATGTTCCGGAGTATATCATCCACACCAAGAGCACCGAAAGAGACGGAAGCAGGTGACAGAGGTGCGGCCAGCAGTGGTGGGGCAGCAGGACAGAGATGGGTTTATTCCGGCTAGGGCACACCATCCGGGAGACCATGCCCTGCTTCAGGTCTAAGAAGGACATGATGGAAAATTCTAAGCCAAACGTTAGAGGGCTTGATGACACTGTGTGTAGTGCATGAGAAACCAACTGATCAGAAAGAGCTTCACCACGCTAGTCATTTGGAACTCATTATTGGTGCAGATGCAAATAAACAGGACCAACCGGGACACTGCGTATCATTTAAGAATTATTCGATAAGGCGTGCAATATAAAAGGTGCATTTTGCCTAGTAAGACTGCCTCAAATGCAAAATGGAGGAATTAGATAAATCGTCTTAAGAATTCCATTTACATAGGAAATTGGCGTGCCAAAAGCTGAGAAAAAAGAATTTTGTTATACGGCGTACCCTGATATGCATATACGGGGGGCATACACGCATGCACGCTCGCACGCATTCGAGGGAGATATGTGAGGGGGATGTCATAATTATCAGTCTGACTTTTCATAAAATAAGAGATAACAGTTGACATCAAGGGGCATTATACAGCACCTCCTTGTTAAAGTCTTAGGAAAAGTGGATTTGGGGAGGGGGTTATTTAGTTAAGCTTACCCTTTACGGACCGCATGACGAATTCGTCATAAATTTTCCCCGGGTTTACACTAGGCAGAGGAAATGTAAGCACCCCTGTGTCAGCCCCCGAGAATTAGTCTAGTCCCCCTCTCATAAAAAAGGCAGTGGAAGGGGGCTATGGTCAAGCTTCCCGCGCCAATTCTCATCCTGTTGGCCAAAACACGGTGTGAGGCTTGGGTTTTTTTCTCCTAGATTTTCGAAAATGGATGAAATTTCGGGTTGTCACTGGTTCATTTTTGTTTTTCTGAATCAAAATGTTTTTGATCCCGTAAATAAACGAACCCGCTTTTTATTTTTGAAATTTAGAATTAATGAGCAATTATATTAGGTGACGTATTCGCATGTCAGTCATGTGGTTATGACATTAGGATATAAGTAGTGAAAAAATAATGTTATTTTCTAGCCTAGGAGCGGGTGTCAATATGTTACTGTAGTTTAGTTGCATCGGGCCCTATCCAAAAAAAATTTAATGTCTATCCTAATAATGACGTACTTTTTTTTGATAAAAGAACCCGGGATATGAACGAAAATTGAAGTAGAATGTAATGGGGTTTGTGGGCATTACCTTTCTACTTTTCTTATGATATCCCTGGCTTTTTGAGGCTTGAGTATCAGTTTTTATTAAAGGTTTAGAAGCGGGGCAACTTTGCAGAGAAAATACAGGAATTGTGCCAGTTGCAAAAGATAAGGGGCTTAGTTTTGAATCTTCAGATGAGGATGAAAAGGACATGGAGATGTTAGGTTGGGTTACCTGAGACAGGTGACATTGACCTGGGTGGGTAAAAGTTTTTTTGTGTTTGTTGGTGTGTGTGTGTGTGTGTGGTGTGTGGGGTGTGTGTGTGGAAAATATTTTATCCTTTTCCCTTTTTGACATGACCAATTCAAGCAATCTGGTAGTAATGTTTTTCTGATTCACTTTTTGGTTGAACCCTTTTTGGAAAAACTTCATGTCATGCATTGTAAAGGAGTACAGTAAAATCGGTTTTTGTCTCTTATTTAGCATCGAGTTACTTTCACAGTGTCCCAAAAATGAACGTACGACGAAGTCGTAGTGGAAAACAGGATTGGAAAGGGAAACATCACAAAAGAAAACATTGTTTTTCTGAGTTGCCCCTGATGATTTAGAGGTCTTCATGACCCTTCCACATTTCCCAATTTCCTAAAACATAGGAAACACACAAGCACCAACCCCTCAAGACGAGTACTGGGACAAAGAAAACCCCAGACAGCCCCCCCTTCATAAATCCCAATTTTACCCCTATGTGTTGAAGCTCAAAAGAGTGATCTGAAACATATTTGGGGGAAACCCCGGGTTTGGGGGTTTTTTTCAAGAATTTTTTCACTCCGATTTTTTAGAAAAAAAGTCCATCAGTTAATCTCTATGCTACACAAAAAAATGTAAACAAACCACTGTCTTAGTAGGAGGAACTTGAGAAATGGTTTGGATACTATTCTTTTCTCCAAAATTAGAACCCCTAAAACAGCCTCACTGTTCTGGGAATTTTTTGGGAAGGTACAGAGATTACATGCACGGTCAGACAAAGTAGTGGGAGGATAAAATAAAACCTACATTTTGGGGGATAATACGAAAAGTAAACAATGCAAGTTTTTAAAGGTCAGACCTTTGGTAGATCATTTGAGAAAGGAGTTTAAAAGTTTCCAACCAACAAATACGTATTGATGGAATGGTACCTTTCAAAGGGAAGGATAGCATGAAACAGTCTACCTATGACCCCAAGAAATGGGGTTTTCAAGTTCTTGTGCTTGCAGACAGGGGGGGTTTATCAACCTTTCCCCTTACACAGGCTCCATTCAAGTTGAACAAGGAATATTCCAGATTTTGGTGCATCTTCAAACATTGTTTTGCACTTGGCTGAGAAAATACCAAACAATAGGAAATCTTTTTTATTTTGAAAATTTGGTTCACTTCATTCCCATTTAAAAAACATTTGCTGAAAGAGGTATCTGGTGTTGGGGAGGGTTTTTTTTAGGCCATGGGTTCCTCCCAAATTTTAAAACCCCAGATACTGACATGAAGAAAAGGGTTTGGGGGAACTTTCAGGAATGGAAGTCATTGGTGTTGACATGACTGACGTATAAAGGTTGGATAGTAAAGGGTGCCCTTTTGTTACCCCTTTGCTAACAGCCAACCAACTATATGCACAACGGTATGAAAAAACTATGAAAAATTTATAGAGACCCCACCAAACATAGTAAATTTGTAAAAACAAAGAACATGGGGTGTAGATCTAGCTGTTGTCTTTGTCACGACAGAATTCCTGTTCGATCAAAGAAATATTACCACAGACTTGCCTTTCACATGTTTTACAGACTTTTCAATAGGTTTTGGTTGATATACCGAAGGTTACGAGAAAAAAAAGCTTTCCCCACTAGGGGAAATGCATCCCCTACTATCCTTCAAATGTCTCGTCTGAGTCACTCATCAGGGGGGGGGAAGTATGTGCCTAAAAGAGGTGTCCATCCCAAGTCCGAGGGGGGCTGATCGCCCCACGAAAAGGTGTCAAAAGATTTCCCAAGTCAGACCACAGAAGGATGTGGACTTGACAAGGTGGGTCCTTCCCCAGAAGTGAAAAACCCTCGCTTGTATTGAAAGCGATTTGGGGAGAAAGGGGGTCGCAAAAACATCGGGGTGCATCAATGCAATGTCAATTTGGGGCCTGAAGAGAAAAAAACTGCTTCCGCAGTTCCTACCTAAGATACAACTCTTCTCTCTCTCTCTCTCTCCTCCTCCCTTCCCCCCCTCTTCCCCCCCCCCCTTTCCCCTTTTTTAAATTATTAAAAAAAAATAATAAAATTTTGATATAAAAAGTGGGGTTTAAAAATAGGGTTTTTTTGGGTTTTTGAAAGTGGATATTTTGTTATATTGATATGTGGGGGTTTGATTAGTTTTTTTTTTTTTTTTTTTTTTTTTTTTTATTTTTATTTTTTATTTTTTTTTATTGTATTTTTTTTTTTTTTTTTTTTTATTATTTTTTAAGATTTACAGAGCCCCTTATTATAAAAGGATTTATTTTGTTCTTTTAGAAAAACTCCAGCCAAGAATATGGATATGAATGTCGCATATAGTAATAAAATTTGGATCTAATTTTAGGACATTTCCTTTCCCTGGTGCCCAAAACATGACAAATTTCGTCATAGGGCTTTTTTAAAATTGTATACATTCTAGTAATTGCAAGAAAAAAATTTTAGCACCTTTTTTAGGTCCAATAAGTCAAAAAACCAAAGCTTTAATTTTTGTGGCCAGCAAAAATTTTATGGTCTGTAAAGTGTGTAGATTCAAAAACCGTGTTTAATATAATGTACGGTAAATATGACCATAAGGAGGAAAAAAAACAAATTTTTTAGGCTATTTTATTGCTTTTCATTTTGTTAAATTGATATTATTTTTGCGATTTTACCCAAATTGATGCAAATTTTCTCAGGAAGACGAGGGGGCCCCACTAGTTTTATTTCCAATGTCAAATGGGGTGTGGGAAAAACTAGTTGGGAATAAGGTTTGAAAAGCCAGATGGTCGCCCGCAGGGCGGGCGTCACTCATCCCAATACACCCGGGATGGGGGGACTCGCTTTCGGGTATATAACTCTGTGGTGGTTATATTCACATCATTTGTAAAAGAGGAAGTATACTTAATAAAAAAATGAAAGGGGAGAAAAAATGTACAAAAAAATTAAACTGAAAAATTAAATGCGAGAGTATTGGGCCCAATAAAGAAAAAAATAGGAAAATAAGGGAAAACTACAAGGCGGGAGCCACAAGGTAGTTCCCGTTTCTTAAACCACCTTAGTGCCCTTTTATCCCCCTCATGAAATTGTCCAGACCCTTTTAAAACCCCCATGACTCTGCACAACTACCTGATGACTGAGTCCCATTTCAATCATTACCACCTATTTTAAACAGGTTCTCCTATTTTTTTTTTTAAACCTCGCTTTTCCAGTTCGAATCCCGGGCTTCTTGTTTCACCCTGATTACTAGCCTAAGAATTTTCCTACATCTCCTTTTTGTATTCCCTTTAACCCCTTAAACATTTATATCAGATGCCCCATATTAATGCCCCTTGAGTGAGTGTAATTTTAATAGCTTCAAAATTTCCCTCCCACGAAGTTTTCGCATCCACGTATTATTTTTGTCATCCTTAGTGGTCGATTTTAACAAGGGTATATTCATCCTGTATACGGGGCCCCTTTGAGGGTTTAGGGGGAAAAAATATTTTAAATAATCGGATTTTATTTTTTAAACTTTGTTAAAACCCTTTTGCCCCTATAGGGGTTTTTTTGGGTAATAATTGCCTAGGAAAAAAGTTCTAAATTAAAACCCGAAGCCCAAACTTTCTCCCGTTTTTTTGCCCATACAGGTTCCTTTTTAACAGATTTTTCTTAAAACCACAAAAACCAAACCTTTCAAATTTTAATACATTGCCCCTACTACCCCCCCCTTTTTAAACATTTTTTTTAAAAAAAAAATAAAAAAATTAAATGGGGGAAATTGGCCAAATTTAAAAAAAACAGTCACTAAATAGTTAGGGGGGATAAAAATTTTTTAAAAGGGAGAAATTTCAATGGGGAAAAGAAAGGAAAGATAGGGGTAATAATTTAGGTTTGGGCCTTGAGTTTTAAAAAGGAAAATTTGAAATTTATATGATGAAAAATGTTTTTTAGTGTATACAAAAAGTAGTCACGAACCCTTTAAGGGCCCCTTATTCCAAAAAATTCTTTTCTTTTTTTCTGATTTACGGGCCCCTTTATATCCGTGGGGTTTAATGCTATTTAATTTTTTCCAAACCCCCTGCTTTATTGTAACATTCTGGGCCTTTTATGTAAAAAAACCCCCAAAAAATTAATAAAAAAACGAGTCCCATCCCCCCGTTTAGGGGGTAGTACCTGCGGGAATTACTGGTTTCAAATATTAAATTTTTCCCCCCCCTTTTATTAAAAAAAACTTGCCCCCCTTTTCCTAAAATTTTGGAATATTTAAAAACTCAACAAAATTTTTACCCAAAAGGGGATCGGGTTAAAAAAGGGTAAAAAGCCCTCCTTTGTGGCACTTTATCCTTACATTATTCACGGTTTTCCCAACATTTGATTTTTTGGAAAAAAACTTATGGCACCTTCTTTGAGAAAATTTTTACCTGGGGTAAATTTTTACCACCATCAAAAAATTACAGGGACGAAAAAGTACCAAAATTTTCTTCAATTTAAAAGGGCGGGAATTATAAATTTATAAAAAAATAATTTTGGCTGTCAAAAATTAATTGTCTTAAAACACCGGGGGCCAAAGGGGTCATCATTAAGTATACAACAATAACTTGTAAAAAATCTATTAGTTACCCGTCATGTCTTTTTTTTATTTACCGTTTTGTACGATTTCGACTCGGTGGTACGTTTATGTGTTGTTGGGTCAGAATGGCGATTGGCCAAAAAATAGCAGAGGCAAAATTGGGGGTGGGAGCCCCGTGGAAGGTTTTTGCCGCTCTCGCTCATTGTGCGGGGTTAAGTTGGGGAAAAAGGGCCCCCCTGGATTTTTGTGCTAAAATTGATTTTTTGCAGTTTTTGGCTTCTATGGGATCCGATTAACAGAAAAAGATGGGGTCCCAATTTTTAGACCCCTCACCCCCCCTTTTTTGGGGGCACTTCCCTTTGGGGCCCCCGGCACTGAAATGCACCTATCTCCGCCAATAATTTACCGATTTTTTAAATTTGAGTATCCTTTTGTAGGTTTTTTTAGGTATGCCCAGTCGATTTTTAGCACTCAAAAAGCAACGGAAGTATCCTTAACACTTCGGTTCAGATTAGCACTTCCGGTTTTAAGTATAGGGCTAACTCCCTTTTTTCTTTTTTTAGGGATGTTTAAAAAGCAGTTTTGAGCTCAGTCAGTTCCCCGTGATGAGATGTGGGGAGTATCGCCAATATGCGGAGGAGGACCGGGGTTTTCGTGCTGTAAAGAAGGTGCCCCATCAAAGAAGCGTTGGGAACAATCCGGTCATGGGCAATAAAAATTTTCAACACTGTCAAAAGAGTGTCTCGGTGAACTGAAAGTGACATTCAAGACTACTAAATTACTTGCAGGTTTAAAGAAGGAGACTCAAATCGTTCGGGATCATGGGGAATGTCGGAAACCCCATCGTAAAAAGAACAAGATTGAACGTCTTAGGAAGAAATCCCCAACCCATTTACCTGTCTGGCTCCCCGAGGACCGGGGGGACCTTCAAGTGCGTGGGGTCTGTTCGGCCAAAGGGCAAAAAAATATTCCAAAGGGGCAAGTGTGCTATTTTCCAACTTTATTTGTCCCCCAAAAAGCTCAGAGCCATGCACCCTGATCTTACTGACTCAAGGGTAAAAAACTCCCCAGATCAAGCAGGGAAAACCCCCGAGACCATGTTAGAGTTTCAGTAGCGGACCTTGAAAAACCCGCGAGCATCAGCTCTTGAAAAGCACTATCACGGCATGTTTTTCGCTCTGCACAGCGAATACAACGAGGACAGATCACATAAATGTGCACTCATTTCCCCAAAAGTGGGTGACAATTGGTCCTCGCTATTCAAAACACCTTTAGTGACGAGGATGTTACACTCATGGCTGAGGTAAATGAGCCTACTTGTCAATTTTGAAAAAAACCGTGTGGATGTAAAGAGAGTGAAACTTTGGAAATACCTCAAAAACTCATCACGAGCGCCTTCCCGAAGTGAAGTTTTTCACATCACTAAGACGGAATGACCTGACCGTTTTGTGCTCTCCACGGGGATCATCACGTGGCCTGGATTTCATCCCGGAAAAGGATGATAGTTGGTCCCTGAAAATGTGCCAACCTTTGGGAAAAAATTTTAAAAAGGTTTTGTGTTTTTTGGGTTGTTTTTTTTTTTTTGGGGGGGGGTCCCTTTTTTTTTAAAATTTTAAAATTTCCTTTACCCGGGCCCCTTTTGGAAAAACCCTTTTTTTCCAGTTCTCCAAAAACCCCCCTGGTCCCAGGTAAAATCCGAAAGGCCCCGGCCTTTGACAAAAAAACTGTAGTTTCTCCCCTTGTTTCCCATTCTGGGGGTTGGGGTGACCTTTGAAAAACCCCCCCCAAACCCCCTTTTATTTGATTCCTTTCAGTTTGGAAATTTGGCGGGGGTTGGCAAAAGTTCTCCAGCGGTTAAGGGAGGGGGGGATTTTTCCCCAAACTTTCCCTTTCCTTTTCATCATTTTTGAAAAACCTGGGGACACACCACGGGGCAAAAATTCCATGGCACCCAGTGGGTTTATTTACTAAAGGGAATTCAGCCCCACCCTTTTAAATCCCCCAAAAGCTTCCTCACAAAAAACCTTGGCCTTTTTTACTAAATGGGCCGCAAAAAACCATCACAAAAACCCTTTGTTACGGTCGAAAGGGGGAAAAAGGGAGTTTCGAGGGGACTCATCCCCCTGGGCACTTGCCTACCTTAAAAAATGGCACATTTATTTTTTCACAGAAAAGCAGGGCCGGAAAAGGGAAAGGCGTAATTTTTCCTGACTGTTTCCTCCTGCCCCCAAAGCTGTAGTTGAACTGTCAAATGGGGCTGCAAAGTGGGATGAAAGGGGAAATAGGTGGGGGTTTGCTTAAAGGGAAGGCCTGCCCGTACTCCTCTTGTAAATGTTTTATGGCAGTGGTTTTGCCCCCAAAACGCTTTTCGGGGGGAAACATTTCAAATATGGAAAATTGATGAAAAAACTGTTTGTTTTTTACTTCGATTTTGACAGTATCGCAAAATGGGGAACCGTGCGTTTAAATTTACTAACGCGGTTTTTGGGTTGGATGGGGGGGAAAGGGGTGGTAACTCCCCAGTGGAACTCCACTGTCTGTCTTAAGCCAAAAATAAAGGGGGAAAAGAAAAACCCGGGTTTAACTTTTATTTAAGATCCCTTTGCATAAAACGTGGGATGGAAAAAGTAGCTTAGACGGCCCTTTTGTAATAGAAGGGGTTTAGGGGAAAAAAACGAAAAAAAAAGAGGTTTCGGTTTACCAAATCTGGGCGTGGGTTTGGGGGAAAATTTTGATTTTCAGACCCGAACCCTCAGCATCAGCAATTTAGTAGGAAACAGTTTGTTAACGTGTCTTTTAACCCAAAGGAAAAATTTTTGAAATTTGTTGCTTAGGTTACCAGAGGGCCAAACCTGGGGGTTTCCCAAAAAAGGAATGACCCCCAGAAATGGGGGGAGGGGTCTGAAAATTTGGGGCCCCCTTTTTTCTGTTTAAAATTTATACCATAGAAAACCCCGAACTGAAAAAAAATCAATTTTTGCACAAAAAAACCCCACGGGGGGAAAAATGGCATACCACCACTATTAGGTAGACTAGACTATTATGACCAAAAAAGAGAATAAATTTTCTTTTTCCCAAATTAAATTTAAAGGCAAGGGCTGCTGTATAGGGTAAAAGGGTGAGTGACTAGTATATGGCTGATAGTCTGGACTCGGGGGGGCGAGGAGAGAAAAAAAACCCAAGTTTTGGGTAGGGCCCCCCAAAACGGGGGTTTTAAAAAAAATATTTCAGTTTGCTTCATAATTTTGCAGTAGACGCATGAAACATTCATATTTTGCAAAACGGGAAAAATTGCCCAATACCGAAATTTGCCCTTAGCATGGGCTTTTGCATAGATCGTAAATATCTTTAAAATTAAAGTTTTGGACAGGGTCCTGGGTTTTCAACTTTTCCCAAATACTATTCTCGTTATTTTTTGGGGCCCAAAACTTAAGACTCCCCCCCCCGGGGAAAATTTTTTTTGAAAACGGAAATCCCCTGCCCTAAAGCCAGGGTTTGGGCTTACCCCAAGCAAACACACTACGAAAACCCCCCCTTACTTTTTTGAAAAGGTAGTTTTTGGGAACTTTGGGGGAAAATTCGTAATATATACGTAAATCTACTTTCACTCTTGAATTGTGTATGTTTATTTATTTAGTTTTTGGTTTTACTTTCGCTACGATACTTTTTTTTTAAACCCGTAATTAAGACGTTATAGTAATAGTTGTTTTTTCTACAAATTTATTTTTACGTAGGGGTTTTTTACGTTTCAATTACGTTTTTATAAAAATCATAGAAACGGGGAAAATTAGAGGTTTCAAAACGTTATTAACATAATGAATAGGGTGGTTTACATATTTTAAAGATACGTAAGTATTACTTTAATATAAAATTTGTGTATGTTGTATTAGGTGGGTTTTTGGGTTTTACGTCCCCTGAAAATACGTTTTTAAACGTAATAAAGGGACGTTACAGAAAAAAGTGTTTTTTTTACTAATATATTACTTTTGGGGGTTTTACTTTTAAATTTACGTTTTTTAAACACATTTTTAAAACGTGATATTAGAGTTTAAAAAACGTTTATATACATAATGAATCCCGGGGGAACTTTAGGTTAAAGAACTTTAAGTATAATTTTTTACCCACGTTTAAAAGGCCCTTTAATTTTTTTTTATTACGTTTTTGTGACGGAAAAACATAGGGTTTTTACATTTAAAAACGATTGTTTGGGAGAAAAATTTTATTTTGAAGAAAAAATAGTAAATTTCAGGCAGGGCCCCAAGGTTATTATGCATGCAAATTTCTTTTTATAGTCCCATGTAAAAAAAACGTTTTCTATTAGGTTCAATTGAGAAAATGTAATTAAAAACGGTATACAATTATAAGTTCTAGTAAAATTTAAAATTTTTATTATTTGTTTTGGTTTTTTATATAATTTAAATGTTTAAAGATTTCAAACTTTTAAAAGGTTTTTTAAATTAGAAAAATTAAATTTAAAACTATAATCAAAAAAAGTCACATACATGATTTTTTGGGTTTTTGGGACCACTTGTTTTTTTTTTTTGTAGGATTAAAAAAAAAATCTGAAAGGGAGTATATATTTTCACCTTTGGGACGGGATCATTTAAATAAAAGCTAAAACCCATTGGAAAAACATAATGATCAAACCCCAAAAAACAGGGTGGGCCCCTTTGTTACTGCCCTTTTGTCAAAACCACATCCTTTACCCTTTTTTTTTAATGCACATGCATAGGGTTTTGAGAAAGGGGATGGTACGTGATAAGAAGGTAGTACAGAGGTTTTTAGTTACGTTTCAAAGGTTTTTTGGCAATGTCTTGTGGGAAAGGGAGTAGTAACATAGCAAAAAAAAGTAAGGGGGGTGTAAACAAATAGGTTTTAGGGAAAGGGGATGGTACTGACAGAAGGGATAAAAAAAGGGTAGTTACGGGGCAAAAGGGCCCTTTCTGAAGGTAGGGAGAACGTAGCAAAAAAACGTTTAAAGGGGGGTAGCAAAAGGTTGTGAGAAAGGGGATGGAGTGATCAGAAGGAGTTTTAAAAAGGGTTTTAGTTACGGCAAAGGTTCGCTAAATGGGTATAAAGGTTTTTCCGTTTACGGTGGGAAAAACCCTAGTTAGGAAAGTACCTGGGCGTCCACACAAATTCGTACTAGTTTCGTATTTTTGCTACGTAAAAGTTACAAACCGCTACCTTTATATTACGTAAAAAATACGTAACTGTGTTAGCTGGGAGTTTAGCCGAAGTCCACGTTTAAAGAATCGGCCGAATGGCTGCACATATTGTTGTATATGGATGATGCGGTGATACTTGCTACGACCAGGGACAACATGTTAAAGAAATTTTGTATATTAAAGGAATTTTGTGATGAATATGGAATGAAGATAAATGTAGGTAAAACAAAGTTTTTCGTGATAAACGGTCAACCAGGGGACGCCGAGCCGCTGCGCGTGGACGGGTTAGTGGTGGAGCCTGCAGCAGCTACTTTGTATCTGGGCAGAGTGTCAAACTTCACTGGACGGCGGCGCACTAGATTATATCTTGGACTTCGGCGGCGCAGCAGCTATATATATATATATATATATATACATGAATGGACATAAGGAAATAATGTGTAAATAAACTACTATGTTACAACAATAAAATACCTGATCAGTGGGACACGTGTGCCTGCCTGGAGTTGCATATCCGCTCTATGTTAGGAGGGACAGTTGACAGACACACTCTCATTTCCTCTTCAACAGCCAGCAATTTATTCCTTTTCTTAGTTTTTATATTTGTGAGGGCTGAGACTACGGCCGATTCTTTAAGCGTGGACTTCGGCTAACCTAAGACTAACCGTGGCTTTAGACAGGCATTTCCGTTTTCTAAACATTTTCCGGGGGGGATTAGTCTTAAGTTGGTCTAAAACTAACGAGAATAGTATTGGAAATGTTAGACACCCAGGACCCTGTCCAACACTTGAGTCTAATGATATTTACGAATACTATGCAAATGCCCATGCTAAGACAAATTAGCGGTATTGTCAATATTCTGTTTGGCAAAATAGAGTGTATACATGCGTCTACTGCAGATATGAAGCATCTGAAATATTTTTTTAAAGACCGCGTTTGGCGCCCTACGAAATCTGGGTTTGTTTATCTCTCCTCGCCCGCCGAGTCCGACTATCAGCAATTACTAGTCACTCACTTATACGACTATACAGCAGCACTTGCATTTAATTAATGGAAACAGGAGACATTTATTCTTTTTGGTCATAATAGTCTAGTTCTACGCTAACAGCGGCTCCTTACAACTCCCTCTACGGGGAGGCCACGGGCAGAAGTCTCCCATTTCCACACATCTATCCACCTCATTCTCACATCTTACTGTCCTCTCACTCATGCATGATCTCTCTCTCTGTCTCACATACTCCAACTATCAACTAAAAAACTAGTCAACTATCAACTATCAACTATCAAACTATCAACTAGTGATTAAGGCATCATTAGTTGTGCAACTAAATAATAACTATAACATGACCATGACAATCTTGACTCCCGAAAAGGGAAGAGCTATGAAGATCAAGGAAAATGTGGGTAAAAAAGTGAATAAATGAAGAATATAGGTTCATATATGGTATGGTGTGTTTGTTGTTCTCGGTAGCAGGGCGGGAGACATATGACTCTTCCTCTCTCCGTCCCCATATATAATCTCGCTGGTTCAGGGCTGCCAACCCAAGCGCAGTCGTGGATCAACATAGGACCATGTTAGTTCTCGCTGCTGGCGTCTAAAGCACGCGTTTCTTGGCATTGATACTACTTGAGTCTAACATGGAAGCTCCACGTTAGACTCTCCCTAGTCCATGTTTAAAAAAAGCGGCCGTACTATGACTACTCTATACTGGACTTGCTACTCATTTTGGGCTATTTCCAGTGGAGGCCAGTTTTGCGATTCCTGCCATTTTCGAACATCACTCCCTTTTCCCTTCCTATGGTTTATCAGTATATATGATATACCGTTATCTTCGTAAATGTTTGTTCTATAATATTATCAAATAAAAAAACAGTAAAATGCAATAAAGAAAGGCCATTATGAGAGAGTTAAAAAAATATGCATGAATTAATATTCATTTGAACTCATCGCCATTTAATATTTTGCGAGAAAACATTTTAGTGCTAGCGATAGAAAGAAGCGGATTTTCATTAGCTTTCCATTGCTATATTTCGTTTTCTGATAAATGATCAAAAACCATGCATAAATTAGCGCTAACTAAAAAAAAAACATCATCTATCGGGTTAATTACCTGATGGATGATGTTATTTTTTTTAGTTAACACTAATTTATGCATGGTTCTAATTCTTTTATCAGAAAATGAAATATAGCAATGGAAAGCTAATTAAATTCCGCTTCTATTTATATGTTGCATGCAAAAAGTCTTCACGAAAAAATATCAAATTGCGATGAGTTTAAGTAAATATAAGTTCATGAAATATTTCTTCAGAGTCTCAAAAGGGAATTTCTTTAGTGTATTTTACAGTTTTTTATTTGATAATATTATAGAAAAAACATTCACGAAGATAACAGTGTATCATTTATACGGGATATGCCATAGTCTATTGTATTCATGGAACTCTTTTTACTTGCCGATACGATTGATGATGTTATTTTTTAGTTAAAGTTAATTTAGGCAGGTGGTAATTCATTTATCAGAAAACGAAATATATCAATGGAAAGCTAATGAATCCGCTTCTTTCTATCGCTAGTATCTAAAATGTTTTCTCGCAAAATATTAAATGGCGAAGAGTTTTAAGTATTTATTTAGGTAAAGCATATTTCTTCACTCTCTCATAATGGCATTTCTTTAGTGTATTTTTTGTTTTTTATTTGATAATATATAGAACAAACAGTTACGAAGGTAACGGTATATCATATATACTGATAAACCTTAGGGGGGAAATAGGGGTGATATTCTAAATGGCAGGAATCGCAAAATGGGCCCCCCACTGGTCATGGGCGGGGTTTGGGGCGGGGCACGAGTAGCAAGTCCAGTATAGAGTAGTCTTGGCTGAGAATTCCAGTTCACACAGATATGAGGTTGAAAATTGCAGGAGTATTTTCTGGGTCCTTTTTGGGTATATGTGGGGGGTTCGTTTTCCATTTTAATCCAGAAGCTTTCTAATGTCATATCCAGATTTTTGCAGTTTTAGTGTGCGGTCATTACGGATGTTGATTTTCCTCTTCTTCAAGGATGCTAAGTTGTGGCTTGCTCAAGGACGTGAAAGAATGGATTTCTTAGCCAGTCATAAAATTTCAACAGATATATTTTGGGGAAAAATTTTTCTATGTTCCCTCCTAGGCTTTTTAAAGGGGCTGATTTAAAGAATGGACAATGTCTGTATATTTAGCTTCAACAGTCTTTTTAAACATGTCAATCTTGCCGTCACTCACCCTTTCATTCCAGAGCCTAATTTTTTTCTACCAAAGCTTCATTTTGTCAGAATATGTTACCATATTTTTATTTTCTTCCTTGCATACTTGCATTAACCTTGTTCAGATGTTTAAATATGTTGCCAAGTAGCATAATTTTTCACTCCAAATTTTATCAGCAAGTAATTAGCAGAATTCAGTTTTCTCCTAAGGGTAAAGAAAAGGA
>JACEEZ010025688.1:197415-210033 GCA_016584305.1 Chionoecetes opilio | reverse complement strand
TTCACTCACTCAAGATGAACTTCCTTAACAACACGATCCACTCCAACTATTGCTTCTCTCTTTCTCTCTCTCTCACTCTATACACTTTGGTGGCTGTTGATTCTACATATACTTTGTCCCTTTGTGTGTGCGTTTGTGTGTGTGTGTGCGTGTGTGTGTGAATGTGTGTGTGTGTGTGTGTGTGTGTGTGTGTGTGTGTGTGTGGTGTGTGTGTGTGTTGTGTGTGTGTGTGTGTGTGTGTGTGTGTGTGTGTGTGTGTATACGTGCGTGTGTGTGTGTGGGCTTGTTCAGCGTGCCCTGTGAGACACGAGTCCTCTGTAACTAATTCACGGCCATGCCTGCCACTAGGTCTGTCGCCTTTGGCCGTAATAAATTGATTAAATAATCTCTCTCTCTCTCTCTCTCTCTCTCTCTCTCTCTCTCTCTCTTCTCTCTCTCTCTCTCTCCCCTCTCTCTCTCTCTCTCTTCTCTCTCTCGCTCTCTCTCTCTCTCTCCTCTTCTCTCTCTCTCCTCTCTCTTCTCTCTCTCTCTCTCTCTCCCCCTCCTGCCTGTGACAGCACTAATTTTACGTTGTCATTTTACTTTTAATTCTATATACTTCGTCACTCTTTCTATTTTCATTTTAGACATTTTATTTATATTTCGGTCTCACTGGAATAAAAAGGATATATATGAAGGTCACATTTCTTGTATATATATTTTTTGTATTGCTCTTCTCTAAACTTTTTTCTCCCACAAATTGACGGGAAATAAAGTGAAATGGAAAAGTTACATATGTCCTCAATATTGCCCAAGTTTTCCCTTTTACTTTTTCCAACATGCAAAGAACGCATTGGAAAATATAATTGCATTTATTATAATAATAATTTCTGGCATTGTTATTATTATCATGATTATTATTATTAAAATAATCGTCCAGACCCATTTGTTTTGGCATAATTATGTTGAATGGTCATTCAAAATACCTAATCCGCAAAAAAAAAAAAATTCCACGCCTTATTTCCTTACAAACATGACTTTTGTAAAAATCGCGGAAAAAGCAACAGACCATTTGAGCCGTGGCGGGAAACTTGCTGGTGACGTCACGGTAGGCGGCTTACCAGCCCGGCCCTGATACAAATACACGTAGAAAAAAATATACTACATGAAGAATTTTGGGTGTTTCTGATAATTTTTTTTTGCGATATGGCATATTTATCCATCCTTTATGGGTGCAGCAAGAAAGCTGTGCCTTTCCAGAGAGCTTAGCACCCATTTTTTACCTATACGGCCACGATCTATGTGTAGAGCGCCGGGGAGAGACGGGCGAGAGGCGCGCAGCGAGACAGAAAGCTTCACATCGCCCGCCTCTCCCCAGCACTCCAAACATATATCGTGGCTGAATAGGTCGGAAATGGGTGCTAAGCTCTCTGGAAAGGCACAATTTACTTGCTGCACCCATAAAGGATGCAAGTATATGCCATATCGCAAAGAAATATATCAGAAACACAAAAATTCTTCATGTACTATATTTTCGTTCTGAGTTTACGTGTATTTGTATGAGGGCCGGGCTGGGAGGCTTCCTGCCGTGACTTCACCGAGCCGTGGTCCGTCGTCTGTTAGTCGTCAGTTGTGTTTTGAGAGCTCGGGGAATTTACAGATTTTGAATGCGGATAATTTAAAAATGGGTGACTGGATGCAAAAAGTGACAACATATTGTTGATAGTACTCGATAATGGCTATATTTTGACTGCAGTAAATCAGGAATGCTCAAATGGTCTGGACGATTATTTAAGATAATTTTTTCCTTTATATTTTGCGCTGATATTTATATTTACTTAGTCCTGCTTGTCATAGATTGTTTTTATTGTTTGCTTCTTGTTTTGTTTTTGCTTACCACTTCATATTCTATGGTTGAAATTTTTTCAAGAATATTGTTGAACTTGGTATTGTACTGAATATAGAAATCATCATTCATTTATAGTTGAATAATTATTTTTGTTAAATATGACAGTAAAAGAGAGAGAGAGAGAGAGAGAGAGAGAGAGAGAGAGAGAGAGAGAGAGAGAGAGAGAGAGAGAGAGAGAGAGAGAGAGAGAGAGAGAGAGAGAGAGAGAGAGAGAGAGAGAGAGAGAGAGAGAGAGAGAGAGAGATCAAAGGAATACACTAACCACCTGTATTTCTATGTATCGCCTCATAGTCCAGTAAATGTACACCAGGACCCGCAACTAATTGCAACAGAAACGAAACCTGTTGAGATTTGTTCAGTAGGGTACCCTTCATGATATACTAAAATTCCCACGAATTATTTTTCAGTGAATCAATATTTCTTTCAGGGTTCAACTTTTGGATTTCAGGATTAGACGACCAGGGTACAGACAGCCACAGCAACAATTCTCATGAAGCTATCAAGACATTTTTGGTGTTATAACCTATGTTTTTTATGAAAAGCAAGTACTTAAGGGCTGCCTTAAGATATGAGAGAGAGAGAGAGAGGAGAGAGAGAGAGAGAGAGAGGAAGAGAGAGAGAAGAGAGAGAGAGAGAGAAGGAGAGACAGCCAGCAGCCAGCCACGCCAGCCGCCAGAAGCAGCCACCAGCCAGCCAGCCACAGCCAGCCAGCCAGCCAGCCAGCCACAGCCAGCCAGCACAGCCAGCCAGCAGCCAGCCAGCCACAGTCGCAGCCAGCCACAGCCAGCCAGCCAGCCACAGCCAGCCAGCCAGCCACAGCCAGCCAGCCAGCCACAGCCAGCCAGGCAGCCACAGCCGCAGCCCATAGCCAGCCAGCCAGCCACAGCCAGCCAGCCAGCCACAGCCAGCCAGCCAAGTCCACAGCCCAGCCAGCCCAGCACAGCCAGCCAGCCAGCCACAGCCAGCCAGCCAGCCACAGCCAGCCACAGCCCAGCCAGCCCAGCAGCACAGCCAGCCCACAGTCCAGCCAGCCACAGCCGCCAGCCAGCCAGCCAGCCAGCCAGCCAAGCAGGCCACGCCAGCCAGCACAGCCAGCCACGCCAGCCACCCAGCCAGCCCAGCCAGCCACAGCCAGCCAGCAGCCACCAGCCAGCCAGCCAGCCAGCCAGCCAGCCCCAGCCAGCCACCAGCCAGCCACCCGCCAGCCGCCCACAGCCAGCCAGCCAGCACAGCCACAGCCAGCCAGCCAGCCAGCCAGCCACAGCCAGCCAGCCAGCACAGCCACAGCCAGCCACCAGCCAGCCAGCCCAGCCAGCCAGCCAGCCACCAGCCACAGCCAGCCAGCCAGCCAGCCAGCCAGCCACGCCAGCCAGCCAGCCAGCCAGCCAGCCAGCCAGCCCCCAGCCAGCGCCAGCCAGCCAGCCAGCCAGCCAAGCCAGCCCAGCCAGCCAGCCACAGCCAGCCAGCCAGCCAGCAGCCAGCCCAGCAGCAGCCAGCCAGCCAGCCAGCCACAGCCAGCCAGCCAGCCACAGCCAAGCCAGCAGCCGCCAGCCAGCCAGCCACCAGCAGCCAGCACAGCCACCAGCCAGCCAGCCAGCCAGCAGCCAGCCAGCCAGCCAGCCACAGCCAGCCAGCCAGCCAGCCAGCCAGCAGCCAGCCAGCCAGCCCAGCCACAGCCAGCAGCAGCCAGCCAGCCACCAGCCAGCCAGCCACACGCCAGCCAGCCACACACAGCAGCCACAGCCAGCCAGCCAGCCACAGCCAGCCAGCACAGCCAGCCAGCCAGCCAGCCAGCCAGCAGCACAGCCAGCCACGCCAGCCAGCCAGCCACAGCCAGCCAGCCAAGCCACAGCCAGCCAGCCAGCACAGCCACAGCCAGCCAGCCAAGCCAGCCACCAGCCCCCAGCCAGCCAGCCCAGCCAGCCAGCCCCAGCCAAGCCAGCCGCCAGCAGCCAGCAGCCAGCCAGCCAGCCAGCCAGCCAGCCAGCCAGCCACAGCCAGCCAGCCAGCCACCAGCCACGCCAGCCAGCCGACAGCCAGCCAGCCAGCCACAGCCAGGCCAGCAGCCAGCCACAGCCAGCCAGCCACAGCCAGCCAGCCAGCCAGCCAGCCACCAGCCACAGCCAGCACCAGCCAGCCAGCCAGCCAGCCAAGCCCACAGCCAGCCAGCACCAGCCAGCCAGCCAGCCCAGCCAGCCAGCCAGCCACAGCCAGCCAGCCAGCCAGCAGCCAGCACGCCAGCCACCAGCCCAGCCAGCCAAGCCAGCCACAGCCAGCCAGCCAGCCAGCAGCCAGCCAGCCACACAGCAGCAGCAGACACAAGCAGCCAGCCAGCCAGCCAAGCACCACCAGCCAGCCAGCCAGCCAGCCAGCCCCACAGCCAGCCAAGCCAGCCAGCCACCAGCCACCAGCCAGCCAGCCAGCCAGCCAGCCACAGCAGCCAGACCAGCCAGCCCACAGCCAGGCCAGCCAGCCACAGCCAGCCAGCCAGCCACAGCACAGCCAGCCATGCACAGCCAGCCACACATGCCAGCCACCAGCCAGCCACAGCCACAGCCAGCCAGCAGCCAGCCAGCCAGCCAAACCCGCCAGCCAGCCAGCACCAGCCAGCCAGCCAGCCAGCCAGCCAGCTCCAGCAGCCAGCCAGCCTAGCCACCACGCCAGCAGCCAGCAGCAGCCAGCACAGCCACGGCCACAGCCCAGCCAGCCATGCCAGCACAGCCAGCCAGCCCAGCCAGCCAGCCACAGCCAGCCAGCCAGCCAGCCAGCCAGCCCAGCCAGCCAGCCAGCCATGCCAGCCACAGCCACCTACCAGCCAGCCACAGCCTAGCCAGCCAGCCAGCCAGCCACAGCCAGCCGCCAGCCAGCCAGCCCAGCCAGCCAGCCATGCCAGCCAGCCACAGCCACAGCCAGCCAGCCAGCCAGCCACCTAGCAGCCACATCCAGCGCCATCCAGCTGCCACCAGCCAGCCAGCCAGCCGACCAGCCGCCAGTCCAGCCAGCAGCCAGCCGCCAGCCGCCAGCCGCGAGTGCCACCATCCACAGCCATGCTCTCGTCACGCCCAGCAGCACCAGCGATCCCTACCAGTCACCCCGAGCCAGCAGCCTTGCCTCACAGGACCATCAGCAGCAGCATGCTGCAGACTTCAGCCACACCGCCACCACCACACATCCAGCACTTAGCATCATGGGCACAGTACCACCACGCCAGCCATGTCAGCCACACCAGCAGCAGCATTTGCACAGCCGCTACGCTCGGCCATGGTCCGCCGCCAATGCCAGATCATTGTCAGAGTTTCCAGCCATGCCACCAGCCAGCAGTTCCACCAGCAGATCCACGGCACCAGCTCGCAGCGCACACCAGCCATGTCCACCATTCGACCACTGCCAGCCACCATCCGTGGCAGTTGTCACGCAGCAGAGTAGCAGCCGCGAGCCTTGCTGCCAGCCGTTCAGCGTCAGGCGTTCTTTCTTTTCTCTATCACACCAGCACTGCCACAGCAAGCCCCCAAGCTAGCACCACCTTCACCGCCAGCCAGCCCATCAGCTCACACTATCAATCCCCTACCGCCAACCGCCACACTACCAGCACACAGCACCACCAGCCAGCGCCACCACCCCGGGGCCCCACCCCACCCCCCCCCCAGCAATCCCCCGAAACCCCAATTTTCATTTCCCCCCCCAGTTTTGCAGTTGCTTCCACCTTGGTTTTTTTTCCCCCCAAAATTGTACTTTTCCTTGCCGCGCGCAGCCCCTCCCTTTCCCCCCCGCTTCCGTAGCCACCGGCCCCCACTGGCCCCACCGCCGGTCACCAGCCCAGTTCACCACCTAATCAATTCCCAGAATCTTTGAATTTCAATTTTCACTACTTTAAAACAGCTCCGTACCCCCCACCTTGTGGGACATTCTGCTGTTCATTTTCCCCCCCCGTGCCCTTGGGTGCTAGCACAGCCAGCCAGCCAGCCAGCCAGCCAGCCAGCCAGCCAGCCAGCCAGCCACAGCCAGCCAGCCACCAGCCCAGCACAGCCAGCCAGCCAGCCAGCCAGCCACAGCCAGCCAAGCCAGCCAGCCACAGCCAGCCAGCCAGCCAGCCAGCCACAGCCAGCCAGCCAGCCAGCCAGCCACAGCCAGCCAGCCAGCCAGCCAGCCACAGCCAGCCAGCCACAGCCAGCCAGCCAGCCTTGAAAATTAATAAATGGTCAACTAGTAAATATAGTTAGGAAATTAATAAATTTTCAAATATCTTTCTTTGGCATCCTTTTATTTAAGCTTTCAGCAACTTTATATATGTTTTGGCGATACAACTCTTAAATGTCTACTGTGACTCATATTTGCCTTCCCTCCCTACCTCCCTTCCTTCCCTTCTTCCTTTCTTCCTTCCTTCCTTCATTGACGTATTTTCTGTTTTATTATTCATCCGTTTATCTGTTTTCTTTGTAAGTTTTCTTCCCCGCCTGTCAAGGGATCGACAGGTGTTCACGCTTCCTTCCTTGGTCCTTGCTTCTCCTTATTTCATCTTTTATATATTTTTTTATTCATTGTCTATTATTTGTTCTCTTTCCTTCGTAAGACATCGGCCATTCGGCTTGTGCCATCTCTTTGTTGTGTGTGTGTGTTTGTGTGTGTGTGTGTGTGTGTGTTTTGTGTGTGTGTGTGTGTGTTGTGTGTGTGTAATTCACCCATGGTCTTCTTGTTCACGCGAGCTAGATTAGCGATTACCAGTTTCACCCTTGCGGAGCGAGCTTGGACCTCATAGCGACCGATCTTAGAGTAATGCTGAGACTTCACACATACCACACACACACAACCCCTTGCTCAATGGGGACACTAACCTCCCGAATTTGTCAGTGAAAAATCCGAGCAGGGATTTGAACCGGCTAACCTCGGAATGGTGCGCCAATGGAAATCATTTTCAATTTTCAATTTTTCAATTTTTCAATTTTCAAAATCCACTGGACCATCTTGACGGTTAACCATGGTCACATTCGACACTGGACACATCGTGTGTGTGTGTGTGTGTTGTGTGTGTGTGTGTGTGTGTGTGTGTGTGTGTATGTGTGTGTGTATGTGTGTGTGTGCGTGTGTGTTTTTTTTTTTTTTTTTTTTTTACATCCCTAGGAACTGGCCAAAGGCACAACAAAAATGGGTAACACAAAGCCCGCTTAGTTGCCAGTCCCTATAAAGAAGACAGTAATAGAATAAAATAAAAACAGAGGGGTGAGCCAATTTAGTTCGGGAGGTGTCTTGTTACTCTTCTTTTGAAAAGATTTAAGTCATAGGTATGTGGAAAAATAAAAACAGGAAGAGAGTTCCAGAGTTTACCAGTGAAAGGGATGAAAGAGTAAAGATACTGATTAACTCTAGCATTAGGAAGATGGACAGAATAGGGATGAGAATGAGTAGAAAGTCTTGTGCAGCGAGGCCGCGTAAGGGGGGGAGGGATGCAGTTAGCAAGTTCAGAAGAGGGAGTGAGCATGAAAATAACGGTAGAAGAGAGCAAGAGAAGCTGCATTGCGGCGGTGATTTAAAGATTGAAGACAGTCAGTCAGAGGAGAGGAGTTGATGAGACGAAAAGCTTTTGACTCAACGTTGTTTAGGAGAGTTGTATGAGTGGATCCTCCCCAAACATGTGAGACATACTCCATACATGGGCGGATAAGGCCCCTATAGAGAGCAAGCAATTGGGAGGGAGAAAAAAAAGGACGCAGACGCCACAGGACACCTAACTTCTTAGAAGCTGTTTTAGCAAGAGATGAGATGTGAGATTTCCAGTTCAGATTTTTAGTAAAGGTTAGTTCTAGAATGTTCATTGTAGAAGAAGGAAACAGTTGAGTGTCATTGAAGAAGAGGGGATAGTTATCTGGTAGGTTTTGTCGAGTAGATAGGTGAAGAAATTGGGTTTTTGAGGCATTGAACAAAACAAGGTTTGCTTTGCCCCAATCAGAAATAATAGAAAGATCAGAAGTTAGGCGCTCGGTGGCATCTCTCCGTGAATCACTTAGTTCCTGTTGAGTTGGACGTCTAATAAACGACGTTGAAAAATGCAGGGTAGAATCATCAGCGTAGGAGTGGATAGGGCTTTGAGTTAGACTTAGAAGATCATTAATGAATAATAGAAAGAGAGTGGGTGACAGGACAGAACCCTGGGGAATACCACTATTGATAGATTTAGGAGAAGAACAATGTCCGTCTACACTAGCTGCAATAGAACGGTTTGAAAGGAAACTTAAGATGAAGGTACAGAGAGAAGGATAGAAACCGAATGAGGGTAATTTGGAAATTAAAGATTTGTGCCAGACTCTATCAAAAGCTTTTGATATGTCAAGGGCAACAGCAAAAGTTTCACCGAAACCCCTAAAAGAGGATGACCAAGACTCAGTTAGGAAAGCTAGAAGATCGCCAGTAGATCGCCCTTTACGGAAACCGTACTGACGACCAGATAGAAGATTGTGAGCAGATAGATGCTTAAGAATCTTCTTATTAAGTAAAGATTCAAAAACTTTAGAAAGGCAGGAAGTCAAAGCTATAGGACGGTAGTTTGAAGGATTAGAACGGTCCCCCTTCTTAGGAACAGGTTGGATGTGAGCAAACTTCCAGCAAGAAGGAAAGGTGGAAGTAGATAGACAAAGACGGAAAAGTTTGACCAGGCAAGGTGCAAGCACAGAAGCACAGTTTTTGAGAACAATAGGAGGGACTCCGTCAGGACCGTAAGCCTTCCGAGGATCTAGGCCAGAAAGGGCAAAGAAAACATCATTCCGAAGGATCTTAATGACAGGCATAATATAGTCAGAGGATGGAGGAGAAGGAGGAACAAGCCCTTCATCAACCAGAGTGGAATTTTTAGCAAAGAGTTCAGCTTTAGAAGTAGATGAGATAGCTGTGGAGCCATCTGGGTGAAGCATAGGAGGGAAAGATCCCAGAAAAAAAAATTGTTAGAGATTTTTATTAGCTAGATGCCAGAAGTCACGAGAGGAATTTGATTCAGAAAGATTTTGAATTTTCTATGAATGAAAGAGTTTTTGGTAAGTTGAAGTAAAGTTTTGGCATGATTACGGGAAAGAAATATAAAGGGCATGTGTTTCAGGAGAAGGATGCTTACGGTACCGTTTGTGAGCCACCTCTCTATCTCGGACAGCATGGGAACAAGCAGAGTTAAACTGTAGCGGTCTCCCGTACAAACCACTAGGAGGGCTTTTTCACTGCTCCACAGAGAAAACGTGTGGTTGCAGCCCAAACTATTATAATTTTTATTTTAATTATGTTTCATTGTTCATAATATAATTTCCCTACCTCTTATTTTATGTTTTTTTTTGTAACAAGAATTAACCAAAATGAACTCGCTATCTCAGCACACACCCCTTACTCAGCGCGCACTGCATTAGCGCCCTTGACCATAAACCAATATAATATTTTTGTTTTAAAAACCTTTTTTTTATATATATGTTGATATTTTTTAATTAAAATCAACCTTCCACTGGAATCTGATTTTTTCTCTCCAGTTTACCAATAGATATCAAACACCAAGCACCAAACAATTGGTGACCCCCGGGGTGTAGCTATGGTTTAAGGTGGCTTCTAACCTGTGCTATATAAAGAGCACAATTTTCCTAGTGAAAGGACCTGGGTCTTTAGACACATTTGTCCTAACACTCCTAAGGCAAAAAGCTTAGCCTCCATCATGGGGTTCGCTTCGCTGAGTTTAGGTCGGGGAGAAATACACTATTTTGTGTAAACTGCCACCTAAAAGGTTATCCCCTCCCACCCTGGCACTTCTGTGCCCCCCTCTGATGCCTTCTTGCGTCATCGGCACGGCCTTATGCGCGTTCAGCGGGGCCCCCTGCCCCCTCAGACCGCCTTACTGCGTTTGCAGGGCCCTGATGCGCATCGCGCGGCATCTACCCCCTCTGAGCCTTACTGCGTCCTCAGCGGCCTCATGAGCATTCTGGCGGCCTCTGAAACCCTCTACGCTTCCTGCGCCCTCAGCACGGCCCTTGCGTTTCTGCGCGGCCCCTGCTCCCCCCGGTTTTCCCGCGTCCTCAGTCAAAACCTACCCCTCACCCCCGGGGTGTTAGGGGACTACTCCACGGTCGCCACTCACCCCCCTGTGGAGTACTCATCGCCCTGGGATTACTCATCGCCTTGGATACTCCCCCCCGGGGGATTATCACCGCCCGGGATTACTCATCCCCCTGTGGGTTACTCATCCCCCTTGGATTACTCATCGCCCTGTGGATTATTACTTTTCCGTGGGTTAATAGTACTCCCACCTGTGTTCAGGCAGTGACTCCCCGGGTACAGTTACAATACCACAACAACACCGCCATGCCTGAAACACGCCACCCCCGCAGCACGCCCAGGCTGAAACCTCCCACACCCGCAGCACTGCCACGGCTGAACAGGCCACGGCGGAACACTGGCCGGCGGCAACACTGCCCCGCCCGCAGCACTACCACGGGGGCAACACTGCCACCCCCCGCAACACTCCCCATGGCGGCAACACGCCACCCCCCGCAACACTGCCACGCCCGCAACACTCCCACCCCGCAACACTCCCACGGCGCAACATGCCACGCCCGCAGCACTGCTACGCCCGTAACACGCCACAGCTGAAACACTGCACGGTGAAACAATGCCAGGGCTGCAACACTGCTACGACGGCAGCATGCCATGCCCGTCAAACACCACGTCACGCATCACTCGAGCCCACGGGGACCCCCAGTACAGCCAAGGCCGTGTTTAGCTCCCGAAAAAACCCTCAAACCAAAAGGGCCCAGTTCGAGTCTTGATGCGTAAGGTATTTTTGGGGGCCCGCAGCAGCAACTGGTCATCAGCCCCCCACGTCTTCCCCCTCAAAAACGCAAAGAACAACAGCAGCCCCCGCCCACCACCAAAAAATCCGTTCCCCCTCCCTCGTCATAGGGGGGGGATTGTGCGGTCTCCCCTACAAACCCCCTAGGGGGGCTTTTTCGCTCCACAGAGAAAACGTTGGTTGCAGCCCAAACATTATAATTTTTATTTTAATTATGTTTTTTTGTCAAAGATAATTTCAATCTTTATTTTATGTTTTTTTTTGAACAAGAATTAACCAAAAAGTAACTCGCTATTCAGCCACACCCCCTTTCTAGCGCGACTGCATTAGCGCGTTTACCATAAAACCAATATAATATTTATGTTTAAACCTTTTTTTTTTAAAAAGTTTATTTTTTTAATTAAAATCAACCTTTCACGGAATTGATTTTTTCTTCCCGTTACCAAAATTTGCTATCAAACACCCAAACACCAACAAAACCAAGGGTTGACGGGGGGTTAGGATTTGAAAAAGTGTGTGGAAAGTTTTCGCCCCCAGCCAGAGGGCTAGACCTCGGGGAGCGCTTGCCCAAAGAGACAACCTGGGTCTTTTACTGGAAGAGAATCATTCCATGGAAATCAGAGTAGTACTGCCCTTTGGTCTTCCCACTAGCTGAGTTGAAGTGCCAGAAGCACTCCCCTTAGGTTGTCCCCAGACGGACCCGGGGCGATATGACAGGTTAAGAAAAAGATTGTATCGGAGGAACCCCAAAGGAGAGAAAAGTTTCACAGAGTAAGCAGAAGGGGTTTGTGTTTGGAAAAGACAAAAAGTTGGGGTGTCTCCAAGGCGGTCAGGAAAGGGTAGGGTGCTGCACCAGCTGCTCTAGGTCTTGGAGGATAGAAAAGTTGTAGGCTTGTTCACCAGGTTGGTCAGTGAAAGAAGATGATAGCCAAAGCTGGTGGTGAACATTGAAGTCCCCAAGAATGGAAATTTCAGTTAAAGGAAAATGAGATGAGATGTGCTCCACTTTTGATGTTAAATAGTCGAAGAATTTTCATAGTCAGAGGAGTTAGGTGAGAGATATACAGCACAGATAAATTTAGTAAGAGAGTGACATTGAAGTCGAAGCCAGATGGTAGAAAATTCGGAAGATTCAAGGCCCTGGGCACGAGAGCAAGTGATGTCATTGCGCACATATACGCAACAGCCAGCTTTGGATTTAAAATGAGAATAGAGACAGTAAGAGGAGACAGAAAAAGGTCTGCTGTCAGTGCTCACAGGCAACTGAGTTTCGGTGAGGAAAAGAAGATGAGGTTTAGAGGAGGAGAGATGATGTTCAACAGAGAGAAAGTTAGATCTAAGGCCGCGAATGTTGCAGAAGTTTAAGGAGAGAAGGCTAGAAGAAGTATCAAGACACCTCGAGTCGACATCTTGAAGACTGTCCAACCTGGGGATATTTCTGGTCCCCTCCCCAGTTAGGGACTCCGAGGCAGGGCGATTACTATGCATAATAAAATTTTGAATGAAGATAGTGTAGGGATGTAGGTGCATGTAGTGTGAGTAGTAAGAGGAATTGTCTTTAGAGTGCAGGCTGCAGCTACTCTTTTGTGTATCTGAGACACTAAGGGATATGGAAAGAGAGGACACGGGAGATTTCAATGATAAGTCTGCAGCACCCCCTCAACTCCCGTAAGTACCTCCCCGGGAGTATTTCACCATGGCGGCAGGTGTCTGACTGCCTACTCCCTATAAATGTGTGTGTGTGTGTGTGTGTGTGTGTGTGTGTGTGTGTGTGTGTGTGTGTGTGTGTGTGTGTGTGTGTGTGTGTGTGTGTGTGTGTTCTAACGTATTCAATAATCAACAATGTTATTATTCAATATTTGTCATTCAAAATATTGATAATATGCCGTTTTGTACTATATTTATTTAGTTAAATTTTCAG
>JACEEZ010025688.1:182415-192415 GCA_016584305.1 Chionoecetes opilio | reverse complement strand
ATAATTATGTTGAATGTTCA
This sequence comes from Chionoecetes opilio, assembly GCA_016584305.1. Lineage (NCBI taxonomy): Eukaryota > Metazoa > Arthropoda > Malacostraca > Decapoda > Majidae > Chionoecetes > Chionoecetes opilio. The sequence continues at coordinate 192,395 of JACEEZ010025688.1, read as the reverse complement.
TTCAAAATACCTAATCCACAAAAAATTATTCATTTCCACGCCTTCTTTCCCTAAAAACGTGACTTTTGTAAAAAGCGCGGGAAAAACAGCAACCCCATTCCAGCCGTGGCGCGAAACTTGCTGGTGACGTCACATTACCTTGCCTCCCAGGACAGCCCTATATAAATACACGGAGACTGAGAAAAAAATATAGTACCTGAAGAATTTTGGGTGTTTCTGATATATTTTTTGTGCGATATGGCATATACTTGCATCCTGTATGGGTGCAGCAAGAAAGTTGTGCCTTTGCAGGGAGCTTAGTAAAGGGAAAAAAAAAAAAATTTTTTTTTAATTAAAAAAATTTTTTTAAAAAAAAAAGGGGGGAATTTTTTTTCCCTTTTCCCCTTTTTTTTAAAGAAAAAATTTAAAAAAACCCTTTTTGGGGCCAAGGGGGGGAAAGGGGGGGTTTAAAAAAAAGGGGAAAAAAGGGGAAAGGGGGGGGAAAAATGGGGGGGGGAAAAAAAAGGGAAATTTTTTTTAAATTTTAAAGAAAAACCCCCCAAAAAAATTTTAAAAAAAAAAAATTTTTGTAAGGGGAAAAGCCTTTTTTTTAAAAAAAGGGGAAATTTTCCCCCGGGGGAAAGTTTTTTTTTTTAAAAAATTTTTTTAAAAACCCCGGGGGGTTTTTTCCCCCGGGGTTTTTTTCCCCTTTTAAAAAAGGGGGGGGGTTTTTTTTTTTTTGGGGGGGGAAAAAGGGGGAAAAAATTCCCCCGGAAATTTTTTTTTAAAAGGGGAAAAAAAACAAAAAAAATTTTTTTTAAAAAACCCCGGGGGGGGGAAAAAACCCCCAAAAAGGGGGGGGAAAAAACCCCCCCTTTTTTAAACCCCCCCGGGGGTTTTTTTTTGGGGGGATTTTTTTAAAAAAAAAACCCCGGGTTTTTGGGTTGTTTAAAAAAAAATTTTTTTGCCATAAAAAAAAAAAATTTTAAAAATTTTTAAAAAAAATTGCCCCTTTAAAAAAAAAAAAATTTTTAAAAACCGGGGGGGGGGGGGGGGGTTTAAATTTAATCTTTTTAAATAAATTGGGAATTTAAGGCCAAAAAAAAAAGGGCATAATTTTTAAAAAAAAACCCCCCCCCGGGGAAAAAAAAAGGGGGGGTTTTTTTTTTTTTTTGGGGGGAAAAAAAAAAAAAAATTTTTTTTTTCCCCCTTTTTAAAAATTTAAATTTTTTTTTTTAATTTTTTAAAATACCCCTTTTTTTTTTAAATTTTAAAAAAAAAAAATTTTAAATTTTAAAATTTTTTTAAAAAAAAAATTTTAAAAAATTTTTGTTTTTTTAAAAAAAAATTTTGGGAAAAAAAAAAAAAAAAAAAGGGGGGAAAGAAAAAAAAAAAGAAAAAAAAAGGGGGGGGGAAAAAAAAAATTTTTTTAAAAAAATTTTTCCCCCCCCCCCCCAAAAAAACCCCCCCCTTTTTTTTTCCCCCCCCCCCAAAAAATTTTTCCCCCCCCCTTTTCCTAAAAAACCCCCCCCCCCCTTTTTTTTTTTTTCCCCCCCCCCCCTTTTCCCCCCTTTTTTTTAATGTTTTTTTTAAAAAAAAATTTTTTCCCAAAAAAAGGGTTTAAAATTTTTGGGCCCCTTTTTTTTTTTGGGGGGTTTTTTAAAAAAAATTTTCTTTTTTTAAAAATTTAAATTTTTTCCCCTTTCCCTCCAAACCCCTTTTCCCCCTTTTTTTTTCCCTTTTTTCCCTTTTTTTTCCTCCCCCCCCTTTTTCCCCTCCCCCCTCCCCCCTTTCCTTTTTTCCCTTTTTTCCCCCCCCCTTTTTCCCCCCCAAAAAAACCTCCCCTTTTTTCCCCCCGGGGGGTTTTTTTTTTTCCCCCCCTTTTCCCCCTTTTTTTTTTTTTCCCCCCCCCCCCTTTTTTTTTTTTTCCCCCCCCCCCCCCCCTCCCCTTTTTTTTCCCCCCCTCTTTTTTTTTTCCCCCCCCCCCCCCCCCCCCCCTTTTTTTTCCCCCCTCCCCCCCCCCCTTTTTTTTTTTTTTTTTTTTGGGTTTTTTTTTGGGTTTTTTTTTTTAAAAAGGGGGGGGGGGAAAAAAAAAAGAAAAAAAAAAAAAAAAAAAAAAGGGGGGGGGGGGGAAAAAATTTTTTTTTTAAAAATTTTTTTTTTTAAAAAAAAATTTTTTTTTTACGTAATAATAATGATATTAATATGCACAATTATTAGGAGAAAAACTTTTTTATGGTATGGTTTTTTTCATTTAAATTTTTTTATTTTTATCATTAAGGGTCATACTGTGATAATTTTTTTAAAATTTTTAAAATGATTTTTTATTCAAATATTTTTTACTTCTATATTTTTTTTCCCCAAATTTTTTTTCCTTGATTTTCTTTTTTTTATTTTTTGCTTTTCCATTCTATCTTTTCTTTTTTCCCGTGGGCAAAATTTAATTTCATGTTTTCATTTTTTTATTTCTTTAAAATTTCATATCTTTATCCCATAATAAAATAAGGAAAGGGTTTTTTGTGTGTGTGTGTGTGTGTGGTGTGTGTGGTGTTTGGGGTGTGTCTGTGTGGGAATTGGGGCATGGGTTTCCCCCCCCCCTTTTGGGGCAATTCCCCCAAAATAGGGGACAGTTTTTGGGGGCCCGGTTTACCAGGGGGGGTTTTAAAAGGGCCCCTTTTGGGTTTTGTCCCATAATTTTTTTTCCTTTTTTTTTTGCAGCCTATTAGCGGAATTGTGAAAAAAAAAATGGGTTTCGAGAATTGAGGAAACCCTTGGGGGGGTGTAGGGGGATGGGTTTAAAGGGTGAGTGGGTGGGTGGGGGGGATGGATAATGGGTGTTTGGGGGATGGGTGGAAATGAAAAGGGGGGGGGGGGGATGGGTTTGGGGGGAGGGGGGAGGGAATAGGGGGGGTGATGGGTTTAATTTGGGGTGTTGGGGATGGGTAATGGTGAGTGAATGGGTGGGGGGTGGGGTGGGTTTTAAAGAGTGAGTGAATGGGTTGGGGGGGGATGAAAGGGGTTGGGGGGGATGTGATGGGGTTTTGGGGTTAAAACCCTAAATTTCTACATCCCTGTTTAGGGGAAAATTTTTGGAAAGGGGGTAAACTGGAAGGGGTTCGGTTTTTTGGGCCCGGGAAAAGGCCCCACCCCTTACCCAAAAGGGGGGGCCAAAGGGCCCACCAATACCTTCCGCAGAGTTAGCCAAAAAATTTCCCAAGGGGGGCGGGTTTGCGGCTTATCAAAAAACATAAATTTCTTGACATTTTTTCTTTTTTTTTTTTTTTTTTTTCTCTCTCTCTATCTCTCTCTCTCTCCTCTCGTTTTTCCCCTCTATCTCGCCCCTCTCCTTTTCTCTCTCCTCTTCTCTCTCCTCTCTTCTCTCTCTTCTCTCTCTTCTCTCTCTCTCCCTCTGTATATATTTCCTCGTTCACAATTTGCTTTCTCCTCCCGCCATCTTCTCTTTCATCTCCATACATTTAAATTCCCCCTTACACCCTTTTCCTTTCCCTTTTCCCTTTCCCCCCTCTCCCCTCCCTCTCCTTCCCTCCCACGCCCCCCCCTTTCCCTCCCCTGTCCTCTTATACCCACAAAGGTTCCCCCCCTCTCCTTTTCCCTTTCCCCCTCCCCTCTCCCCCCTGTTTTGTATCATATTCAAACCCTCCTAACCCATCTCCCCCTCTCCTTCCCCCCCCCTCCCCCCCCCAAACCCCCACCCATCTAAATTATGATACCCTCTCCCCTGGCCTCTGGCTTGACCCCTCATTTTTCCCCCTTTTTTTCCCTTCTTTTCCTCTTTTCCCACCTCCCCTTTTTCCCCCCTTTGTCTGTTGCGTTCCTCCCCTCTCCAAAAGACCCCTTTCCCCCCCTCACTCGCCTCTTTGACCCTTTCTTTTTTTCCCCCCCTCTTCCCCCCTTTCTGTCCCTTTTTTCCTCCCTTAAATTTTTGTAAACATTCAGACATTGCTCAAATCTTCCCTTTCCCTTCCCTTTCCTTTCTTTTTTCTCTTTTTCTTCTTTACCCTTTTTCCCCGTATCATTAAATAAATTTCCTCTTGATTTGGTAAAAGGAAAAAAAGTGTTTTTAGAGTTTTTAGCGTGGTTTTTTAGGGAAAATTTTTTTTTGTTTAAAAGGAAAAAAAAGAATGGAAGGTTAGCAAAAATATGGGAAAAGGGAAAAAGGGGGAAAATTGGGGGAGGGACGAAATGACAAATTATAAAAACAGCTCGAATACATTTTCCTGCATGAAATCTAAAAAAGAGTATTATGTATGGATAACTGAATGATTAGTGAATAGATTAAATGGTAAATAAAGTTAAGAAAGAACCAAACATAATGCGACGAGTCGAGTTCTCTCCTCTCTCTCTCTCTCCTCTCTCTCTCTCTCCTCTCCTCTCTCTCTTCTCTCTCTCTCCTCTCTCTCTCTACTCTCTCTCTCTCTCTCTCTCTCTCTCTCTCTCTCTCTCTCTAATCAAGGGGTTTAAATTGGTAGTTTATCTCTGTTTCTTCCTTCATTAACTATTGCAATAGGTTTTTCTCTCTCCCTCTTTCCTTCCTTTACTCCATCACGGGCCCTAAGTTCTTCCATTCCTCCACCCACCCCTTCCCCTCTTCCTTTCCCCTCACTCACTCCCTCTCTCCCTTTGAAAAAAAGACACATCTTTTAAGCCTACTTAAATGTAAACACTATAAATTTGTGTAACTCTCTCTCTCTCTCTCTCTCTCTCTCTCTCTCATCTCTCTCTCTCTCTCCTCCTCTCTCTTCTCCTCCTCTCGTCTCTCCTCTCTCTCTCTCTCTCTCTCTCTCTCGTCTCTCTTCTCTCTCTCTCTCTCTTTTAATTTTTTACGGTAATAATACATATATTCGTGCGTCGTAAATCTTGTCGTAAAAAAATTATTGTAGTCTTATATTTCACTAGCCGCAAAGCCGCCCTCCGGGCGGACTTTTTGGCTAGCTCCTGCGGAGGGCTATTGGTGGGCCTTCGGCCCACCAAACACATTCACATCACCCCCCACCCATTCACTCACCCATTACCCATCACCCCACCCATTCACTCACCCATTACCCATCACTCTACATCAAGGTTTCCTCAGTTCTCGCAACCCACATTTTTTTTTCACAATTCTCGCTAATAGGCTGCTAAAAAGAAGAAGAAAAAAAAAAGATCGGATCATCTCAAAAGTGGGCTTAAAGCTTTCCTCTGGTCGAGTTGGTTCCAAAACTATGCCATATGAGGTGATTGCGCCACGGGGGGTGGAACCTATACCACATACACAGACAGACACACACACACTTTCGCTTATATTATTATAGATATCTGTAATTTCTCGGTTTTCCAAACCCTAAATTTGAATCAATAACTCACTGGGGTCAACTTCCTTTTTCCTTCCACCTTCACACACATCCTCTTTTTTTCCACTTTTTTCCCTTTTCTCCTCTTCATATTTCTCCTATTCCCTTCATTCTTTTTGTCACTCTCTTAGTAGCTGTTTCCATAATCACTTATTCTCCTTCCAATGTTTGTTTTCTTCTCTCTCCTTCCGAATGTTCCTTATGTCTCCTCTTTATCTCTTTCGCTTGCCTTCCCTTTTCTTCCCTTCCCTTACCTTCCCTTCCCTTCATAAACACTAATTCCACACGAGTTTGTTAAGCTGCCTTTCCCACCTTGTCTCCCTACCCCTTTCCCTCTTGCTTCCCCTTTCCCTTCCTTCCTGCTCCTCCCAAAATGGCTTTGTTTTGAACATTCTGGCGCGGAAGGTCTGGCCGAATAACCAGCGTATCCGGCCGTCGTTTGGGAAGTCCAGGGAACGGCGGTGACGGGCAGGTGTAGATGTGTACCTGTAATTATGCTGCCAGGTCCCGGGGGAGGGTTGGAGGGGAAGGGGGAGAAGGAGGGAGGGGAGGAAGGAAAGAAACTTATGAGCGTTTAGTTAGATTGACTTCTGTTGTTTCTTTTGTGTGGATTTTCTTTTTTTTTGGGGGGGGGCGAGGTGATAATGTGTTTAGATATTCTTGTTTTGGCTTTGTGCTCTTCTTCTTCGGCTTTCTTTTACTTATTCTTCCTCTTCCTCCTCCTCCTCCTCCTCCTCCTCCTCCTCCTCCTCCTCCTCCTCCTCCTCCTCCTCCTCCTCCTCCTCCTCCTCCTCCACCTCCTCCTGTACCTTTGCAAGAAAACAACAGAAATTTAAGACAAATAACACTCAAGGGAATTGTTGGCTCTTGCCAGCGGAAAAATAATTTGCGTTTATCAACTCTAAATAGGCAAATATTTAATGTAAGGCAGGCCAGACGTTCCTCCCTGCCCACCAGCAGGGGCAGCACCTCCCACTAGCTGTCATCGGCGGGAAAGCTGCACTCGGCGTGGGGGTCCCGTGGGAGTCCAGCCATGAGGCGGCCATGAGTCATCTAGTTGTATTCATGTAGTTGTATTTTACAGGGCCTGAGAAACGCTCGTATGGCCCCGTCTCCACATCAACATTTATTTTATCATTCATCCTAAGTGCTTAGTGTTGGCCGAAGCCACCACCCCGGGAGGGGGGTCACAAACCCCCGGCTAACACTCGGTACCCATTCACTGCTGGGTGGACAGGGGCTCGGGTTTTAAGAAGACCGCCCGTCTGTCTTCGCTCCGCCCGTAGGTCGAACCCGGGACTTCTCGGTTGAACATAAGAACATAAGAACATAAGAAAATAAGGAAGCTACAAGAGGCCGCGAGGCCTACACGTGGTAGTTCCTGTCACCTAACACTACCTACATCCACCTTTCATCCCCATCCATGAACTTATCCAGCTCCCCTTTAAAGCTCCCTAATGACTCCGCACTAACTACCTGTCTACTGAGACCATTCCACTCATTCACCACCCTATTTGTGAACCAGTTTTTCCGTATTTCCTTTCTAAATCTACGCTTTTCCAGCTTGAATCCGTTACTTCTTGTTCTACCCTGGTTAAAAGCCGTAAGAACTTTTCCTACCTCTCTGTTGAGAGCCGAGCGTGCTATCCCTTACACTATGGAGTTCCCCAAACGGAGTTCGGTGTGTGTGCGTGTGTGTGTACGTGTGTGTGTGTGTGTGTGTGTGTGTTGTTTATGAGAGAGAGAGAAGTAAGAGTGATTCTGTCTCTTGACAATCTCTCTCTCTCTCTCTCTCTCTCTCTCTCTCTCTCTCTCTCTCTCTCTCTCTCTCTCTTCCCTCTCTCTCTCAATCTCCTCTCTCTCTCTCCTCTCTCTCTTTCCCTCTCTCCTCTCCTCTCTCTCTCTCCTCCTCTCCTCTTCTCTCTCTCTCTCTCCTCTCTCTCTCCTATCTCTCTTCTCTTACTCCTCTCTCTCTCCTCTCTCTTCCTCTCTCTCCTCTCTCCCTCTCTTCTCTCTCTCCTCTCTCTCGCTCTCTCCCCTCCTCTCTCTTCTCTCTCTCTCTCTCCTCTCTCTCTCTCTCTCTCTCTCAACATGAAAGCTTTTATTTTTATTTCGAAGAAAATATTTCATAATTAAGTGGAACCTTTTTCTCATATGAACAAATTACTTTGAAGGAAAAGTTTGAACTCAGGAGGAGGAGGAGGAGGAGGAGGAGGAGGAGATGTAACCAAAAGAGATAAGGAGAGAGATAGGAAACTAAGGAAAGAGATACGGTGTAAAAGAGGAGGAGGAGGATCGGAATAACTTACGTAAACGGAGGAGGAAAAGGAAATGAGAGGAAATTGAGAAATAAAGTAAGAATATAGAGAATGGAAAGAAAATGTAATATTTGAAAGATAAGGAGAAAGTAACAAAAAAGGTAAATAAATAGAAGTTGAGGAAATGAAAAGACCAGGAAGAAAGTTGAGAGAAAAGCAAAAAAATGCGAGAGGAAAAAATGGCAGATGAGGAAGAGAAGAAGGTAAGATGAAGAGAAAACACGATAATGAGGAAATAACAAAAAGAGAGAGAGAACAAAAGAGAAAGTTCAGGTCAGCAAACAAAGAGCGAAGATTATGTAGCAAAACTTTACCAATATACTGCCAAGGAGGTGCTTCCCCCTCTCTACCTCCTTCTCTTCCTTACTTCCTACCTTCCTTCCCTTCCCTTCCCTCCTATATCGCGATCCAGTTTGCCAACCTCCTTCTTATACATTATTATTTTTCTTCCTTTCCTCAAGTACCTCCTTTTCTCCTCCTTTTCTCCTCCTCCTCCTCCTCCTACTTTTCCACCTAACACGCACGCATCACTTTTTTCTTCATCTTAGAAAAAATGGTAAAATGAATGTGATCAGAACATTGATAAAAGAGGTGAGAATTGTGTGAAAGGGAAATGAGAAGGAAAAGGCAGGAATTACTGCCTCTTCTCCTTTCCTCTTTATCCTTTTTCTTCTTTGTTATATTTATTTAACACACCAAATAAATGAGAGAGGATATTAATGATAATATTTACGAGAAAATTACACCCCACTCTAATTTTCACTTAATTTCTTTCCTTTCATTTATTCCATCCTATCTGCGTAAGCAAGAAAGGGAAGAGACAAAAGGAAAGAATATAAAATGTCAAGTTTGAATTATATAAACATATGAAAAATGAGAAGTAAATAATAATTGAGGTAGATAAAGAAAGGAAGAAGGAAGGAAGGGAGAGAGAAAAGGAAGACATAGGAAGGAAGTAATTGAAAAATGTAAAGAAATGAAAGAGGGAGAAGAAAGAATTATGAAGGAAGTACTAGATTAGAGGAAAGGAAGGAAGGGAAAGAAGAAAATATAAGATAAATCGTTTGTAGGAAATAATGTACCTCGGCTGAGCCCCTTATTGGAAAGTAATTATTTAGAAGAAAAAAAATTGGGAGAACAGAGAGAGAGAGAGAGAGAGAGAGAGAGAGAGAGAGAGAGAGAGAGAGAGAGAGAGAGAGAGAGAGAGAGAGAGAGAGAGAGAGAGAGAGAGACGGTGCAACATAAAAAATATAGAATATGAATGGAATGATAAGATGATCAAGAAATAATAATATAAATTAAAAAAAGAATAAGAATGCGAGCAATAAAAAGTATATAATTGATATGGTAAAGAAGAAAAGAAGAGTATTTGGAATAATCATTAAAGAAGATAAAACAGAAAGAAGGAAAATAAAGGAAAAGCAAATATGTGAGGCAGAGAGGAAGTGGCGAAGTAGAGTTAAGCAGTTGAATAAAATGAAAGTAACGAAGATGGAAAAGGAAAAGAAATAGAAAGAAAGGATTAACGAGAATTGAAATTGAATAAACTGAAGCGAATGTAATTGAATGGAAACAGGGCATACATGAGAGACCAAATAATTACTATTAAACAACGAATAAGATGAATGTAAAAAAGCAATCAATAATAACAACAAAATTCACTTGCATCAACACACGAAACTAGTAATTAATGAATTTTATATCTACATTTTTCATAAATATTAACTTCTTTTTTTCTCGTTTCCTTGAATTCTGACAAGAACTAAATAATAAAAGTACAGAACACAACACTTGAAAGATAAACAAAAATTATGGTTGTAAAAGAGGCAGAAAATATTTCTCTCTCTCTCTCTCTCTCTCTCTCTCTCTCTCTCTCTCTCTCTCTCTTCTCTCTCTCTCTCTCTCTCTCTCTCTCTCTCTCTCTCTCTCCTCTCTCTCTCGCTCTCTCTCTCTCTCTCTCTCTCCTCTCTCTCTCTCTCTCTCTCTCTCTCTCTCTCTCTCTCTCTCTCTCTCTCTCTCTCTCTCTCTCTCTCTCTCTCTCTCTCTCTCTCTCTCTCTCTCTCTCTCTCTCTCTCTCGCTCTCTCTCTACCCGTCAGGGTGGCATGGTTGGTAGAGTCGTGAGCTCACGTGTGCAGCGTCCCTGCGCATTCGGTCAGCGGTTCGAGTCCACCAAGTTCGTCCTGGCGTGGTGGCGCTTTGTATAGTCAGTAACCTTGTAGTTGGTACTTGCAAAGTGTCTAGATAGGATCAAAGTATCTTATATTCTCTCTCTCTCTCTCTCTCTCTCTCGCTCTCTCTCTCTCTCTCCTCTCCTCTCTCTCTCTCTCTCTC
>JACEEZ010025688.1:140000-165000 GCA_016584305.1 Chionoecetes opilio | reverse complement strand
ATCATTATCATTATTTCAATTATTTCTATTGTTAATATTGTTATCATTTCATTGCTAAAACAACTAATATTGTCACCATGATATAAATAGCAAAGTGCATCAATACACTATCAATACAATGCTTGTTTTGTGTAAAGTAATGTGTGAGTGTATGGGTGTGTGTGTATTAGTGTGTGTTTGTGTGTATTAGTGTGTTTGTGTGTATGTGTGTGTGCATTAGTGTGTGGTGTGTGTGTGTGTGTGTGTGTGTGTGTGTGTGTGTGTGTGTGTGTGTGTGTGTGTGTGTGTGTGTGTGTGTGTGTGTGTGTGTGTGTGTGTGTGTGTGTGTGTGTGTGTGTGTGTGTGTGTGTGTGTGTGTGTGTGTGGCTGCTCGGCTTCACTGACCTCAAGATTCCTATCAAAATTGCTTCTTTGTCCTCCTCTTCCACCACCTCTCTTCCTCCTTCTCCACCTCCTCCTCCTCCAAAGAAGATTGTCTTCCTTGAGCAAGTCTCACTCACGAAATCTGTTATCTTCTTCCTCGCTTCAGTGTGTGACACTGTGATGGTCATATCTGGTCTCCTCCTCCTCCTCCTCCTCCTCCTCCTCCTCCTCCTTCTCAATGATTACTTTAATATGGTTTTTATTAAAGAAGACGAAGCTCCATTACCAGAACCAGTAAACATGTTTGCAGGACTCGAAAGTGATAGATTGGAAATAGGAGAGATAACAGGAGACGAAATATCAAAGTATTTGCAGAAATTTGACCCAGCAAAATCCGTGGGGGTGGACGAAATCTCACCGAGATTACTTCGCGTATGTCACAGTCAACTTTCGCTCCCATTCTAGGTTATTTTCAATAAATCGTTAATGGACAAATATGTTCCTAGTATGTGGAAATTTGCTAATGTTACACCGATATTCAAGAAAGGGAGAAACAGTCTTGCAAGTAATTATTGTCCAATTTGTCTAACGTCTGTAATTTTTTAACTATTTTGAGAAAGTATTGCGGGATAAAATAGTGTCTTTTCTCGATGAAAATAACTCAATATTAAACTCCCAGCATGGATTTCGAAATAAGAGATCCTACTTAACAAACCTTCTCGATATTTTCAAGGTCATTTATTGAAACTGGGACGCTAAAACTCCCTCGGATATAATATACCTTGATTTTCAGAGAGCCTTCAATACAGTTCCCCATAAGCGACTCCTGACCAAGCTAAGGGCACATGGCTTAGGTAAGCAGTTATGTTCATGGATTGGCGATTGGCTTTCAAATCGTAAACAACGGGTAGTAATAAATAGCGAGGCATCTGATTGGTTAGATGTTACTAGTGGGGTGCCTCAGGGCTCGGTCTTGGGCTCTACTCTTTTTCTGATATATATCAATGATCTGGACTGCGGACTTGTATCTAAAATATCGAAATTTGCTGATGACACCAAAGTAGGCGGTAAAGCATATACAAGAGAAAACTGCAAACTCATACAACGTGATCTCGACAAACTATCAGATTGGAGTGATAAATGGCTATTAAACTTCATTTCCGATTAATGTAAAGTAATACATATAGGCAACGATAACCTCAACTATAACTATCAAATGGAAAATAAATCGTTAACTAAAGTACAGCAGAAAAAAGATTTTGGTGTCATCATTAGTAATGATCTTAAAACCAGTACGCATTGCCTAGCTGCCAGTAAAAAGGCGAATATGATGCTGGGCTTCATTAAACGCAACTTTGAACATAAAACTCCGAAAGTAATGACACGATTATACACGTTTTTGGTTTGGCCGCACTTAGAATATGCCGTTCAATTCTGGTCGCCTTGTTTCGTATAAGATCAAGCCAAATCGGAATCAGTTCAAAGAAGAGCAACCAAACTAATACCATCTCTGCGAAATTCATCTTATGAAGAGAGACTGCGGAAATGTAATATATGTGGAAATTATCCACCAAACACCCGCTTATAATTGGTAGAGTGGTGGTTTGTTTCCCCCCCCCCTTAGTGAGGGAGTTATTGTCCGCTCGCCATAGGGGTGTATAGGGATGTATATATATAATTATAATGGTAATGGGTATTATTTCAGGTAATTTTAGTAAATGATAAGTACTGGGGATAAGATAAATTAACATTCCCAGTAATATTAAGCATTTGCACCTTATAATTAGCACCTTGGTTAGAAGCGCGGTCATTGGCTGCTGCCCATTAGATTATCGCCACTGAAATGTATACACGTGGTTAGATATTGGTAGCGGTGGCTCACCGCCCACTCACGGAGAATCAGTACACTCTAGACCCTTCCAGGAGTAACATCTAATATACGTGCTTGTCTATAATTACAAGTACAAGTACACTACCAGCTCCCACCGAGTTAATATCTCTTCTCTAATTAAAGAAGAGATTTGTACATACGTTAATTGTACATATAAGTGATAAACCAATAGGACTTGTCTTAGCGACACAGATAAAAATCCACTGCGTCTATTAAGCCTAAATAGCCCACTTGACGCCCAGCACATCGCCTCCACCCCTCCGCTTCAGTCATTCACGGGCGGCCTCGATCCCGGTGACCACATCGGATCACAGGAACAGGCAGTGTTGATAAAAGCCTACAACGATTTCAACCCACTATCCACCGATAAGTATCCTAGTTAGTTGATTAGCTGGGGTATTGGGTCGGGATGAGATAGACATGGGTTTGATTGATTAGGTAAGACCTCATATTAAATATGTATGTGACATAAATTTCTACAATTGGTGCCCCGAGTGAGGAATATTGATGTTCATGTGACTCGAAGTGGTTGTTAAGTGAGGCGTAATTATGAGCCTACCACAATTGCTGGTTATGAGGCTGGAGGCGGGGTATTGCGCGGCGTCAGGAATGACTCAGCTGTTCAACTACCACATGCCAGGTAGTAGATAACATCAGAAGTTACGTAGCCTTAGTTAGTGGTAATAGTTAAGTGCTGGTTGGTCATAGGCATGGTCATGCGCCTTGTTAGGCCAGCCAACAGCGCTTCCCGCACTTATAATAGAATTAATTATCAACTAACAATTATATATAGTAACGTAATCTTGCATTTAATATTTTATTTGAGTAAATTAACTAAATAATGGCGAAGTTAGCTAAGCACTCATTATCAGCTAAGTTACCAATGCTCACACGAATTTATAATAAATGTGAGGACGCAATTAAGTCAATTCCTATTGATTATATTAATTTAAAGACAGGTCTACCATTGTTAAATGAGCAATGGAATAAATATGAGGAGGCTTACTGCCTATATGAAGTTCAATTAAGACAAGCTGAGGATAAAGAAATGATTCAGCTATGTGTTATCAATCATGAACACGAATGTCAAAGATATCTCCATAAAGTAATTGAATATGAGGTGTGTGACACTCGAGTGTGCTCATATTCAAATCTACAGCTGAAGCTTCTTTAACCCAAAGTTTGCAAGGTATTAAGCAGGAACCCCCCCACAGGGAGATCACAATTATTATGCCTGAGGGTAATCAGCTATATCAGCCACCCTTAGAGTTTAAAGATCCCTCGTTAGTGGGTATTTATCCTGCGCCTGTTACGCAAATCAAACAACCTGTAATTAAGATTCAAACTTCTCAGCCTACCAGTAAACCACTTAGACCTACTCAAATAATAGATACAATCCCTATATCCAGGGCTACTTCTAGTGAAGTACGAAGAATAAATTGTGTCTTATGTGAGGGGGAACATCCACCCTCCACATGTAATATCTATTCAGATTGTTACACGAGAGTTGAAAGGTTAATGAGCCTTGGTAATTGCCTAACCTGTCTCCGTGGTAAACATGCTTCAAATGCATGGCCTATAAGGTTAAAAACTTGTAGAAAATGTAAACAATCTATTCATAACATCGCTCTTTGTCCTAACAGTGATAATAACTCAGACCCTACAGTAGTTAAAATGGCAGTCACTAATAAGAGTAGTTCAGCAGCTGTTCCTACTGCGGAGTTGGAAGTGAGCCGTAATGGTAATTCAGTCATAGTAAAGACAATGTTTGACAGTGGTGCACAAAGATCCTTCATAAGCAGGGAGATAGTTTAATTATTACAACTACCCATAATTAATAAAGTTAATTTTGCCATATCAGGTTTTCTCGCCAATAATGAGGCTCAAACCTTTGACATAGTTCAACCCCTAGTCCAATTAGGAAGATATAAATGTAGGGTAGCTGCTGTAGATGTTAATAATATTGGTATTAGTTTAACTGTTAATCGACTAAAAGACAGCTGAAATGCTGAGGGATAATGGTGTTAAACTAGTTAGTAATACCTTCGAGGACGTTGATGGTCCCTTCCAATTAGTAATAGGCGCTGCTTATTTCGGGCGTTACCTAAGGAAGGTCATCAAACTACATAACGTCTCTATGTTCACCAGTGCTGGTGATAAGGTAATAATGGGACCCATCCCACATACTCACCAAGCCGAACAAGAGAAGAGTATTCCTAGTCATGCACAGCCCCTATTAATTACCAAAATTGGAACCACTTTCTTGCCCACACCAATTAGTGAGGTAGTAGAGGAAAGTGGTATTCCAGTTCATAATCAATACATCGCCACTAATGGAAATCCTAATAATAATGTGTCACGAGGAAAGTCTACCCTCAAATTAAATACAGGATTATGGTTTAAAGGCCCTACCCGGCTGAAAGAGTGTAATATCAATCCTAATCAGGTTTCCACTCAGCCAGACATATCTGTAGATATAATAAGGGAACCTGAATTGATCCCAGCTCCTGTGATAGTCATAGAAAGGTTTTTCTTATTGAGCAAACTATTTAAGACTACTAATTTAGTCTACAAATCCATGAAAAGGGATAGTTCTGATCCTTTGAAGATTTGGGTCAGAACAATACAAAAGCAGGTATTTCCTGAGGAATATCAGCTCTTGGCCTCAGCCAGCCGCCATAGGAACAAATTGACCAAATTATTAGGTCTGTACCTTGATCATGAGGGCATAATTAGGTGTCGAGGTCGAAATTTGAAAGCTGATCTTCCAAATAGCACCTGCCATCCCATACTAATTCCCAAACGCCATCATCTTACTAAATTGTTGGTGGAAGAATATCATAGGAACTCATTACATGGCGGAATGGCTACAATATTAGCCGATATCAGGTGTCAATTTTGGATAAATCATGGTAGACAGGCAGTCAAATATTACGTCAAATCTCTCATTAAATTTAATAGATCTGAGTGTAGACTAGTCTCCTATCTAGGTCCCCCTGAACTTCCCGCTGATAATGAGCTCCTAAAACCATTTGAGGTCAATGGTGATGACTATACTGGGGATACTATAACATCAGGAGATAACTCCCCCCCCCAATCACGTATATGTCTGCATATTCACTGATACAATAAACAGCAAAGCCGACCGGACACCCCTGCCGCTATCTTTTTCCCCAGCTGGAAAAATATCCCCACGGATTGACCAAAGGCCACATTTTTTACCCTAGTTAGTAAAATTCGTAGCGCCTTCGTCTGTCCTCCCTCCCTCCACTCTCTCTCTCTCTCTCTCTCTCTCTCTCTCTCTCCATCTCTCTCTCTTCTCTCTCTCCTCTCATCTCTCTCTCTCTCTCTCTCTCTCTCTCTCTCTCTCTCTCTCTCTCTCTCTCTCTCTCTCTCTCTCTCTCTCTCTCTCTCTCTCTCTCTCTCTGTGTTGTTGTTAATATTTTGTCAACACTTGTGGTTGACGCGAGCTTTTGCCTATAGCAGCCCGCCTGTGGAATTATGGCATTACAATAAAAAAAGGCAGCGTATTGGAGCTACCTTGGGGGGGGGGGTACCCCCAAACGGTGGAGGTGGAGTGGCCAGAGGGACAGTTTAATTACCGCAGCAGCAGGGGCGGCGGCCCCTGATGTCCGGCTGCGGAGGGGGTGGGGGGCTTTCCCCTGAGGTGGGGGGTTGCCTCGCACTTCGGGAAGTATTTTTGGGTGCAAAGGGGGAGGTGACCGGGGCATTGATCACAGGTGATGTCCACAGGCCCTGGCGGTTTCCTCAAAGCAGGGAAAGCCGAGGCGGCGACGGTGTAGTCGGGCCCCGTACGTGTGGGGGGATGGATGGGTTTTGGGGGGAAGGGGGGTAAACTTTTTGCAGCAGCGCCCGGGAGGCAGAGGTGATGATAGGGCGACTGGGGCCTCGTTTTGCTGGCGGAAAAGGCGGGCGGGGCGACTTTATTTAATAAGTTTGGGAGAGGCTGGGCAGAACGCCGGGTGGGGCGGGGGAGGGCAGCGGTGATTTGCAGCTCGTCACTGCTTCTTTGCCACAAAGGCCTACATGGGGGGCCCCCAATTAGGGTGTTTTTGCGCCACGGCACCCAGGCTGGGCCGAAGAAAGTGGAGGGGGAGGTGAATTTTTATCCTTTTTGGGGTGTGGTCTCTGGGGGCCCCTGGATAAGGGATTTTGATCGTGGTATGATGAAATGAGGGAATTTACCTCCAGGGGCGGGGTGAAGAGCGCCCGAATGGCGACTATTTCCCCTGGAGGCGCGGCGCTATTGTTCCCCGCCTTGTTTGTGGTTTGTCCGCTCACAAAACCCGCCCCGCTGCTCCTGTGGCAGGATCTCTGACCCGTCTGTAAATAGTGGGGAAGGGGGGTCTTAAGTCATCCAGCCCTGTAGCATTTCCAAGCGTAAGGCAGCGGGGAGCCAGTGTGTTTTGGGGCGCTCAAATGGGGAGTGATTTTAATGTTGGGGGAGGGCCCCAAGGGCGGTGGCGTAGCGAAGTTCGGGTGGGAAGTCCTCGCCCTTACTGAGGGGGTTTCGGAACCCCATAGGAGAATTGCTTCTGCAGCGCCGCTGGAAAACTTTGCCCCCCCGAAGGTTGTTGCGGGGCCCTGGCAAGAGGTTTGCAACCTTGGCGGGAGGTTCGAGGGGTGGGGCGGGTGGGTCATTTTGGCGAGCGGCGGCGGTCCGTTTTCGATACGGCGCCGAGTCGGGCTCCCTGGCATTCGCTGCGGTTCGACCTTAGTCTCATCTGGGGGCTTTTGGGATGACTCTCAGGGGGGCTGTTTTGGGGCCTCTAGCTTTTTGGGGTAGGGGTGTTCGGAGGGAGATAAGACTGGAGCGCTATAGCCAGGAAGAGAGCGGATGGGGGATTAAAAAGGGCGCTTCACCTGGAAACTGGCCCCTCCTTTTAAGCCAGTGATTGCCCCCTTGGACGGAGATCCTGCTGTTTTTTGCGCTCCTGCAGGTAAGCTACGTTGTGTGCGGAGGTTGAGAGGTTGTCGAGCCGATGCCCAGGGATTGGTGCGACGGACCCAGGAGATGGGGTTTTAGGATATAGAGGGGGGCGCGGCGGTCCACCCAAAGGCCTGGCCTTGGATTTTTTCCCCTTCAGCTTTAAGCCTAGTTCCCACCTTGGTGGTTTTTGTCAGTCAACAGTTCTCTCTCTCTCCCTCTCTCCCCTCTCTCTCTCTCTCTTCTTCTCTCTTCTCTCTTTCTTCTCTCTCTCCTCTCTCTCTCTCCTCTCTCTCTCTCTCTCTCACAAACACGTAATATTGGAAATATATTATATTCGTAAATACATTATATTATTTCACAAGATTAGACAGTGAGAGAGAGAGAGAGAGAGAGAGAGAGAGAGAGAGAGAGAGAGAGAGAGAGAGGAGAGAGAGAGAGGAGAGAGGATATGAGAGAAAAGGAGGAGGACGAGACGAATAAGGATTTGAAAGTCAGATCAGGTCCTGCGACCTCTCTCTCTCTCTCTCTCTCTCTCTCTCTCTCTCTCTCTCTCTCTATCCTCTCTCTCTCTCTCTCTCTCTCTCTCTCACAAACACGTAATATTGGAAATATATTATATTCGTAAATACATATATATTATTTCAGCAAGATTAGACAGAGAGAGAGAGAGGAGAGAAGAGAGAGAGAGAGAGAGGAGAGAGAGAGAGGAGGAGGAGAGAGAGAGGAGAGGAGAGGAGAATATGAGAGAAAGGAGGAGGACGAGACGAGATAAGGATTTGAAAGTCAGAGCAGGTCAGCTGCGACCTCTCTCTCTCTCTCTCTCTTCTCTCCTCTCTCTCTCTCTCTCTCTCCTCTCGTCGTCTCTCGTTATCTCTCTATCTTAGTCTACTTACGTTCATCAATTTCTCTTTTAATTGCATAATGATATATATATAACTAATATATTATAAATTATTAGATATAACATATATTATAATAAATTGACATCTTTATATATGCAATAATAATGATATATATATATATATATAATATATATATATATATATATATATATATATATATATATTATATATATATATATATATATATATATATATATATATATATATATATATATATATATATATATATATACAGAGAAAGACAGAAAAAAAGACCTCTCTCATTCTCATTCTCACTTCCTACCTCTCTCACGCCTGTCCGTCATGTGTATCTGTGTGCGTGTGGTGTGTGTGTGTGTGTATACACACACACACATACACACACACTCCCAGCTGGATTAACATAGCGGCATATGAAGGAGGGTGGCGGGGTTAGTGGAAGGAGATCAACTCAAATATATCACACCTTCCGCTATGCATTTTTTTTTTTTTTTTTTCTCTCCTCTCTCTCTCTCTCCCTCTCTTCTCTTCTCCTCTCTCTCTCCAAAAGATAGAGAAGAAGGAAAAGAAAAGCGAGAGAGAGAGGAGAGGAGAGGAGGAGAGAAGAGAGAGAGAGAGAGAGGAGAGAGAGAGAGGGAAGAGAGAGAAAAGAGAGAGAAGAGAGAAGAGAGAGAGAGAGAGAGAGTGGCCACCACCCCGCCTCCCGAGGTGTTGGCGTGCTGGCTTCCCCCAACACTAAGCACTAGGATGAATGATAAAATGTAGCTATTGAGACGGGGCCATACGAGCGTAGCTCAGGCCCTGTATAATACAATTAGATGCATACAACTAGAGGCATACACACACGCAAGAACATAATGTTATAATGTATCGATACACATTATTATAATGTAATTGTTAATGTTATATGTAACGACACACCACACACACACACACACACACACACACACACACACACACACTTATATTGTTATGCGTCTTATAATTTAAGAAAATTACGTTATAACTATTCAGAGATAGAGAGAAGAGGGAGAGAGAGAGAGAGAGAGAGAGAGAGAGAGAGAGAGAGAGAGAGAGAGAGAGAAGAGAGAGAGAGAGAGAGAGAGGTCGCAGCTGACCTGATCTGACGCTCAAATCCTTATCGCATCTCCTCCTCCCGCTCATCTTCCTCCTCCTTCTCTCTCTCTCTTTCTCTCTCTCTCTCTGCTCATCTCTCTCTCTCTCTCTCTCTCTCTCTCTCTCTCTTCTCTCCCTCTCTCTCTCTCTCTCTCTCTCAATCTTGCTGAAATAATATATTGTATTTCCGAATATAATAAATTTTCAAATATTACGTGTTTGTGGAGAGAGAGAGAGAGAGAGAGAGAGGAGAGAGATAGAAGAGAGAGAGAGAAGAGAGAGAGAGAGAGAAAGAGAGAGAGAGAGAGAGATAATGAGAGTGGTGGGAGGGAGGACAGACGAAGGCGCTACGAATTTTACTAACTAGGGTAAAAAATGTGGTCTTTGGTCAATCCGTGGGGATATTTTTCCTGATGGGGAAAAAGATATCAGCAGGGGTGTCCGGTCGGCTTTGCTGTTTATTGTACCTCTATCAGAGCTGCTAATTTTAGAATAGCTAAAGACCAAACTGCCGAAACCACTAATAAAATGTTCCGGCGCTATGTGGTCTGGGGTGATGTCACCTGAAGCGGAACTTCAGTTTTCGCCGGCCCCCAGTGTGGCAATTATCCACCAAACACCCTCTCATAATTGGTAGCGTGGTGGATTGTACCCCCCCCCCCTAGTGAGGGAGTTATTGTCCGCTCGTCATAGGGGTGTATAGGGATGTATATATATAATTATAATGGTAATGGGTATTATTTCAGGTAATTTAAGTAAATGATAAGTACTGGGGATAAGATAAATTAACATTCCCAGTAATATTAAGCATTTGCACCTTATAATTAGCACCTTGATTAGAAGCGCGGTCATTGGCTGCTGCCCATTAGATTATCGCCACTGAAATGTATACACGTGGCTAGATATTGGTAGCGGTGGCTCACCGCCTACTCACGGAGAATCAGTATACTCTAGACCAGCGTTTCTTAACCTGGGGTGCTAGCACCCCCAGGGGGTGCTGAAATCAATTTTAGGGGGTGCTGGAAAATTCTCCATATATGGCAGTACAATGTTAGAGTTCCTCGCAATGGATACAAGAGTATCGAAGGGACACTTTTTGACAAGAGTACTATTTTTATTTGATAAAGTTTAACCTCATTATACTGACTTTCATTGAGAGTGTACTTGCACTCGAGTGCTGATGTCTGACGTGAGATGGTGAGACCGCGCTACTGCAGGCAATAGTTACGTAGTAGCAGTACAGCTCAAGCCCCCGCATCATTGTGTTTCGCCTTAACTTCAAGTTCCAGTAATTCTGGTAAGACCATTGCAAGGTATACTCTTCCTCATTCGCTCTAACTCACTCATATAATTCTCTCTCTCTCTCTCTCTCTCTCTCTCTTCTCATCCTCTCTCGTATCTCTTCTCTCTCTCTCTCTCTCTCTCTCTCTCTCTCTTCCCCCTCTCTCTCTCTCTCTCTCTCTCTCTCTCTCTCTCTCTCTCTCTCTCTCTCTTCAATGTGTCTCATCATTTCTTTATAGATGAATGTATTGATGACGCTTGTTCAAATTTGCACCAATAGACTACCTTAGTGAGCTAGATCTGTCATCTGGTGGCCGTCTGGGAACTACACGCGGAGCTAAAATGTCGGGTCTCGGGGTGTCGGGCTCGACTTATTTTCTATTATTCCCTACCAAACCAGCGCATGGGTTAATATTACCTCCATGTATGCAAAAAGAAGGTAATATTAACCCATGCACCCGCCTTGAAGCATTCCTTTACCGTATTTAGTAGAATGTTGTAGGACACCTGTGATCGAATGCTTCTATTTTGCCAACAACCCTCATTATAACGCCATGAATAATGTAAAACTCGTATATTTCCATTTTGCATAAGCCCATGTTGACCATGCCAACGCTTAATTGTAGCTGGTTTGGTAGGGAAAAATAGAAAATTAGTCGAGCCCGACACCCCGAGACCCGACATTCTAGCTCCGCGTGTAGTTCCCAGACATCCACCAGATGACAGATCGAGCTCACTAAGGTAGTCAATTTAATGGTCCTGCAAAATGTTTGAGCCTACCCTAAACATTAAAACTTTCAGCTATTTTTATTAAAGAATATCATTGGTTGACTATAAATTGCATGTACACATATTATCATCACTTCTACCCCCGTCATGACGAAGTCAGAGAAGCTGTAGCAAAGTTGAGGGGTGGAAAGGCAGCTGGTGTTTATAATATCAGTGCGTAGCTCCTCAAAGCTGGGGGTGTGGCCATAATTCGCGGGTTGCATGCTGTCCTGACTGCCGTGTGTCAATCGGGTACCATTCCTCCTGACTGGAAAAGGGGGCTGGTCGTCCCTATCTGGAAAGGGAAAGGGGACCGTCAGGATTGCAACAATTACCGCGGTATTGCACTGCTCAGCGTGCCAGGCAAGGTGCTTGCCCATCTATTGCTGACATGGATCCGCAGTCATCTGCTGAAGCATCAGAGACCTCAGCAGTCTAGGATCACGCCTGGTACGTCAACAACGGACCGTATCCTAGCGCGTCGTGTCCTGGTGGAACGCCGACGTGAGTTTCGACAGGGGATGCTTGCAGCCAATGTTGATCTCAAGAATGCGTTTGACTCAGTGCATCGTGAGTCACTCTGGGATCTTCTGCGACTTCGCGGGATTCTAGCAAAGACTTGGTTTGATGACTGGTCTGTACTCTGGGACTGAGAGTGCTGTGAAGTGTGGGGGAGGTGTATCCTGCTTCTTTCCTGTGAATTCAGGAGTGAGGCAAGGGTGCGTCCTTGCCCCATCACTTTTCAACACTTGTATGGACTGGTTATTGGGAAAAGTTGTAGATCAAAGTGATTGTGGAGCATCCCTCACCATCACCAAGATCACTGATCATGTTTTTGCCGATGATGCAGTTATCTTTGCTGAGTGGCTGCAGGTTCTGGTGATGGCTCTCGAGGCGTTGTATGAGGAGGCAAAGCCTTTGGGACTTGAGGTCTCCTGGCTTAAGATCAAGGTCCAGGTTATTAGAGGCTTACTAGATGAAACAGTACAGTCTGTTCATGCGTGCGGCGAGGACATTGAGATCTTGGAAAGTTTTACATACCTTGGTAGCGCGGTCCATAATGACGGTGGGTCACGTCAAGAAGTCTTACGGCGGATTGGCATAGCCCACGGTGTTATGGACTCGCTCGGCAGGAGTATTTGGCGTTGTCGGTACATGTGCAGGAGGACAAAGATCCTGATCTTCAAGTCGCTTGTGATCCCTGTCTTACTCTATGGTTGTGAGACATGGACACTAAACAGCCACTTGAAGAGACGAATCGATGCCTTTGATAATAAGTGTCTTCGCAGAATCATGAGGTATCGCTGAGATGATTAGGTGTCAAATCAGCGATTGCACCGTGTGACTGAATCGAGGTCTATTACCTGCATAGTCCCGTCAGCGCCAACTTCGGCCATAAGGGCATGTGGCACGCTACCCTGAAACCGATTCTTCCTATCGGGTTGTATCTGTAGGAGACAATCCGGCGTGGAGGAGGCCAAGGGAGCGCCCACAAGGCTCGTGGCTGGGGCAAGTTGATGTTTCTTGTCGAGAGCTGCCTGGTATGGGAAAGGAGCCAGCATGGGGACCCGCGCGTGGTGACCCCCGGGAGTGGCGTCGTAGGGTGGGCGAGGCGACTCCACTGCACTCCTGGATGATCGTGGAGGACCAGACCGGGCACAATGTATGACCTGCCTTTTAATTATTTGCAACTCAAATTTGAAGCATGCTAGACTCCGAAAACACCAAGTGAAGCATCCAGCTGCAGAACATAAACAGACTATCGACTGCAGGCTAAGAGGACTAGATATGACCAGAAAGGCACAGTACTCCGATTTGGATTCAAGGCAGTGCAGAAATCCCATCTGCAGGCTTCCTATGAAGTGGCATACCAGTGCATCAGGGAGAAGGCTTCGCATTCGGCTCCGGAAAACCTGGTTAAGCCATGCACCATTCGGATGGTAGAACTGGTTCTTGGAACAGAGGCAGCCAAGAAGATGAAAGAAGTGCCTCTGTCCAATGATGTCATCACATGGAGAGCTGCATAAATGAGTTGTGACATATTGTTCAGGAGATTATGGACAGTCCCATCTGCATCAGTCTCCAATTGGAAGAATCAACTGATGTTTCCAACATGAGTCAACTGATTTTGTATACCCGGTACATCAGGGATGGTGAACTTAAAGATGAATTCCTCTCCTGCGAGGCATTGCAAACGTCGACGAAGGCAGCGGATGTATTCCGACTCATGGACGAGTTCTTTGAGAAGCATCAGATCAAGTGGGAGAAGGTAGGGTTAGTCTGCACAGATGGTGCCCCAGCCATGATAGGGAATAGGTCTGGCTTTACTGCTTTGGTAAAGGAGAGGGTACTAGATATCATCATAAGGCACTGTGTTCTCCATCGTCATGCTTTGGCTGCATAGACGTTGCCGCCTCATTTCAAAATAGTTATATCTGTCTGTTCATGTTGTGAATTTCATCCGGGGTCATCCTTTAAACCACAGACACAGAGTGTTAAAGTTTGTGATGATGGGAAGAGAATATCAAGTCCTTCTCTTCCATACTGAAGTGCGGTGGCTCTCATGTTGGAAAACCCTGACCCGTATTGCAGAGCTCAAGGATGAAATTGCAATATTCCTCCGAGAGTATCGGAATAAGTTCGCTGAAAATTATGGGGACGAAATGTTCATCCTCTCTCTTTCTTCTATCTGGCAGACATTTTCAGCCATTTGAATGAACTCAACTTGTCCATACAAGGCATTTCTGCTAACAAACTTGTTTGTGCAGAGAAGGTAGAAGCCTTCAAGAAGAAGCTTTCACTGTGGAATCGTCGAATCCAGGGAGGGAATTTGGGAAGCTTTCCTATCCTGGACGAGATATTGGGGAATAAGACAGTCAGTCCCATGTTTGTAGAAAATATTGTTGCTCACCTCTCGCACCTTGAGACCACCATGACAAAGTACTTTCCCAAGGATCATACATTTCCAGAATGGATTCAGCAGCCCTTCCTGGCAGACAGGAGAGATGCTGACAACCGGAAGGAGGAGCTTATTGATATGTAGGTGAACCAGGGTTGTGAGAAAAAATTCCGTACATTATCATTGTCTGGCTTCTGGTATGATCAGTTGGTAGCGTACCATGGACTGGCGAGGGCAGCGCTGGAGATAATTATTTCATCGCTTTTGACTATAGTATTGGCATCCTTGGTGTTATATTTTTGGAAAATGAACAAAACAAATGATCAAGCAGTACTTCACTTCACTTTACTTTATCCCTGTAGTAGTGTAGCAACTGTAGTCTCTGTAACCAGATGTTAGCCAGCAATAGGGGGTGCTGGACTTCCTAGACCTGACTACAGGGGGTGCTGAAGTCGGAAAAGGTTAAGAAACGTTGCTCTAGACCCTTCCAGGAGTAACATCTAATATACGTGCTTGTCTATAAGTACAAGTACAAGTACACTACCAGCTCCCATCGAGTTAATATCTCTTCTCTAATTAAAGAAGAGATTTGTACATACGTTAATTGTACATATAAGTGATAAACCAATAGGACTTGTCTTAGCGACACAAATAAAAATCCGCTGCGTCTATTAAGCCTGAATAGCCCACTTGACGCCCAGCACATCGCCTCCACCTCCCCGCTTCAGTCATTCACGGGCGGCCTCGATCCCGGCGACCACATCGGATCACAGGAACAGGCAGTGTTGATAAAAGCCTACAACGATTTCAACCCACTATCCACCGATAAGTATCCTAGTTAGTTGATTAGCTGAGGTATTGTGTCGGGATGAGATAGACATGGGTTTGATTGATTAGGTAAGACCTCATATTAAATATGTATGTGACATAAATCCCCACAATATGTTTTCCCTAAGGGATCGTAGAATCTGTGAGGACTTGATAGAAACCTTTAAGATCCTAAAAGGATTTGATGTCATTAATCAAGAGAACCTATTTGAGCTTTCTCCGCAAGTGACAACAAGAAATAACGGTTTAAAACTGAACGGTCAACGTTGCATCACTGATCTCCGTAAAAATTATTTCAATGTTAGAGTTGTTGATCGATGGAACAAATTACCAGCAAATGTTGTCGATGCCAGCACATTAACTTCATTTAAAAACAGACTTGACGCGCACTGTAAAGTAAATGGGTATTGATATTGCCCTGCGAGTTAATAATATAGTCCACCGGATCGATTAGTGTCAGTGGTAGTTGTAGTTAGCATATTTCATGTCCTATAATTCTTCACTACGAAAGGTTCATGTTCCTATCTTCTTTAGGGACATGGTATCATTTTCCAACTGTCCTCTTACATGTAGTTGATAGTTAGTAAGTAGTATGTAGTACAACAGATACCCTCGTTATGGACCAATAGGTCTTCTGGTGTCTGTTATTCCTATGTATCCTATGTAACCTTATCATTTCTCCTTTTGTGGATTTTTTGGATTTAAGATGGCTTTTTCCTCCCATACAATGATTTATCCTCTCATAACGTTCATTTGATAAGAAAAAGAAAAATATTTGATATAAAAAAAGCTAAGCTTGGCGAGCATTTAGGGCAAGGTGACAATATAGGTGGACGGTCTTTTTATTAGTTATGTCGATTTCTTTCTTTAAAGTTTGACAGCTTTGGTTCCCTGATCTCTCTCTCTCTCTCTCTCTCTCTCTCTCTCTCTCTCTCTCGCTCTCGCTCTCGCTCTCGCTCTCGCTCTCGCTCTCGCTCTCGCTTTCGCTCTCTCTCTCTCTCTCTCTCTCTCTCTCAAAAAATCTCGTACATCAAAAGTTTCTAAAGTCATCCCTTTAAAAACACATAGTCATAGGGCATAGGAACTCTAGAGTTTTCTCTAACACATGAGAATGATGAAATCAGTAGAATTTCCACTCTCGATCTTTTTCTATAGATATTTCGTATCAATAGAGCAATAAAAATCTACAAAATGTCTTTGGTACTTGAAAACATAGCGTAATAGGAGATAACAATTGGGTGATTGGATACGTTAACAACAGAGTAATGAGGTGAGTAATTCCAATTAATAATATTGGAAGCATACGAGGGCAATCGCCTCGCCTTATCCTAGCGACGACATCCGGTGTGGTCACACGACGGATCCCATGCAGGACTCTATCCAATATACCAGGCAGCATCATCGACAAGAGAACATCCACTGCCCAGCCACGAGCCCTGTGGGCGCCCATTGGCCTCCTCCACGCCGGATTGGCTCCTTACAGATACAACCCGATGGACAAGCATCATTCCGCAGGTTGTAGCGTGCCACATGCCCCATTAGCCGAATTGGCGCTGACAATGTAGGTAATAGGCCTCGGGATCAGTTCACGTTGCAATCGTTGATTTGACCGTATCATCCCACGATACCCCATAATTCTTCGAAGACACTATTACCAAAGGCATCGATTCGTCTCTTTAAGTCGCTATTTAGTGTCCATGTCTCACAACCATAGAGTAAGACAGAGATCACAAGCGACGTTCAGATCCGGATCGTTGTCCTCCTGCACAGGTACCGACAACGCCAAATACTCCTGCTAAGCGAGTCCATAACACCGTGGACAATGCCAATCCGCCGTAAGACTTCTTGACGTTTCGCCGTCATTATGAACTGCACTACCAAGGTATGTAAAACTTTCCAAGATCTCAATGTCTTCGCCGCACGCATGAACAGACTGTACTGTTTCATCTAGTAAGCTTCCAAACACCTGGACCTTGGTCTTAAGCCAAGAGACCTCAAGTCCCAAAGGCTTTGCTTCCTCGTGCAGCGCCTCGAGAGTCATCACCAGGACCTCCAGCAACTCAGCAAAGATTACTGCATCATCGGCAAAAACAAGATCAGTGATAATGGTGTTGCCGAGGGATGCTCCACACTCACTTTGATCTACAACTTTGGCTAGTACCCAGTCCATGCAAGTGTTGAAAAGTGATGGGGCAAGGACGCACCCATGCTTCACTCCGGTATTAATAAGAAAGAAGCTGGATACACACCCTCACACTTCACAGCACTCTCAGTCCCAGAGTATAAACCAGTCATCAAACCAATCCTGGTCCAATAGTCCTTGCAGGAATCCCGCGAAATCGCAGAAGATCCCAGAGTGACTCACGGTGCACTGAGTCACACGCCTTCTTGAGATCAACATAGGCTGCAAGCATCCCCTGTCGAAACTCACGTCGGCGTTCCACCAGGATACGAAGTGCTAGGATACGGTCCGTTGTTGACTTACCAGGCGTGAACCCAGACTGCTGAGGTCTCTGATGCTTCAGTAGATGACTGCGGATCCGTGTCAGCAATAGATGGGCAAGCACCTTGCCTGGCACGCTGAGCAGTGTAATACCGCGGTACTTGTTGCAGTCCTGACGGTCCCCTTTCCTTTTTCAGATAGGGACGACCCCTTTTCCAGTCAGGAGGAATGGTACCTGATTGCCACACGGCATTTAGGACAGCATGCAACCCGCAGATCACTGCCTCACCCCCAGCTTTGAGGAACTCTAAACTGATATTACAAACACCAGCTTCCTTTCCACACCTCAACTTTGCTACAGCCTCTCTGACTTCGTCAGTAGAGGGTGCGGTTTCGTCAATGGGAGGATCGGCATCCACTGCCCGTAACCCAGTGGTGTGAAGCTGCTCAATTGTTACTTAAGTGAGTAATTTGCTTAATATAATTTGGAGTGCCATTCAGTACCTGTTAAATCATTATTAATTTTACAAAGAGCGGGAAAAAATGCACATACATAAATTGCGTAAATTACGTAACATACGTTAATTGGCTTAGTTCATTTGCTATTTTATTCGTTTTAGTATATTTTTGATGTATTTTTGGTGTGTGCAATAGGAGGAAGGAGAAACAAGAGGGAATAAAAGAAGAGAAAGAGGATGTGACAGAGGCTGAGAGAGAAGGAAGAGGGTATTTTGTCCTCTTGACACACGCAAACACACACACACACACACACACACACACACACACACACACACACACACACACACACACACACACACACACACACACACACACACACACACACACACACGGTACACAGGCATTTGTTTAAATATTCATCTCGTGTACTCTAAAATATGAAAAGTAATGAGGGAGAGAGAGAGAAAGAAAGAGAGAAAAAGAATAAATAAAAATAACAGACAGATATACAAAGATATATTAATGTGTGAGGAAATAATTGTTTTGTTTCAGAGTATTAACAATCAGAGTATTAACAATCAGAGTATTAACAATCAGAGTATTAACAATCAGAGTATTAACAATCAGAGTATTAACAATCAGAGTATTAACAATCAGAGTATTAACAATCAGAGTATTAACAATCAGAGTATTAACAATCAGAGTATTAACAATCAGAGTATTAACAATCAGAGTATTAACAATCAGAGTATTAACAATCAGAGTATTAACAATCAGAGTATTAACAATCAGAGTATTAACAATCAGAGTATTAACAATCAGAGTATTAACAATCAGAGTATTAACAATCAGAGTATTAACAATCAGAGTATTAACAATCAGAGTATTAACAATCAGAGTATTAACAATCAGAGTATTAACAATCAGAGTATTAACAATCAGAGTATTAACAATCAGAGTATTAACAATCAGAGTATTAACAATCAGAGTATTAACAATCAGAGTATTAACAAGAAACCAGAGAGAGAGAGAGAGAGAAAGAGAAACTCGTGTTATTGAGTCACGTTATCATCTCTTCTTTCTTTTTCCTCTATCGCATCAGTGGGATTTTTTTGTTCTCTTCTTATTTGATCTTTGTGAAGGGAGAAGAAATGTGTCAAGCGTTGCCTCTTTAGATAAAAAATTTGACGATGAAAACCCTCGATACAATTTGCATCTTGCATTGAAGTAAGAAATTAAAGTTTCAGGAGAGAGGCGAACAAATGCAATGATTAAATAATGGTTTAAAACTAAACGGTCAACGTTGCATCACTGATCTCCGTAAAAATTATTTCAATGTGAGAGTCGTTGATCGATGGAACAAGTTACCAGCAAATGTTGTCGAAGCCAGCACAATAACTACATTTAAAAACAGACTTGACGCGCACTGTAAAGTAAATGGGTATTGATAGTGCCCTGCGAATTCATATTTAGTCCCCCGGATCGATTAGTTTTAGTGGTAGTGGTAGTTGTAGTTAGTATATTTCATACCCTATTTTTCTGCACTACTTCCGTGTTCCTATCTTCTTTTAAGGACATGGTATCCTTTTCCAACTGTTTTCTTACAAGTAGTTGATAGTTAGTAGTATGTAGTTCAGCAGATACCCTCGTCATGGACCAATAGGTCTCCTGGTGTCTGTTATTCCTATGTAATCCTATGTAATCCTCCTCCTCCTCCTCCTCCTCCTCCTCCCCTCCTCCTCCTCCTCCTCCTCCTCCTCCTCCTCCTCCTCCTCCTCCTCCTCCTCTTCCTCCTCCTGCTCCCCTGTGATCGGCCAGGTAATGAGGTACCAGATAGACTTTCTCTCTTCTGTCTTCACCTGTGTTAATTAATCAGAGGCAATGGCGCCGCCCCTGATTGATGCGCCGTTGGTGTGCCGCGGCGAAATGCTACCAAAAGGTGTCATCTTATCCTACGTTTTTTTTTTACCCTGGCTTACTATTTTTTTTGTATTATGCTTTATTTATATATATATTATTTTGTGGGGGTAAGGGAAATGAGTGGATTTAAAGGGGCGACATAAGTATTTTTGGTAATTTTTTTTTTTTATTCTCTTTTTGCATCCGGGGTATTTTTTTTTCTCGTATTGTTATTCCTACTCTCTCCCTATGTTTCCTATATGCTTTCTTTCTTGCGATCTTATTGTTTAGGGTCATAACTGCACTTATATTTTCAAGTTCCATATTCAAGTGTATCATTTCTCATTTATCCATATTGCATTTTTTCTTTTCCATCTTTACATATATATTCTTATGCATATTTTTCGTTTTTTCTATTTCTATAATTTTTCTTTTCCTATTCACGCTTCAAAGTGTTCATTTACGGTAGAATAGTACTAAATTATCGTAATTGTACCAATCACAAATATTTTCTCTTATTATTATTAATTAATGCATCTCTATATATTTTCCTGTATATACATTTATTTATTCACTTTTGTTTTTTAATTTTCACCACATTACCATATCTATATACACTTTTTTGCTATACATCATTTCATATTTCTTTTTCTTTTTTCATTTTTTTTTTTTTCTCTCTCTCTCTCTCTCTCTCTCTCTCTCTCTCTCTCTCTCTCTCTCTCTCTCTCTCTCTCTCTCTCTCTCTCTCTCTCTCTCTCTCTCTCTCTCTCTCTCTCTCTCTCTCTCTCTCTCTCTCTCTCTCTCTCTCTCTCTCTCTCTCTCTCTCTCTCTCTCTCTCTCTAATTCTAACCCTTTAACTTCTCCCTTCCTGCTGGTGACCCTCCCCCCCTTCTTATGGACCCCTGCTGAGTGGCCGTGTGTGCTGCGGGATGAGGAAGGGCAGAAGGAGGAGGAGGAGGAGGAAGAGGAGGGTGTAATGAAGGATGGTGGAGAGTGAAGCTGTTGACGTTTAGATGACCTAAGAGAGAGAGAGAGAGAGAGAGGAGAGAGAGAGAGAGAGAGAGAGAGAGAGAGAGAAGAGAGAGAGAGAGAGAGGACAAGACGAGAGAGACGAGACAGAGACAGAGACAGAGACAGAGACAGAGACAGAGAGAGTAGCTAAGGAAGCAGATAATGGTGTTACAAGGGTCGTGTGGCTTATGGCGATAATGGCCTTTAATATACTGGTGGTGTCGCCCTTAGCAGTTTGTGGACCAAATTGTCTTTACTACGACTCCTACTACCACTACTACTACTAGTACCACTACTGACACAATTTCCATTACTATTTCTACTACTACTACTTCTACTAGCATTGCCAAATTGAATCATGCCACAAAGAGACTAGCAAAAAAAGGGAAATACAATTAAATGGATTAAAAAGAAATATATGTTTTAATGAGGAAAAGACAGGAGAAAGAAAAATTCAGTTGTTGTTATCGTAGTTTACTTTTAAATAACTCCAGTTTTCTGTCTTAGCGATAATATGATATTATGATCTAAGTGACCTTTTTAGAATATCACTTTTACGTGTTGCAATCATCTTCATGTGTGGGTTCGTTCTATATATTCTGTTGTTCCTTTCCTCGTTTTCTGTTTTCATATTGTAAATACTTGCAAATACATTTTGGGGGGGCGGGGGTCCAGAGATACTACCGTATATAACACTATAGTCGCTACCTGCACTAATGTCGCCAGGCGCCATATATTACGAATTATAGCATCACTACAAAATGTATATGTGCCACTGAAGATGTTACACAGTAGTTTATATCATGACTGTATAATTTACCCTGTTTCAGTGTTGTTTTCGGTGTATCTGCAAGTATTTACGTTTCAAATTTCACTACTGGTTTTTTTTCGGGCGACGACGACGGCGTGAGGACACTCAAAACATAAACACTACCTTAGATAACACTAAAGTCGCCAGGACAACGTTTTTTTTATATTTACAGACGTGTGGTGGCGTTAATATTTACATTTCTACATCCATGATTTCAGGAAAGTTAGAAGGGGCTATCTGGAGAATCTGTGTCATTTTGTGTTTTCATCTGTGTCATATTATGGCTATAAATGAACAATTTACAAAAATATGACCAGAGTGGCGACCAACAATAAAGTCGCCATCAAGTGTTTATGTTTAGAGTGTCCTCCCGCCGTCTTCGTCGCCCGAAAAAAAAACTAGTAGTGAAATTTGAAACCGTATATCTTGCAGAGACAAAGCATTAAACAACGCTGAAGCAGGGTAGATTGTAGTCATTATATAAACTACTGTGTATCATCTTCAGTGGCACATACACATCAGTAGTGATGCTATCATTCGTAATATATGGCGCCTGGCGACATTAGTGCAGGTGGCGACTAAAGTGTTATCTACGGTAGCTGGCAATCTTAGTGTAGGTCGCCACTCGGTTGATATTTTTGTAATTTGTACCTGTATAGCCGTAATATGACACAGATGAAGACACAAAATGACACAAATTCTCCAGATAGCCCCTTCTAACTTTCCTGAATTCATGGATGTAGAAATGTAAGTATGAACGCCACCAGACGTCTGTAAATCGAATAAAACGTTGTCTTGGCGACTTTAGTGTTATCTACGGTAAGGTTTAATATTTTCTCGCGAAGTAAATAAATATGTTATGATCTTCCTCTCCATTTTCTTCTTCTTGTTCATCTTCGTGTTCAATTACTTCCTCCTATTATATCATCCTCATTTTCTTCTTCCTTTCACTCCTTGCTTCCTTGCATTACAAATAAAACACCTTTCCTCATCCCTCTTTTCTATCCATCCCTTTCACCATCTATTATTATATCTTCCTCTGATATTTTCTTCTTCTCTTCTCTTTATGTGAAGAGAGAGAGAGAGAGAGAGAGAGAGAGAGAGAGAGAGAGAGAGAGAGAGAGAGAGAGAGAGAGAGAGAGAGAGAGAGAGAGAGAGAGAGAGAGAGAGAGAGAGAGAGAGAGAGTGTGTTCAAGGTCGTGGCATGAAGTGTAATGTATTTGCTTCCTCAATATTGGATTCCTTTTGGCCTTATTGCATTCCTTAACGTTGTTTTTTTGGCTCCTTTTTTTTCTTCCTTTAAAGTTTCCATAGTCGTTTCTGTCTTTTGAAATATTCTCCATTATTTTCTCATTATTATTATCATTAATATTATCATCATTTTTTTTATTATTATCGTCGTCAATATCATAATAATTTGTTTCTTCCTTCTGTTTGTCTTTTTTTTATTCTAAATCTTTTTCTTGAAAATCTTCTCTCAAGTTTTTTCCTTCCTTTTTCTTATTTTTCATCATCATTGTCTTTCTTTTTCAGCATCTTCTTCATAATAATAATAGAGACATGTTTAGCATTTTATTTACAATTTTATAAAACATTCT
This sequence comes from Chionoecetes opilio, assembly GCA_016584305.1. Classification (NCBI taxonomy): domain Eukaryota; kingdom Metazoa; phylum Arthropoda; class Malacostraca; order Decapoda; family Majidae; genus Chionoecetes; species Chionoecetes opilio. The sequence continues at coordinate 141,801 of JACEEZ010025688.1, read as the reverse complement.
TTATGAGGTACGTTTTTCTTTACAAAATTTGTATTGTCTAAAATTATCAAATTTTTGTCTAGCTATAACATAATTTTTCATCGTTCTAACTATAACTTAAAATTCAATCTCTTGTTCAACTCCCTTTTTCTCACTAAATTATTATAATGTCTTGTGTCCTCTCCCTTCCATAAACTCATCCCTTTATTTTCCTTCCTTTGCTCTCTTACAATTGTTACGTCCCCAGCCACACTGCAGCTCCTTGCTGCAAAAACATGCACAGTAAATATTGTGCAATACCTATCAATGTGCCTTACTTCTCCCTTAAGAGAAGTTCTCCCGGGCCGGCTGGTTGGTAACTAGATTTGCACTCCCCACACCTTACTCTCACAACCACACCTCACTCTCACAACCAGACCTCACTCTCACAACCAGACCTCACTCTCACAACCAGACCTCACTCTCACAACCACCAGGCAAATATTGACTTACTTCTCTATTTAACATATTATATATTTACACAATCATATATATACATAAACAAAGAAATAAATCAATGATAGCCCTTTTGATGTCTCAAACATCAATCCACCAATCACCACTCACCAGGCTACTCGCCACAGTTAAGCCCACACCATCACACACCATCAGGCTTACACGCCAGTCAACACAGCCACAAAGCACACACCAGGCTACATGCCTCCGACACACATACACCATCAGCTGAGCTGCTGCTCACGCCAGCCACACACCTCCGACCCACATACACCATACACCATCAGTCAATCACACACCAAGTCAATCACCAACTCAAGCACACACCCAACACACAATTTACTTCCCTTATACCACTCTCTCAGCACAACACGTGGCCTATCCACGGAGCTTCCACACCCAGCTCCTAACCCACCAGCTGTCCACCCGAAAAGAGGACCCCGCTCCACTTTCTGTCCAGCTCATCAACATGCTCGCTTAGTTTACGGGACCACAATCGTATCACTCCACAGAAAATGTTTTTAGGGGTGACTAAGGGTAACACAATCGTGTTTCCCTTTGGGCCAGATTGTCAAATGTCTTCTTCGGTGAAGAATGTCTTCGTCACGTAATTTGGGACCGTCAAACTGTTTTGAGCCGCGACGGATATCGTCGCACCGCGGTGAAGGTAAAGAAACGAAGACATAGCCCAGACCTTGTCTTCACCATTCCCTTCGCGGGCGCTGATCTCCTCTGTACTTTTCATCCCATTATTGGATAAGATAAAGACATTTCAGTGACTTTGTGTTACTTTTTACTTGTTTATTGACGAAATTATCCTTTGTGCGTAATAAAAAGAATGGTTTGAAATCTCACCGGGAAACACAGGCGGGCTGGGCAGAGCGGTGCAGGCGGCGTCTGGCAGGCGCCCTGGCAAATGCGGGGCGGAGCGGGGCAAGGCAGGGCACACTTGTTTTCCTACTTTAGTATTAATTCAGTCACGACTCACTTCCCTGGATTTTGAGACACTAACTATTATTTCCCAACCAAGTTTCACTGATTTTTGCTGAAGGAAATACATTGCTGCACAGCACAGACGTGGCATAGTACTCCTTCCAGCATACCAACCTTACCGTGACGGGACTACATGAAGGGAAAAGACGCGGAAGGATTCAACGTTACCCTGGCTTCCCGTACAGCGCAGAGAACTCGTCGTGCGGTCCCGTCATGGGAGGGAAATGTGACATTTAACAATCTGGCCCTTTAGATCTTCCTTCATTCTCTATTTATCATGCATAATTTTTCATCCCTTAGAATTTTCCTTCGTGTAAAAAAAATATAGATTGTT
>JACEEZ010025688.1:122500-135000 GCA_016584305.1 Chionoecetes opilio | reverse complement strand
ACACCCATTCACTCACTAATTACCCATCACCCACACCCATTCACTCCCCATTACCCATCACCACCACCCATTCACTCACCGATTACCCATCACCCCCCACCCATTCACTCAACCCCCACCATTCACTCACCATACCATCACCACACACCCATTCACTCACCCATTACCCATCAACCCCCACCCATCACTCACCTTACCCATCACCACACACCCATTCACTCACCCATTACCCATCACCCTCCACACCCATTCACTCACCCATTACCCATCACCCCCACCCATTCACTCACCCATTACCCATCACCCCCCACCTATTCCTCACCCATCACCCATCACCACCACACCCCCACCCATTCACTCACCCATACCCCATCACCCATCCCCCACCCATTCACTCACCCATTACCCATCACCACACACCCATTCACTCACCGATTACCCATCACCCCCCACCCATTCACTCAACCCCCACCCATTCACTCACCCATTACCCATCACCACACACCCATTCACTCACCCATTACCCATCACCCCCCACCCATTCACTCACCCATTACCCATCACCACACACCCATTCACTCACCCATTACCCATCACCCCCCACCCATTCATCACCCATTACCCATCACCACACACCCATTCACTCACCCATTACCCATCACCCCCCACCTATTCCCTCACCCATCACCCATCACCCCAAACCCATCACCCCCCACCCATTCACTCACCCATCACCCCACACCCATTACCCATCACCCCACCCATTCACTCACCCATTACCCATCACCCTACATCAAGGCTTCCTCAATTCTCGCAACCCACTTTTGTTTTCACAATTCTCGCTAATAGGCTGCTAAAAAAAAAAAAAAAAGTGATAGGATCATCTCATAAGTGGGCTTATGACATTCCCCTGGTCAACCTGATTCCAAAAATGTGCCATATGAGGTGTTTGCGCCACGGGGGGCGGAACCTATACCACACACACACACACACACACACACACACACACACACACACACACACACAGACAGACAGACAGACACACTTTCGCTTATATTATTATAGACAATATCAGCAGTGTACCACTTGATTTACAATATTTTTATAATCAGTGATTAGACATAGTTAATGTTAAATTTGATGTAATTGTAGTGTGTGAAACTCGTCTCAATAATAACATTTGTTATCTACGTATATCTCCATAATGAATACAACTCATTTTTCGACAACAAGAACACAGCAGGTGGTGCTGTGGCAATTTATCTTATGAAAAATGTTCAAGGCTTTGTAATAGAGAATGGTTCACTTCAGTTTCGACATATTGAAACTCTTTTCCTAAAAGTTAGTGCTGAGTCTACTTCTATTATTGGGATGCTTTACAGATCTCCTAATGCTACTTATGATCAATTTCTTACATCTATAGAGTTTATTCTTGAATCTTTACCTACTGCTAATACACCCGTTGATGTAATGGAAGATTTCAATATTAATTTGCTCAAAAAAAGGGAGAACTATGTTAAGGACTTGACCAACTTATTTAATTCAAATTTCTTTTTTCCTACAATAACAAAGCCTACAAGATTGACTCATTCTTCAACAACCCTCATTGACCACATCTGGAGTAACAACATGAACTGCTACAGAAACAGTGGTATTATTACACAAGGTAATTTGTGATCATTTTCCTGTCTGTAGTTCGTTTTCAATGTCCAAGGGGGATGCAAATAATTCCGTGATATATCTTAAGAAAAGATTTTTTACAACTGAGGCAGTGGATAACTTTAAATTTGATTTATCTAATTTCAGCTGGGACACAAATAGCAATGCAGATACCAATGAAATTTTTAACAAAAATATTGATTAATTTTGTATTCTGTACAATAAACATTTTCCTGAGAAAAAATTTAATATCAAAACTCAACATATTGGAAAGCCGTACATTACAGTAGCTATCAAGAAGTCTATTAAACTTAGAAACAGATTACAAAAATGATCTGCTAAATGGCCTATCACATATGGCGAGACTTTTAAGAAATACAGAAATATGCTAACATCTTTAATTAGAACTGCAAAGCAAAATTATTTTAAAGCTAAAATAATGGAAAACAAAGGCAATACTGGAAAGACGTGGGAAATTATAAATAACATATTGGCAAGAAACAGACCCCAACTACCATTATGAATGACCTTCAACAATAAGTTAGTGACGAACAATGACAGAATTGCAGAGCTATTTAATGATAATTTTGGTTCCGTTGCCAGTAATCCTGAACGAAATTCGCTAACGCCACCATTTTCTTTCGAACATTATATGGCTGATCCAGTCCCTTTTTCACTGAACCTTCAGCCAACCTCACCTGATGAAGTGTCCAATGTAATAAAAAGTATGAATAAAACTTCTGGTCATGATAAAATAGACATAAAGATAATTAAAGATTGCTGTAATGAAATATCACCTCACTTAAGGTATATAATAAATAAATATTTTACAGATAGCATATTTCCACACAAATTACAGATTGCTAGGGTAGTACCGATATTTAAAAAAGGTGATAATAACTCTCCTACCTATTATAGACCCGTGTCAGTTGTATCAGTGTTCAGTAAAAAAATTGAGAAAATGATGATAACAAGACTAATGAGTTACCTCTCTCAACATTCATTGCTATCGGAGTCCCAGTTTGGATTTAGACCTAAATTTTCAACAGAACTTGCCATTCAAAATCTTTGTCAACACATTTACAATGCAATAGACTCAAAATGATATCATGTTACGGTGTTTTGTGACTTGTCAAAGGCCTTTGATACTATCTCGCATCACATACTGCTGCAAAAATTCAAACATTATGGTGTGCGTGGACAGGCCTACAAATGGTTCGAGAGCTACCTGAGTCATAGAAAACAGTATACTGTTTACAACAATTCATCATCATCACTAAAACAAAAACTGTCTGGAGTCCCTCAGGGATCTATATTAGGTCCTATTTTGTTTTCACTATATATTAATGACATAACACGCTGTAGTAATGTACTCAATTTCCTTCTGTATGCAGATGACACCAACATGTATATTCAAGGCAGTAATCTTAATAGTATAGCTGACACAGTTAACACTGAACTCACACATATACTACATTGGATTAAAAGTAACAAATTTACTCTAAACCTCGAAAAGACTCATGTTTTAGTTTCTTGTTCCAATATGATGCAACAGCATGACATTATCATTAAGTTCGGTAATCAGACATTAAATTCTGTTAAGGAATAAACATTTCTAGGTGTAATTATTGACAATAACCTTAAATAGACAATACACATAGATGTAATTAAAACCAAAATCTCGAAGGCCATAGACATAATGTACAAAATTCGTGAACACTGTAACATTGACACCCTGAAACAAATATATGTATCAATAGTTTACCCTCATCTTATATACTGTGCATCTGTATGGGGTGGAGCAAAGAAAACATCAATAGATAGTCTCTTCGTTATGCAAAAAAAAATTATAAGAACCATCTTCTTTCTTGGCCGTTACGATCACACAAACGAATTTTTCAGTGAACACAGATTTTTAAAGATTCACGACATTATAACTTTACAAACTTGTTTATTTGTGTATAACTCTCTATTCATATCTTATAACAGTGGCTTTCAATTTAAAAATCATGATATAAATACTAGACATGCTAACCAACTCCTCATTCCTCGTTTCCGGACTAGTCATGCCCAACAATGCATTTTGTATAGAGGGACGCATCTGTGGAACCAACTTCCAGAAGAATTCAGATCTGCTATCAGCAAAAATTCGTTGCAGGCCAAAATAAAGAAAAATATGCTCGATGATTATTTGTAGTTTTTTTTTTTTTGTGTGTGTGTGTGTGTGTGTGTGTGTGTGTGTAGATATTAGGTCTATGTATTAGATTATAAATATATGTTTACATGTTTATCTACATTTTCAAATATATTTTTTGTGAACGTTCTTATGAGTGTAAATAGTACGTATATTGTTCAGTGTTACTATTGCATTGGGTAGTGATTTTATTATATATCCTGATATTATTTATACTTGTGTAATATTTCATGTTATCTTTAATTGTTAGGGTATTTAGTAAAAAAAAAAAATTTGGTCAGCTCACAATGAAATATTCTCCATGGGTCCTATTAGAGCACTGCTCAATGGACCCAGGCATTCAGGTACTGACAAATTTAACCTGCACGATGAATATGTAATGCCAAATAATTATATCAATATCAATATCAATATCAATATATCTCACACACACACACACACACACACACACACACACCAACACACAACACACACACACACACACACAACACACACACACACACACACACAGACAACACGCACCACCACACACACACACCACAGCACGCAGCAACCACCACACAAGCACACCACTACCAACGACACGCACACACGACCCCCACACAACCACGACACACCACACACCAACCACGCACACACCATCCACACCACACTAAAATATATGAATTAATCTTGTAGTCAGGCAATGCTTAATTATATACATTTACTGATATTTAAATCTCAAATATCGTGACTAAAATTCTTCTTTAAGAGAACAGGAATGTGGTGTGGAACCATAGACTCCTCTAAAGAAGGACTGGAACGTCACGACCTCGGGGTTTTTAACTTGAGTCTGAAGGATTAATTTGAGTGTATGCAAATTATAGGCATTATGTACAAAAAAGACGGTTGACATAGTCGGCACACTCAGTCCACCTCTATTCAAATTATCTAGGAGCTCAGATGACACCTCGTTACCATCATCATCAATGATCTCCTCCATACTAGTGATATCACCATATATATGAACAAAGTGTCCGGCCAAATAAACAACTTTATGCTTAAGGGTATCATCAGACCTCAAGAAACCTTCAGCATAAAGTTGATTATCTCGCCGGACACCTTGTTCATAAATATGGTGATATCACTAGTATGGAGGAGATCATTGATGATGATGGTAACGAGGTGTCATCTGAGTTCCTAGATAATTTGAATGTAGGGGGACTGAGTGTGCCGACTATGTCAACCGTCTTTTTTGTACATAATGCCTATAATTTGCATGACAAGACTAAAATGCGTTGCCGCTTTCATTTTGCTGAGCTGTTATCCTTTGTAGATGCACCTGTATCTAGTAGTAATGCTGCATGCATGTACTACTTTAGCTAACATTCTATTGAAAGCTCATGTCCTCAATGTAAGTGACAAAGAAAAGGCTGTGGGATGCCTCAGGAGGCAAGAAAAACATTCCAACTAGCGATAGCTCTCCAACTAGTGATAGACATAGACATAGTTGTAATAGACATAGTGTTGTGATATGCATATAATGTTTATGTAATATGATATATGATAATAAATATAAATTTTGACAGCTCTACAAACTTGCCTCATATTACAATGAGCTATCTCTCACCGTTTATGAGTTACACAAAAAACGGGCAAAAATTACCAAAATTCACTAATTTGACCTTGAAATATGATCTTTTGACCTTGAAGATGACCCCAGGTGGTGTTGAAAATGTCGCTAGTGAACTTGCCGTCCTCAAAAACCCCTATTTGGATCCCGAGATCGTGTCTCTAGCTCTTCTATAAGTCATTTTAGCCCAGGACTCAAGTTAATCCTTCAGACTCAAGTTACAAACCCCGAGCAAGGGAGGTTTCAATCCTTCTTTAAAGGAGTCTATGTGTGGAACAGAGGAAATTGAGGGAGAAGCAAGATATAAAAAAAGCACGAAAGAAAAAAACCCAACAAAATGTAAGAAGCTAGGAGAGAAAGGAGAGATTTAAGTTTGCTCGAATGTAAATATCTGTTTTTTATTTTTTTATTTACATCATTGACTAAAAAAATAGCATAGAACGGTTTCTTTGTTCAAGCTCGCTTCGCTCGCTTGGACACTTATTTCAGCCGAAATCAGGTGTCATATAGATATGTAAAATGTTTCCACGAATTCTTCTTCTTCTTCTTCTTGTGACTTTTGTAGGCAATGAAGATACAGGCGCAAAGGAAGAAATTTGGCACAGAAAGTTATATTTCGTCTCTTAACTCATTGTCCAAGGGAGCGAAGCGAGCTTTTAGCATTTATGCTAAAATTCGTAATATATTGTGCCTGGTGACATTAGTGCAGTGGCGAAAGTAGTGCATTAGTGCAGTGAAATAAAATGTGTTCGACTCGTAGCCCTCACAATAACAGTGTCTGAGCCGAGGAGGCAGGCCGCTTGTGTTAGGCCTCATATAACCACTATAACTCGTGTTTCTAATGCCGTTATAGGTGTTAGTTAGGGTTAGCGTGGTGTTATATACGTGGTAGGGTATATGTGAGGTGTTAAATATGCCATTTCAGCCGTGGGTACAGAGATGAGGAAGAAAATGTAAGTATAAACCCGTGTTATTGTCCAAGCGAGCGAAGGGAGCTTCAACATTCGCATATAACAATTATGAAATACCACCACACACCACCACCACCACCACCACCACCAGCACCACACTACCACCACCACCACCAGCACCACCACCACCACCATTACCACCACCACACCACCATTACCACCACCACCACCACCACCATACCACCACCACCACCATACTACCACCCACACCACCACCACCACCACACCACCCCCACCACCACCACCACCACCACCAGCACCACACTACCACGTAATTTCCTAGCAGTACTACTTCGATCCTGCTTGCTGTGACAACAGGTAACGTTTAAACATTGCATTATACCATAATCCATCGAACACAGTTTAATATACCAGCAATTAAACCACCGAAACACATTGTTCTACCATCTAATTATGCAAAAACCTATTTACAGGAAACTTAGTCCAGACCACCACCAGAAGACCACCCAAGCACACCATCAGAAACAACAGTAACCACACACCACAACCCCACACACCACCACACCCCCCCACACCACACACATACCCCATCACCCACCACCACCCACACACCCCACAACCACCCACACACCACCCACCACCACATACACACCACACCACACACACTCACCACCATCATACACCCACAACCACCATCACAACCACCCACCACCACCCCGCCTCACCAACATTTTTAGAATTTATAACTTTTTGCAAGACATTTGAGCTTTTCTTCTTGGAACAATGTAAATAATCAAGAAGTGGGATGTGTGAGGTTAGTTGGTTAGGTTCAGGTGTAATGAAGTCCAATTAAGGGGTGATTTGAAAAGTGACTTTAGCTGTGCGAGTTGACCTGTCCAACATCTTAGTGAGTCGTTATTTGAGTTTGTTTAATTTTGTTTTCAGTTTGGCTTAAATTCTTGTCTTGATCCATCGTGGCGCCTTACCTAATTCTTGTATTATGTGTTTTTTGTGGTGGTTACTTCTTTGGCTGAAATATCTAAATTTCTCAAACTATTATTATTTTAGCTATACCCATTTTTAGGTCTATATACTATTTTTTTCCTATGAAAATAATTTTGTATTATTCATCATATAATCAAGAAATTAATAATCATCCTTTTTATGCCCATCTTGATTCCCCATTTTTCATTTGTTCATGATTCGAAAGGAATTTGATGCGAGGAAATTATGAGGAAGTTTGAATACCTGGTAATGTGCCTTGATGCAATCAACATCCGAAGGACTTGGAAACCAGATCATGAAAAACTTTTTAAGCCCTTTGCAAATGCCAAAAAAAGGGAAATCTGGCCTGAGATAAAATTGATCATACTTTCACTGAAAATTTGTGGCGTTTTACACTTTTTTGTGGGGCACGCCTATTTGAGTCGACAAGATCACATGCCGTGATTGTATTCAAACCGTTGCGACTAGAGGTTGCCCGACATTCAATGGCGCATGGCCAAATTCTGGGGCAGTAGTAAATTGTCATATCCAAAGTCAAGGTTTTATAAGATAATTCCAAAACAGATTCAGCATGTATAGCCTACAATTCGTAATTGTCAATGTCGTCCTATTTCAATTACTTGATCGACTTGGTTAAAAGAGTCTGCGAAAAACAATAAGATATATTTAGTTTTTTCAGGAGACGATTAAAAGTGTTTCAAGAATGTTAAAGTGAAGCTGTTAAGTGTTCTCTGATGCAAGTAATTCTACTTTCGATCCCTGCTTGCTGTGACTAAAACTGGTAGTTTTTGAATAATAGTTGCATTATACACATTAAATCCTCTGAACAGTTTTAATAATATTGCTATGCAAATTAATCCTCTGAAATATTTCTATCATTATTTGCAAACTTATTTACAGGAACTTTAGTGTTCTCAAGGCCAGCAGCCGAAGGTTTATGATGGGACTGCATGCGTTTATGCAACACTGCATCAGGAAACGTTAACAGGTAAATTTTACATAATCTCCATTTGGATCAATTCGATGCATCAGGACCTATTCGTCACTGGCATGTGTGTAACTATGTGGTGTGTATGTGGTATTCTGTCACGAAGGATGTCAGACAGCTGCACATTAAGGTGTCCTGACAGTAATCAAAATATTTTTACTGTCCTGACAATTCTTTATAGGAGTGTATTATGAAGGTTTGTTAGGGTTAATACAAGAGGAGAACATGGATGACATACGTCTTACCTCACTGTCTATTGTGAAAAGTGTATTATGTGTGTTGTGTATGTACGCCTGCTTGTAAACACGAATCTCAAGACGGTAATGCGATTCATTTTCTTGGTACACAGATAGGTCTGGTCGTAGATGGTCCCAATTATTTGGTGATGATATCATGCATATTAATGAGGGGGCGGCTAATGTAAAAAACTTGAATGCTCATATTCAACAACCGTTTGCCCAATTTGCTTCATATTGGTATAAACATGTTGTTGACACCTCTATTTGTTCAATAATTATCTCAGTAAATGCACACTGAGACTTACAGTATCTCAGAATGTAAAGCCATCAGATACGATGTCTTGTGCTTCGAAGTACAGTATCCATTATATAAATAGGCCTATCACACATGTATATATTGTAAAATGCATCGGAACCACATAACTATTCAGTTCTAGTTATTATATAGTTACAATTTTTATGTGAATTGTATGTATAACATGAAGTGCTGCAAGATCAGCAGTTGGCCATATATATTTTACTCATGCTGAAACTTTTTTTCAGGAACTGATGATGGTCGTGCCAAAATCCGGATGGCAGCAGAACAATTGGATGATTCTTTCGTCATCTCAAGAATAAACATGTGCAGCAACACATTCAAGTACCATCAAAAGCCAAAAGCCTGTTATTCCACTTACATTCTGAAGTCAAAGAGATCAGTGAAAACTAATAGTGAGCCAGAACTTGTTAAAATGGAGGTTGAAGAGGGAGAAAGCAGTTACAGATATAAGGCCCCCAAAAGACGGAAGAAGAGTACTAGTTCCAGTAGCAAAGACGTAGAAAGGAAGTATGTAATCTGTGACAGAGCAAGAGAGAGTAGTGGTAACAGGAACCGGGTGTTGTATCGCATCTCGGAGTCTGACCGAGCAGCATTGTTCGTAGATGCTTTAAACTTTCATAAGGATGAAGTTAAGAAAAGATGTGCTTTTCTGAATACAGCTGGTGATGTGTTTGCTGCAGATATCTTCTATCATGGGAACTGCTTGCGACAGTACTTGCTAAAGTATAAAAGACAAGTTGATGCATTGTTTGAAAATATCGAGCGATCAAACCAGGCAGCCACAATTGACTTAAACTGCAAACGTGTGTTTGAAAGTCTCGTTTTCAAAACTAGCAGCTACAGTGTTACCCACATTCGTAATCTCGTCAATGCTAACTTGGAGACAGATCAGCAAATACATAACAGATGGACCAAGGTTCTTCTGATCAAGTGCTTCAGGGACACAATCTGCTTCATTTATCCTGATGACAGACGAAAATCACAGATGGTTTATTCTAGCTCTCTCCTGCATGGTAACATCATAGACCCTGCGATCATCTGAGAAGTCAGGCCCACAGAAGTTGTGCACTGGAGCTACTAAATGAATGCAAGAATTACGAGTTTGGTCTGGATGCAACGTACTGCACAAGTGAGGATGTTAAACTTTCAATGGACCGCTACAGATTACACCGCCCCCAACAGTGGATGCAGTTCATGAAGTACATGTTCCCAAACACCAGCAACACCAACACAGATGAATGGCTCCTGAAGTTTGACACACTGTTTCAGTTTATTCATTATTAGTTAAGTTCTGGAAGAAGTAAAACTCCATTTCACTGTAGCTTGACACAAACTGTCCACAACCTGTCAAGATCAAGAGAGCTGATTGACATCATGAATAGGTTGAGCTTAGCCATCAGCTATGATTCAATGAAGAGGATCAACACTTCGGTGGCCCAAAAGATGGTGGAAGATACCCTACCCAACAGATGTCCTGTGTCGTCAATGATCTCTGAATGGCATGTTGTCCAATGTCCAAGACGCAATGGACAATTTTGACCATACAGAGAACACAGTTTCAGGAAAAGATTCCAGTCATGACACTGTTCTAGTCATATTTCAGAACCAACAGAGAGATAGTTATTATGAGAACATTCAGATGACAAGCTGCTCAACACCACTAGGAAAGAGAAAGTTTGCTGATGGCTGTCATGCCAGGTCATTGAGAAGTCACGCCTTGTCAAAGGCACTGGTGATATACCGGAGACATTTTCAACTACACCATACAACGATAATCTGAAGCACCGTGTTGATGATGATTATTTCCTTTGGTGCATGGCAAGACAGAAGTACACAGATCGCGATGAGGGCTCTTTTCCTAGCTTCACAGCAACAATGACTGCACTCCAGGATCCACTGAAGTTTGATGTACAAAGACGTCATTTGTACCCATCCTTCCTTATGTCGTAACCGAAATGAACACAATATTTACATCCATGATTAACTTTCAGGATGTCTTGAAGCAAAAGAATGCCGTGTCAGGGACATTGTGGTCTGATGAAGGGGTGTATGCAATCGCCAAGGAAATCCAGCTGTTGAAGCCAGATCAGTTTGGTAACATATTCCTTGGAATGGGACCATTTCACATGGAAAGATTGTCATTGCTTGCCTTGGGAAGTTTTTAGGCTATATCGGTATTGATCTGGCTTTGATTGAGACTGAAGCCTTTGGCAAGCTTGTTGTAGAGAGTAGTGTCATGACTGGAGGTCACTATTGCAAAGGCAAGGAGGCAATGAGTCTTGTATCAGAGGTGATGACAGTTCTTATGTTTGAGAAGTTTCAACCTGACCAGGACAGTACTAGTTGTGAGTTAGACCAGCAAATAGGGACCATGGAAACTAAGATGCAGCAGGCTTTAGATGTTGACCGTACAGAGTTCAGAAAGATTTGGGAAGAAAGCAAGATCTTACATGCAGACTTGAAGAAGTCTTTCACAGAATGGAAAGAAACGGCCTGTAATGAGAATGTGAGGTAATGGAGCTTGTTTCTGGATGAGCTGTATCCTATCCTGAGATATCTTACACACTCTATTCGGCAAGGCGATTGGCATATTTTTGTTTCAGCTGTGCGGAGGGGCATGCCTTTGTTCTTCGGGTTTGGCCAGACAAATTATAGCAGATGGGGTACGCTGTTCCTTGAAGATTACCTGGACATACATAGGAAGTTCCCGGGTATCTACAGATGCTTTACAGATGGTGGATGGGTGATGTACCACACTCTCCGACAAAGCAGTGCAGTAGGATTTGACATGGCACTTGAGAAGTGTTACAATAAACCCGCCAAGGTTGCTGGAGGTATCATTGGGATGACTAGACAGAAAGAAGCAGTAGCCTTATGGAATCTCCTAAAGCATGAGAAAGATCTTCATGTGGCACAGCTGCTGGAATGGTGTAACTTGGGAGACAAAGATGACAGTGAACTGAGCCTACACCATAACTTCAATCCAAATTCTACGAAGATTGGTCATGTTCGTGCAAAGACGCTTCTGGATTACATAAAATCCATCAACATGGACTACATAAAATCCATCGGCGCTGGAATCAGACTTCAGAACATCTCTACTGGAGCTGACATACCCCAGGAGGTTGTTGACGGATTACTTGAATGCCTGGAAATTGGTGACCAGAGTTATCAAGAGTTTGTTGAGACCAGATTTCAGGATAAGGAGAAGCACCTACAATCTACATGATACAATCCCTACCAACCGCAAGACTATTTTCGTGAAACGTACTTCTACTCCGTCCACAGCGAAGAAATCGATGGCGAAAAAAGATGCTGCAGAAACGATTAGGTACATTGACTCTGCTAAAGAAAGAGGGTACAGCATGCTAGAACTCCTGAAGTATGAATTGACCAGCACATCCCAGTACCTCATCACTGAATGTAAAGATGGCATCAAATTGAAGAAGCCCGATAAAGCCTCCTTAGCCAGGGAACTTGTCAGTCAACTTCCACAGGAGACGAGGAACTTAAAGAGGGACGCTCAGATGATAATAGTGGATTCCATGGCAC
>JACEEZ010025688.1:70000-117500 GCA_016584305.1 Chionoecetes opilio | reverse complement strand
GAGAGATAAATAAGATTCATCCTATCTGACACTTTGCAGGACCACTACAGTTATTGACATCGCGCAAGGTCAGAGTATAGGCGGACTCGACCGCTGAGAGAAGGCAGGGAAGCTAAGATTGAGTCAGTTACCACCTGTGATGAGGTGAGAGAGAGAGAGAGAGAGAGGAGGAGAGAGAGAGAGAGAGGAGAGAGAGAGAGAGGAGAGAGAGAGAGAATTCTTAGGCCATTCATGTTATATTTTTCTCCTTCAAAGAATGTGAGGAATTTAACGGATGGACCAAAAACTTCAATTTTCGCCGCTCTTTTAGGTCTCTCTCTCTCTCTCTCTCTCTCTCTCTCTCTCTCTCTCTCTCTCTCTCTCTCTCTCTCTCTCTCTCTCTCTCTCTCTCTCTCTCTCTCTCTTCTCTCTCTCTCTCTCTCTCTCTCTCTCTCTCTCTCTCTCTCTCTCTCTCTCTCGTATTCGAATTATATTCTTTGACAGATTTTTTTTTACGCATCATGAATTTCGACGATACCTACCTCGACTCTCTTTGAACTTACTCACTATTTTTGTAGTTATAAATGTACTTTATAAATCGTACCATTATTACTACGTAGTATCATAATTGCCATTACTATCGTTATCACCATCAGCATTTGTTGGACGATGCATAATAACAACCACAACGTTTTTCTTGTATTTTTAAGCGTTGGAGGAGCTGCGTTTATCATTAAATAAGCTGACAACAGTAACAGTGTTAATCAGTAGTAGTAATAGTAGTAGTAGCAGTATATAAGTGAAAGTAAGTAATATTAGTAAGTGCAGTGTTTTGTAATCTACTCTTACTACTTGTATTCTGCTGTTCTAGTGTTTGTCTCTTCATATTAGTCTCTATCTAGCTATGCAACCTCTTAGCTATGTAATCTCTCTAGCCTATCTGTCTTTTTTATCGAGGGTCGTTTGTGAGTCATTTTCCCCGAAGTCACGACCCTCCCTTCTTCATAGCCTGGCCCCTCTCCCCCCTTCACCCGGACACTATCGAGGCGCCATGTTGACTGCGTGGCGGCGGCTGTGGCTGTAGCGGCGGCTGGCGATGGTGGTGATGGTGGATGGTTGCGGCGGCTGGCGATGGTGATGGAGGTGGTGAGGGTGCTGGCGATGGTGGGGGCGGCTGGCGATGGTGGTGTGGATGGCGATGGTGGTGGCGATGGTGGTGGAGGTGGCGGTGGCTGGCGATGGTGGTGGAGGTGGCGATGGTGGTGGAGGTGGCGATGGTGGTGGAGGTGGCGATGGTGGCGGCGGCTGGCGATGGTGGTGGAGGTGGCGATGGTGCTGGCGATGGTGGCGGCGGCTGGCGATGGTGGTGGAGGTGGCGATGGTGGTGGAGGTGGCGATGGTGGTGGCGATGGTGCTGGCGATGATGGCGGCGGCTGGCGATGGTGGTGGAGGTGGCGATGGTTGCGGCGGCTGGCGATGGTTGTGGAGGTGGCGGTGGTGGTGGAGGTGGCGATGGTGGCGGAGGTGGCGATGGTGGTGGAGGCGGCTGCGTCAGGGAAAGTGTCAGCCAGCGCCTCCCTGTCGTTCAATAGTACTGACGGCGAGGCTGACTATGAAGGGCTTGTGTGTTTGTGCACACGTGTCATTCACCCATGGTCTTGTCCTTGGTCTATATAGACCAATTGGTTTTGTCCATTGGTCTTGTCTACCCAAATCGGACTCGCGATCGTCAGTTTCACCCTCCCGGTGCGAGCTTGGAGCTCATTATTACCGATCTTTGGGTAATGCTGGGACCTCACACACCACACACCCCATCCCCTTGCTCAAGGGGGACAGTAACTGCCTGAATTTCTCATTGGAATAATCCCCGGTTATGGGGTATGGGATCGAACGCCGGACACAGAATGGTGCCATACGCCCTAACCGACTGAGCCGTTCCGGCGCTGTTGTGTGTATTCATCTAGTTGTATTCATATAGTTGTATTTTACAGGGCCTGGGCTACACTCGTATGGCCCGTCTCCATTCTACATTTTTTTTTTATGGCATTATATATATATATATATATATATATATATATATATATATATATATATATATATATATATATATATATATATATATATATATATATATATATATATATATATATATATATATATATATAATGCTGTAAATAAAAAAATAAAAAAATAAAGGAAGAATAAAGAGGCAAAAAGAAAATTAGGTAAAACATCTTTTCACTAATCCTTCACACACACACACACACACACACACACACACACACACACACACACACACACACACACACACACACACACACACACACACACACACACGCGGCGCACACACACACACACACACACACACACACACACACACACACACACACACACACACACACACACACGTATGCATTCAGCTTGTTACCTCAGGCTTTGTAACCATGGAGTTGAAACTTATGAGATTTTGTCCTCAATCAAGAAACAAGATTGTCCTTTCATTTTTTTTTTCATCTCTCTCTTTTTTTGTCTTTTTCTCATATCAAAAGTCTTCTCAAAGTATTTATGTGGGGACCATTTTGCCTTATTTGTTGTCCCCCGAAAACATCCCGTGACAGGGAGGGAGAGAGGGTAGGAGAGATGGAGGAAAGGAGAGGGGGAGGAAAGGAGAGGGGGAGGAAAGGAGAGGGGGAGGAAAGGAGAGGGGGAGGAAAGGAGAGGGGGAAGAAAGGAGAGTGGGAGGAAAGGAGAGGGGGAGGAAAGGAAGAAAGGAGGAAGGGAGAGAAAATTGGAAACTGTTGTCATATATTGTTGGATGAAAAAATAAGAAAAGTGTAAAAATTGTTAGTTATAAAAAGGCTTTGTTGTCCTGGCTGGCTGACTGGCTAGTTGGCTGACTGGGTGAGCGGATCCGGCTGGGTATTACGTGTGTGTCAGTGTGTGTGTGTGTGTGTGTGTGTGTGTGTGTGTGTGTGTGTGTGTGTGTGTGTTGTTTTGTGCGTGTGTGTGTGTGTCAGTGTGTGTGTGTGTGTGTGTGTGTGTGTGTGTGTGTGTGTGTGTGTGTATGTGTATGTGTATGTGTGTGCGTGTGTGTGTGTGTGTGTCGGTATTTCTTTATGTGCATTTTTCCCTAACAATCGTGTAAGTTTTGTTATCGTGTGTAAGAATATGTTCGTGTGTCTATGAATGCACGGTAAAAAGACAGACAAAGACAGACAGGTACATACAGTTAAGAGATAAGTGATATGTAAACAAGTAGAACATTAGATAGGTAAATATATAGACAGACAGGCAAGTTTGCGAAAGTGTTGTGGAATAAAAGACAAAAAAAATGAAAAAATAAAACATATAAGGACAAAAAAATCGACGTGTCGTATAATTCATTTGGAATTATTTTTATTCTACTGAAATTCTCAAAATTCAATAATGTAAAAAAAAAATACTTCTCTACGTATTTTCTGCCTGATGATGTAACTAACAATATCGAAAAGTCTTTCAAAATTTTCTTTAATAACAACATTTTTCACCACGTTATTCGCATTGGCAAATGAAAACACACACACACACACACACACACACACACACACACACACACACACACACACACACACACACACACACACACACACACACACACACACACACACACACACACACACACACACACACACACACACACACACACACACACACACACACACACACACACACACACATACACACGCAAAAAAAAACCCGATATCAGATGCATCAAGTATATCGGACTCATTATACTCTTTTTTTTTTCTGCAACATCGGTGACTCAAATGTAGGAAGAGGAAGAGGAAGAAGAGGAAGAGGAGGAGGAGGGGAAAGAAGAAAAATCAATAACCAGGCAGTTTTAGTACATAGGAAGAGAAGACAAGTGAGGAATGAGCTATCTCCCTCATGAACACTAAAACTCTCTCTATCTCTCTCTCTCTCTCTCTCTCTCTCTCTCTCTCTCTCTCTCTCTCTCTCTCTCTCTCTCTCTCTCTCTCTCTTCTCTCTCTCTCTCTCTCTCTCTCTCTCTCTCTCTCTTTATCTCTCGTTTCCTTATCAGACCAGCGCGGCAGAAAGCGAGGAGGGGAAAGGAAAGCGCCTATAAAGAAGGGAAGGTTATGGAAGAGGAGAGACCGAGAGAAGATGTGTGAAGGTGTATGTTAGGAGAGGTGATGGTGATTGTGTGATGGGAAAGGGGCGTGTATGGAAGGGACACGTGAGAAGAGCCATGATGGAATATGGAATGGGTAGTTGTGGCGAGGATGGGAGAGGAGAGAGCAAAGAAGATATATGGGAGAGAGGAGGGAGGAGGAAATGACGGAAGAGACTTGAGGGAGGGAAAGAGGGAGGGAAAGGAAGCGCCTGAGGGATGAGGGAGGTAGAAGGGGAGGAGAATGGAAGGGAAGTGGTTAGCTAAGGGAAGGAGAGGAAGAGAGAGGAGGTTGGCAGATGGAAGAATAGGAGGCGAGGGAGTATTTGGGTAAGGGTAAGGGAAGGAGGAAGAGGAGTGGTCGGCTTGGTGAACGGAAAAGGGAGAGGGAGATGGCACAAGGGGGGGGGAGGATAAGTTAGTTAAGGGAAGGAGGAGAGAAGGGGTAGTAGCGAGAGGATGGAGGAAGGAAGGGGGTTTCAGAATACCCTCGTTCAGGCCGCCACGTCGTAATTTGTACTGGATCTGATAAAGAAGCTTCCCCTTCCCCATGGACCTCGCCTCCCGCCATGCTATACTGAGTGTGGTTGACGCCCGCTGAGATTGCTGACATTGTTCTCTTTATTCCTCCTTTTTTTTCATATTTCTTTAATTCCTGGTCTCTGTCTCGGGTCTGTCTCGAATCGCGTGCGATTTGTTTTAGGTTATTTTCTTCAGTTTTCCTCTAAATACAAGTCTTAATTTTTTTTCCTGCTTTACAACATTATAATTTTGCATAATTTTCGTCAAAAACACGTATCAAACACTCAATATCTTTATTAATAACCATCAAAACAAGAAAATTGTTCCCACAGAGATGTTGATGCTGTTTCGTAGTGTTCGAATCTGCCTCGAGACGAAAATCTTGTCTGTGATTGGTGGAGAATCGCGGCACAACACCAATAACTATATACACATGATAGGAAAGCTATAAAATACATTTAACCCTAGCTGGAACCTCAGATGTTACCAATAGTGCTGGGTAACGAATGTAGGTGGCGTTGGCGACGATCGAAGAACTCTTCTGCATGTAAACAAAGTAGCTACAAGACGTGTAAGAAATAATTTCGTCATGAGCCCTCTCTAACCCCTCATGTGCTGTGATGTCCCTCTCTAACCCCTCATGTGCTGTGATGTCCCTCTCTAACCCCTCATGTGCTGTGATGTCCCTCTCTAACCCCTCATGTGCTGTGATGTCCCTCTCTAACCCCTCATGTGCTGTGATGTCCCCCTCTAACCCCTCATGTGCTGTGATGTCCCTCTCTAACCCTTCATGTGCTGTGATGTCCTTCTCTAACCCCTCATGTGCTGTGATGTCCCTCTCTAACCCCTCATGTGCTGTGATATCCCTCTCTCACCCCTCATGTGCTGTGATGTCCCTCTCTAACCCCTCATGTGCTGTGATGTCCCTCTCTAACCCCTCACGTGCTGTGATGTCCCTCTCTCACCCCTCACGTGCTGTGATGTCCCTGCATCTGTGATGATGCAATTTCGTCATTGGAAATCCTACTTAGTTAAATTAGTATTGCTAATTGAAAATATTTTGTGTTTAGCAAGTTGTAAATTGCAATACATTGAATAAATATGTGCCAATCTTTGTTGGTTTCATTATTTTTGATATATTACATCCTTCAGGTATACTTGAAAGAGAACATATATCGGAAGAAAGTAAAGAAATATATTAAATACATATGAAGTGGCTAAAACATAATCATAACCTTGTTACTAATCAACCAGTTACAGGATGTTGCGCAATCAGAACAGGCAAAAGTGATTAACAAATATAACTTATATAACATCAGGAGGTGAAAACACATGCATAATGCTGTCAAGTGGTAAATGATGGCCAAATATCAGTTACATATCCAATGCGTAATTTATTGTGGGATTAATAGAAGGCTTTACTCCCATAATTATTGACCACATGTACTAGGAAAAATATGTTAGGAAAGGTAAGCATTGGTAATAAATGACATCAGGATGAGCGAAACAATGTAGCTTGAATCGTCATGAACGGGTATTCAAGATTTACAATAGTCACCCATTAAAAGTCCCCCGTCTGAAATATAGTTATGCGCTACGATTATAGAGGGCGTGAGAGGCGGCCAGTTGCCAGCACGTATTTTGGTTACCCATTTTTCTATTGGTCGCAGCAGTCACTTTCCTATCATGTACAGTATATATAGTCATTGCACAACACGCCTCACGAGGCAGGAGGAGGAGGAGGAGGCCCGCATACAGGCAGTGTAGGATTGCACCCTTTGGAGGAAGGATCAGTGCTAGTGTTAGTGCCTGGTTTGATCCTTGGCACACAGGAAGGATGCCTCGTGTGTTTGGCGGGGCGTGGCGTGTTTCCTTCCATACCATCCTCGCCGCGCCGCCCTGCCCGCCGCCGCCTCACGCTCAATGTGGATTACCCTGATTTCCTGCGATTTAGAGTCAACTGTTTTCCGCCCTGACGAGAATCCAGGTTGTAGTCTGCTGCCAGCCTTCGCGTTTCCAGGAAAAAAAAACCTGTTGTTCGGTGCGGGGGCGTGAGGCTCAGGTGTCTATGCTACCAGTTATAATTTTTCTCTTTTCTTTTTTCGATGCGCTAACACAACGGCAACCCTTCAGGATAAACTTAAGGTAAATTTCCAGTGTGACACCGAGTTCACTTGGGTGGACGAAATGTGTTTTGAATTAATCTGCTAACCGTTTCTGTAGCAGATCACCTTTGTGTGTGTGTGATTGTGTGTGTGATTTGCAATAAAAAATATTGAAAAGCAAATTGAACCTAACTGATTATATACCTAACCTAACCTTTACTAACTAACTATATATATATATATATATATATATATATATATATATATAATATATATATATATATATATATATATATATATATATATATATATATAGTGATTTGCGAGAGAAACAGTTAGCAGATTAATTATAAACACATCAAAATTCACCAGAAAAAAAAGTTCAGTCCACCAAAGTGAATTCGGTGTCAAACTGGAATAATATGTAAACTAAAGAATACGCATAAGTAGCTTTTTTTCTTCTTTTTTCGTAAAAGACTGAGCAAGGGCAAAATAAGTAACAAAACACCCGCCAGCTGCCGGTCCCTATAAAGAGAACCGTAAGAGATTGAAGGAAAGGGGATGAGCCAAAGTTCCGGAGTGTGAGGCGTTGTGAAGGTCATTTGTACTTAAGGCTGACCTGCTTTTGCCGCTGTCCTGCAATAAATAACCCTCGTTGCTGCCTACATGGGAATCCCGGGGTCTAGTTCGATCCCTGGTTGTAGTGGAACGCTCGTTGGCCATTCAGGTATTCGTCTTTACTCGTTGGTCGATGAGTGGCGCACGTGGTGAAGTGAGGTGAGGTGACCCACATGTCAGTCACTATAGCAGCGCCGCGTGTACGGGTGACGGTCTGTGCACGGCAAACTGTACGTGCAAATAGAGATAAGTGCCGCGGCAAATACCATCGCTCTTGTGTTGCTTAAAATGTCATGGTTCGTGTCTTGTTCCACGTGCACGAGATAAGGTGAGGGATGGTCGAGGATCGAAACAGACAATAACATATTATTGCACAACACACTGACTTTAGCAACCTTTTATTTGATTATATTTGCCATTTCAAGGCAGAACAAGGCCAACATATCATTTAAGCAAGTGAGTGTCTGGGTAAATTTTTACACTAGGACCAGAATTCTCTACACAATTGGGAGCATGGTTTCTGTTTATTTTAATGGATTTTAAGAAACCTGTCTTATTTTCCGTCGAAAAACATTACTTGCGGAGATATAAAATGTTTTCAGTAGGAAGGATGGAAAAACTTAAGAACAAGGGCTCCACGCTAAGCTGACCCAAATGTTGGCTCTACGTATTATACTTAATGTCCTTAACACATCTGTGTAGATTTTAATGAGTGCTGATCCTTACTTTGCCTACATGGCCGATATTAAGTTTCAGGTTCTTAAGAAAACCTAAGTCCAGCTAGATGCGCAATGGACGACGAGTTTGAGAAAGTAGTGCGTATCTAAGTAGTAGGTATAACATATATGTAGTTTTAAATGTATTATCATACACGGGCATACATACAATGTTACAATAATTCTTCCCAAATACTTATGTTACGTATTCTAGGTATATATATATATATATTTGTTAAACTAGCTGTATTACTCCGCCAGCTTTGGCTATCGCTAGGGTGACACGTCAGAGGCTCTGAGAGCAGCCATGCCAGTCATCGTTCTGCCTCAGCTATGGAACCTTGTTTTTGGATACCTGGCTCGTTCCATGTTTTTGATGGTATATAAAGATCCGAATAAAGGGTTTCACCAATTCCTCAAGGAAACCGCAGCACTCTACAATCCTTATACATAAAGATAAGAATTTAACGCTAGAATTATTGTTTATACGTTTTTCCCAAAACTTGGCATATCCCTGGAATTGATCTACTTTTAGGATATTTTTCCCATGTTTTGAAAAGTCCACCCCCGTCCACTAGGTTAGGTTAGTGAATAGCACGGGGGGGTCGAGGGGGGCGGAGCCCCCCCGTTACGTTAGGTTAGGTTAAGATAGGTCAGGCTAGGTTAGGTTAGGTTAGATTAGGTTAGGTTAGTGCACAGCACGGGCGGGTCGAGGGGGGGGCGGAGCCCCCCCCATTATGTTATGTTAGTGCACAGCACGAGGGGTTCGAGGACGGGTGTTAGGTTAGGTCTGTAGTTTTGTCATCTTTAGAATAGAGGCTGAACCTCCTATCTTCTTCTTAAAGCCAACAAGCTTGGAGATATGGTGGAAACCGGGGTTTTTGGGTGGGGGAGCACACATTTAAGGGAAATAATATGGCCCCGATAAAGTCTACGAACTAGGGAAATTTCCCTAGTTAAGGGATTTTTGTTGGGGGGGCCATATTTCCCTTGTGTTGTTTTACGGTGGAGGGGCACACATAAAAGGGAAATATGGCCCCGATACAGTCTATGAACTAGGTAAATTTCCCTAGTTTAGGGATTTTTTGTGGGAGAGGTGCCATATTTCACTTATGTGTGCTCCCCCACCCTAAAACAGCACACACATAAGGGAAATATGGCCCCCCAACAAAAAATCCCTAAACTAGGGAAATTTCTCTAGTTTAGGGAAATATCCCTAGTTTAGTGATTTTTTTTGTGGGAGGCCATATTTCCCTTATGTGTCTGCTCCACCACCCAAAAACCCCGTATTCCTGCCAGTTCCCCAGGCTTGTTGACTATAAGAAGAAGAAGAAGATACGGGGTGGAGCCCTTGTTCTTAAGTTTTACCCCTAACCTAACCTAACACCACGTTTTAACCTCCTAACTCAAGACAAATCCTCATTAAAAAGTATCCGCGACAAGAGAAGAACAGAGGCGATGCAGGTCTCAAGAGGAAGAAGAGTGAGGCGCACATAAACACTTGTCTCACTCCTCCCTATAAACAACATGTCATATCTCCAAAAGTGTTGATTTGCAACGGAAACCCATAAAGAGAAGGTTTCCGAGAATCCAATAAGGTAAACAGAAACCATATTCACAATTGGGTAGGGAATTCTGGTGCTAGTATAAAATAATACCCGTTTGTTAGCATTTTAGCTTTCTACTTTTACCTAAGTGATTTTATCTTCTCTCTTGCAAGCGTTGATATGAACGCGCCGCGAAATGTTGTACTCTTTAAATATGTCATTGCGCCTCTTGCTAGATAAATGTGAAAACTGATAACTGGAAAAATAAGCAGAAATTGTAACATGGTGATGGAGGCGGCGGCGGGGCGGTGTGGACGGCTGCTAAGAGCAAGACTTCGAACGAGAATTGCGAGAGAATCATTTGGGAGAGAAAACAGGAAACTTTTTTGGTGTAACTATTAATTGCAGGAATGTTTGGACCTGTTTGCCAAAGACTTGACGGGGGATGACGGCCGTATCGACTTTGGAAGAAAATATTGCTGAGAAAACAAGACATACGTGCATACAGACACACTGAAGGGGGAGGGGAGGGAGGAGGATATTTCTCTTTGATGTCGCAGTTTCACATCGTTTTGTCCAAGCGCTTCATATTTTTCACAATTTATATTTTGTTTGATGAGCTGGATTGTGAGTTTATTTTTATGTACGTTTTGGTGGGTTATTTGTTATTTTTTCAGATTTCAACATATGTTTTCATGCTCCATTTAATAGAGTCCTAAATATTATCTTGTTTAGAATTTTGACGTAGTATTTTTGCTGGTAAAGTAATGCAGCCAGCGAGGACTTGTAACCTGCTTGTGCGTTGGCGGTAGCATTTGGTCACTCACAAAGCTATTTACTTCGCGAAGTCTGCGAAATAAAAGGAAAACCTGAACCTTACCTTAATGAATCAAAAAGCAACTATCAGAAACTCATTATTTACAAGATCACATCGAGAAACTTCCATCATTAATTCGCCATCATTCGTTGCACTCAAATTTGTCGTACATATAACGCGATAACATAAAGAGTTTTAGTACATTTTTTGTTTAATTGTTTGTCTTTTTTTTTTTTATTGAAGTGGGTGGAGGTAAAGTGTATCGAGGAGGTGAGGTGGTGGAGGGAAAGTTAAGAGTGACTGAATCAGGGAAGAAAGGAGGAGGGAGGGAGGGAGGGAGGGACAAGTAGTTAAAGTGATAAGGTTAGTTATATACCTTAATGTTATTGAGTAAGTTAGGATCCAATGGGCCACTACACTGAATTTTATGATCCCGTTAGAGCCTGTGATTCTCACTCAAATATGCATATTTTGTGGACTACATGGATAAATTTGTGTACATGCTTCTATAGAGTTTTTTTGAAATCAAATCAAAAGATTATTCAAGCTCATTTAACAAATGTAACATTGGTGTCTAGGATGCATAGAGAATGGAAATATATGCGTCAATAGTAAATATTTCCTCCATAAAATCAACTCGTACATACCATTCAAGATTCGGTAAAAGTCTCATATAATCAATATAGCATTATATTACGGTAGAAATTTTGATTAATCCATTAATGAACAGCTATTATCATAATAATATATTTGCTGCCAGAGAATTGTACGACAACATGTGGCTCACGGCTGGCCAGGTCCCAAGGCTTGGAACATCGAAGGTCTGGCCACTGGAGGCCTTGCCAGGCCTCGAAAGGAAGCAGTAGATCCTCAGCCTCACATGTGCCTTCCTGAGGAAGTTTAAATAGCTCTCACCCGTGTGATGCTTCACCAGACTACGTATATACTTCGTACGTGTGGCAGCTAGCCTGAGATGTGTTGCCATCGGAGTTGCCAGACAAAATTTATATAAATCTGAGAAACTCGGGCAAAACACCTGTTGAAATCTGTAGACTTGGGTATATATCTGAGAAAATTCTGTAGATTTAGCCAATTTTAGGGGCAAAATCTGAAAATCTTAAACTAGACCTAATATCTGTAGATCCACATATTAATCTGTAGATCTGGTAACACTGGGGGCCATGTTTATTTAAAAAATGTCGGATGGCAAAATTAGCTGTGGCGATAATCATGTGTTTTATAGAATAAGAAATCATACTACCCTTGTGCGAACATCTATAGTCTCTCAGCATCAATGGAGAAACATACTCACCAACACATTTTGACGTAACAGATCCTTAAAGACTGTCGGACCATGCATGAGTAGATCATACCTCCAAATACTTTTTTTCAAACCTATGTTCATGATATAAGAACATAAGAAAGTAAGGAAGCTACAAGAGGCCGTGAGGCGTACACGTGGTAGTTCCTGTTACTAACACTACCTACATCCACCTTTCATCCCCATCCATGAACCTATCCAGCCCCTCTTTAAAGCTCTCCAATGACTCCGCACTAACTACCTGTCTACCGAATCCATTCCAGTCATTCACCACCCTATTTGTGAACCAGTTTTTCCCTATTTATTTTTTTATTTACGCTTTTCCAGCTTGAATCCGTTACTTCTTGTTCTACCCTGGTTAATAGCAGTAAGAACTTTTCCTACCGCTCCTTTATTAATTAAATCCCTTTATCCACTTAAAAACGTCTATCAGATTGCCCCTTACTCTGCGTCTCTCGAGAGAGTGTAACTTTAATAGCTTGAATCTCTTTTCATAATTAAAGTTACGCATCCCTTGTATCATTTTGGTCATCCTTATCTGCACTGATTCTAACAAGGCTATATCCATCCTGTAATATGGAGACCAAAACTGAACTGCATAGTCTAGGTGAGGTCTGACTAGAGCCAGATAAGGCTTTAGAAAAACTTCCGCACTTCTACTTTTAACACTTCTGGTAATGAATCCTAACACTCTATTAGCTCTATTTCTAGACTCAATACATTGTTTCCTAGGTCGGAGGTCTGGGCTCACCCTCGCTCTAAGATATGTTACGCCTTCTGATCTTTTCAGTGATACATTGCGTATCGTGTATCTATAACCAGGGTTTTTTCTACCAACATTCATAACGCTGCACTTATCATTATTAAATTCCATCTGCCATCTGACTACCCACTCATTAAGTTTATCTAAGTCTCCCTGCAATATGTTTACATCAGACTGTGATCCAATATCCTACCCACCTTAGTATCATCAGCAAACTAGCTGATATCACTGCTAATCCCACTATCCAAGTCGTTGATGTAAATAAAAAATAGTAATGGACCCAAAACAGACCCTTGTGGAACTCAACTTGTCACCTGTCCCCATTCAGATTTAGAACCATGAATCGTAACCCTTTGTTGCCTATCACTTAGCCAAGCTCTGATCCAACGAAGAACCTTCACATCTATTCCATGAGCCTTTACCTTATTTAAGAGTCGTTCGTCATATGGACATGAGTATATCAAAACCCTTGGTTTTATTAGTGAAAACCTGATATTCAACACAAGAACATTATGAATACCTGACAGTGGTTAAAATAACATCAAATATTGATCGCTAGCACCCAGTTGTCCGCAAGTTGCCTATCTAATCAAGATTTATGGACATTTGGAACAGGATCTTAATACTCAGTGTAGTTGCCCATTTAGATTGAGCTTTTGTGAAGTTTTTTTTTTCATTTTGTGTGTTTAGGATTAAGTGAGGATTGCTAGCTATATTGTTTGTCTTATTTTTCGTGTCATCATATGACCATTCTTCCTCTGATTACTTCCCTTTCCCTCTCCCTATCCCCCTTCCAATCCGTCCCTCTCCTACTTTTATAATCCCTCAATGCTATCTCTTCTCCTCCCCTTTTTCCCTCTTCCCGATCCCTCAACCCTTCCCACCAAATCCCTCTCCTTTCTTGCCCCTTCCATTCCTTGCTACCATTTCTTCTATCTTCTCTTCTAAGCAACATTGCACACACCTCTTCCTTCATATAGCCCCCCCCCCTTAAATCCCTAAGTAAAGTCACCTCATTGTCACTCCCTGAAATCCCTCCCATCATTACGCTTAAATCCTAATCACCCGCATTATCACTCTATAACCCAAGTCAAGTCCATAGTCACTTCCACCCTCTAAAACAACTAAATCAATCAATCACCTTTACTCTTTATCCTCTTTCACAGTCGGGTCTCAAGTGGCGTTACGATGACACTATGAGTACGATGAGACCCACGCGAGGAGTGAGTGACTACGATGAGAACCCCACCTGACGTCCTGCCTGTCTTCACCTCCAAAAGCAACACTTCTCCGTGGAGTGGCGGGGACATCACCTTCCACCTGCCAGGTAGAGCATCAGGTAAGGTGTGTGTGTGTGTGTTTGTGTGTGTGTCTGTGTGTCTGTGTCGTGCCCGTTGTGTCGATGTGGTCTGTGTCTGGTCTGTGTCTGTGTACACGTGTCAAGTTCATGTTCAAACATTTTCTGCCATAAGAATACACACAACTATAAATCATCATTAACCTTTCGTGGAAAGGTCTGCTGAGGAAACTCTTGTTTGCAGACCCAGTTATTAAGCAGGTAGATGTGCACATTCCAGAGTAAGACTATTATTTTCTCTGTTAGTATTCATACAAACATCTGTATATCCATAATACTCATACTAAGTATACTAGTCTATATAACAGACACACGTACTCATACAGACATTGATACATACCATACATGTGTCACAAATCTAATATACGAGCATACAGTAAATATTCTAAATAAGATAGATGAACCACACAAAACACCACACACAACACATACACACCAACAAACCACAGAAAACGCAACAACCCACACCACACACAGCACAGAAAAACACAACCAAAACAACATCATTATATTATCACGTAATAATACATACAAAACATCTAACAACATCAAAAACTCAACTACCACTAACATCATATCACACAACAGCACACGTACTCATACACACATATATACACACATACATGGCACAAACATCTACACAATAC
Source organism: Chionoecetes opilio (assembly GCA_016584305.1). Classification (NCBI taxonomy): domain Eukaryota; kingdom Metazoa; phylum Arthropoda; class Malacostraca; order Decapoda; family Majidae; genus Chionoecetes; species Chionoecetes opilio. The sequence continues at coordinate 102,937 of JACEEZ010025688.1, read as the reverse complement.
GAAGCATACATAATTATATCATACAACACAAAGAAACCACACGCACACCACACCCACACGCACATCACACGCACACGCAACAAACCACACACCAACACCGCCACACGCACACACGCACACACACACACACACACACACACACCACACACATAATCATTGATATTTACTTGTATTATCTAAATATTAACAAAGTATACAAGTATACCCTTACAATATATCATGTGCAGCAATATACTGTTTGTGTTGTGTGTGTGTGTGCTGTGTCCCTGTGTCTGTCTGTGTGTGTTGTGTGTGGGCTGCGTTTGTGTGTGTGTGTGTGTGTGGTTGTGTGTGTGTGTGCGTGTGTGTGTGTGTCCCCCTTCCATTAGAATATCGACGTATGAATAGTTCACAATTATCCTACTTGTGTGTCATTCAGATCTTAAGTCTCATTTTTCCTATGATATACGAATTATTTTACGTTAATATATTTTTTTACTCTTTTTCCTTGTTTGTTTTCTGTAGGGTGATGTATGACTCCTTTGTTATTGTTCCCGCAGGTGCCCACGTGGTCATGTTCAAGCACATTCATCCTGACGGGGAACATCGCCTGCTGTTTGTTGGGGGCATGGCAGTGAGTACCCCCCCTCCCTCCTCGAGCACGTGTTGGTCATGCTTGTTGAGGTGCCACGTAATTGATGATTTAGTGGTAAAGAGAAATTGTTGAAGAGGTATAGATAAGTTGCTGGTGTGGTCTAGACAAGTTGTTGATGTGGTATAGAAAAGTTGATAATGTAGTATAGAAAAGTTGCTGTGGTTTAGTAAGGTTGTAAGTTGATATGGGATAGAATAGTTGTTGATGTGGTATAGAAAAGTTGATGATGTGGTATAGTAAGGTTGTTTGTGGTATATACAAGTTTCTGGTATATAAAAATTGTTAATGTTGTTAAATGCGATCTAGAAAAGTTTATAGTATGGAAAAAAAATTTATGTGGTATATTAAGGTTGTTTATCAATCAATCAATCATTGGGGGCATACGCCGGGGGGCGCGTCGCCTCGCCCACCCTACGACGCCACTCTCGGGGGTTACCACGCGCGAGTCCCCATGTAGGCTCCCTTCCCATACCAAGCAACTCTCGAAATGAAACATCAACTTGCCCCAGCCACGAGCCTTGTGATCGCCCCCTTGGCCTCCTCCACGCCGGATTGTCTCTTACAGATACAACCTGGTGGGAAGGATCGGTTTCAGGGTAGCGTGCCACATGCCCATATAGCCGAAGTTGGCGCTGACGGATTAGACAGGTAATAGGCCTCGATTCAGTCTCACGGTGCAGTCACTGATTTGACTCGTAATTATCCCAGCGATACCCCATGATTCTGCGAAGACACTTATTACCAAAGGCATCGATTCGCCTCTTCAACTCGCTATTTAGTGTGTGATGAGTGGGATAAAGTAACACTTTAACCTTTCTCTAAGGTTTTACTCAGCAATAAACCAGAGCTGTGTACAGAGGGAGTAGCTGGAGTGAACTGACTCCAGAGGTGAGGAATTGACAACATATCACTTCCGAGGTAGTATCTCGAAGCTTCATAAACCTACTATGAATCAGTGAAGCCTTACATTACTAGTGAAACAATGAGACATGAAAAGAGATAACAACCATAACCTAAAACACTAAAACTACAAACACCACATTCTCCCCCTCTAAAAAAATGAAACATACAAATAAGAAAAAGATGAAACTTACACAAATAAAAACAGAAGTATGCCTTTAATTACCAAACCTATCAGGGGGCTTGCTAACCCTGGTTGAACGCCTAGGTGGTTGAACCTTGTCCACAGGAGACGGAAGACTGTCAGGCATGTCTGTAGTGCCCAAGGGTTCCACATTGTCGGGCACAGGATCATTTGTTCCAGGAATGGTTCTCCCAGAGTCTCGATAAGTGGTCCTCTCTTCCCCGGTAAAAACAGGGGTAGTTTCTACAGGTATTATCAAGTCCCGGATTCTCCTTGTACTGTCTTCCTGGCCGGGGCTAGGATCCTTGGGAGTAGGAGCCAGATCCTTCGTGGACACCGTAGACTTTCTTCCGTCAGGATAGCGTATATGGGCGTAGTAAGGGGTAGCACTCTCAAGATCAACTTCCTCGGCCAGTGGATCAGACTTGAATGTGCGAACAAACTTCCGCAGCAGGACGGGTCCGGGCGTGGTAAGCCAAGATGGTAAAGAATACCCATTAAAAGATTTCCTAGGGAATGAAAACAATCTCTCGTGAGGAGTTTGGTTGGTGGCAGTACAAAGGAGAGACCTAATAGAATGAAGTACTGTATCTAAAACTAGTTCCCATTGACATTCTGCAAGTTTGAGTGATCTGAGAGCTAAACGCACAGTTTTCCAGATGGTGCCAATTTCTCTCTCACATTGTCCATTTCCAGTAGGGTGATAGGGAGTAGAGTGGGTCATGATAACACCGTGACTCATTAAGAACTCAGAGACTTCGCGAGACATGATGTGTTCCTCGGTCGGAATGAATTGAAGAGGGGCAGCCAAAAATAGAGAACAATTTGCGGAAACATGTAATGACAGTTTGAGCAGACATATCTGAGCATGGGAAAGCAAAGGGGAATCTGGAGTATTCATCAACCATTACAAGGAGGTATTTGTTCTTAGTAGAGGAGGGTTTTGGGCCTGTGAAATCTACAGAAATGCTGTCAAAGGGTTGCATGGCCCGGATGAGTTTACTAGCTGGAGGTCTAAAGAACTTTGGTTTCAGTTCAGAGCAAACAGTACACTGAGAGCAAACTTTCTTTACGTCTTCTAAAGAGAGATCCAAGTTCTTTATCTTTACAAAATGATAGAGCCTAGTGATTCCAGGATGACAAAGAGAAGCGTGTATTTCTTCCAGAGAGGCGGAATTGGTTCTAGCGGCAACAGAACACGCACGTGATAGTGTGTCACAGGCACCATTTTCGGAGCCAGGTCGGTACTTAATATCGTACAAGTATTCAGAGAGCTCAAGGCGTCATCTCAGGATCTTATCATTTTTAATTTTAGAGGAGTGACTGGAACTGAACATGAAAGAAACAGCTTGCTGGTCAGTGACTATAGTGAATCTTCTGCCAATTATGAAAAGCCTCCACTTACGTACTGCTTCTATGATGGCGACAGCCTCTCTCTCTATAGCAGGTTGAAGTCTCTCAGAGCTGGTCAGAGTCCTGGAGAAAAAAGTTACAGGTCGACCGAGCTGGGAGAGAGTGGCTGCTATGGAGACAGAGGAAGCGTCAGTCTCTATTTGAAGTGGCAGGGTCTCATCAAAAGCAGCTAATGAGGCTTTAGCAATTTCTTCCTTGAGTGCTTCGAAACACTTAACAGCTTCTGAGCAAAGAGGAAAAGATTCACTATGCAGAATGGGTTGGATGCGCTTAGAGTAGTCCTTGATCCAAATTGAATAATATGAGAAGAGGCCGAGAGCTCGTTTAAGAGAAGAAGAGTTATCAGGTATAGGTAATTCTATTAGTGGTTTGATGCGATCAAGGTCAGGCCGTAGGGAACCATTAGAGATACTATATCCAAGATAGGTAATTACATTTTGACTGTACTGACACTTGTTTATATTTAAAGAGAGATTATACTTAGAGGCTGCTTCCTTAAAGCGCTGAAGATTCCGACCATGGTCCTCCTTACCTTCCCCACATATAATTACATCATCGATGTACGCATATGTTGCTTTCAAACCACAGTCAGCTATGATCGAATCCATGACTCTCTGGAAAACAGCGACATAATTAGTTAGGCCAAAAGCTATCCTATTAAAATGGAATAACTGTTCATCAGCCTCAAAGGCAGTATACTGTTTCTCAGATTATTTTAGAGGCACTTGATAATAAGCACTTTTCAAATCAATCTTACTGAATATTCTGTACTTAGCCATTTTATGCACTAAGTCATGGATCCGAGGCAATGGATAGGCATCAAGTAGTGTAAAGCGATTTATAGTTCTTGAATAGTCAACTACCATGCGTCGTTTGTGCCTTTCATCACTAGTAACTAGCACTTGTGCTCTCCAGGGGGATTGGCTCTTTTCTATTATGCCTCCTTGTAATGCAGACTGTACCTCTAAATGAATAAAATCTTCATCAGACTTTGTAAACTTTCGTGATTGTGTAGAGATAGGCTTAATATCAGGAGCAAGATTAGGGAACAGAGAAGGCGGATCAATGGACATACACGCTACACCACATATAGTTAGTTTAGGTAACGAGCCTCTTAAAGTGAATTTTACCGCCTGATGCTTCTCCATAAAGTCTTGGCCTTAGATAATCCTGGAACATAGTTGAGGAGGCCCAGAGAGTTTAAATTGAGGGTAATAGTAGTCATTCACTGTTAAATTAACAAAGCAGTGTCCTAAAGTAGTGAAAATTTGAGAGGCGGCAAGAGTTACATCAGCCTTCGAAGGGTATACAGAAATATCCAAACTCTTTACAACCTCTGGGTGGATGAAGCTAATGGAGCGTCCAGTGTCAATCAGGGAATTCACTTGCAAGTCATTAACACTTACAGGGATAGTAGAACTGCGGGGAGTGACAACAGAAGCTAATACTGGAGTATCAGCAACATGAGGAGAGGCGCAGTGCTCACAGGGTTGAGCCGAGAAGGTGGTCGATTCAGCAGATCCCAAAACAGCAGCAGCAGAAGTAGAGAAGACCAATGATTGATTTCCAATTGTTGCCAGCTCTACAGACACTGGCAAAATGTCCTTTCTTGGCATACTTGGGGCACACAGAGGCTCGAGCAGGACAATGAGACCGGGGATGCCGCCTTCCACCGCAAAAGAAGCAAGTTTCGGCCTGGGAAACAGCAGCAGAGGTTTCGGTGGTAGAGCTGAAGGGTACAGGAGTCGTAACATCAGCAGCAGCACTTAGATTCCCAGAGACTGAGGGCAACGAGTATCCCTCAGCGTTACGATGAGCGGCATCGAGGCTTCGAGCAAGCTGGACAGCTTCACTTAGAGTCGATGATTCTTTCTCCAGTAGTCGTTGACGTATGACAGGAGAGGCTAGACCAGTGATGAAGGCATCTCGAACGGCTTCTTGTGTATAGGTGTCAGCTGTTACTTGCTTGAATTCGCAGTCTTTAGACAGCGACTTCAGGGACAGAAGGAAGGAGTCGATGGACTCACTAGGTAGTTGTCTGCGTGTAGCCATTTGATGCCTGGCGAAAATTAAGTTCTTTGGCTTCACGTACACAGTCTTCAGCACTTGGATGGCTTCTTCATATGTAGTGCAGTCGGTGATGTGAGAGTAAGCTTCGGGTGAGATATAATTGATGAGAAGCTTGAGTTTGTCCGGTGCTGGCGAGATTGACTGTATGAAGTTGGTGAAGGTGCAGAGCCAGTGAGTCCATTGAGCAGGCGTGGTGTCTTGCGAGCCTTCGAACCGTTCTGGTCGTAGTAGCCTTTCCATGTCCAGCAGAGGCAGATGGTTATTGCTGAGTAAATTGTGATGAGTGGGATAAAGTAACACTTTAACCTTTCTCTAAGGCTTTACTCAGCAATAAACCAGAGCTGTGTACAGAGGGAGTAGCTGGAGTGAACTGACTCCAGAGGTGAGGAATTGCCAACATATCACTTCCGAGGTAGTATCTCGAAGCTTCATAAACTTGCTATGAATCAGTGAAGCCTTACATTACTAGTGAAACAATGAGACATGAAAAGAGATAACAACCATAACCTAAAACACTAAAACTACAAACACCACAGGCTCAGGCACCACAGGCCCCATGCAGGCTCCCTTCCCATACCAAGCAACTCTCGAAATGAAACATCAACTTGCCCCAGCCACGAGCCTTGTGGTCGCCCCCTTGGCCTCCTCCACGCCGGATTGTCTCTTACAGATACAACCCGGTGGGAAGGATCGGTTTCAGGGTAGCGTGCCACATGCCCATATAGCCGAAGTTGGCGCTGACGGACTAGACAGGTAATAGGCCTCGATTCAGTCTCACGGTGCAGTCACTGATTTGACTCGTAATTATCCCAGCGATACCCCATGATTCTGCGAAGACACTTATTACCAAAGGCATCGATTCGCCTCTTCAACTCGCTATTTAGTGTTTAGAGCTAAAGAAGGTTTAAGGTTGTTTATGTAGTCTAGAAAACTTGATGTAGTATAGATAAGTTGATGTGGTATAAAGAAGTTGTTAATGTGGTACAAAGAAGTAGATGTTTATGGATACGTTTTAGGCAATGTTGAGGAAAAGAAGGGATGGAGGGATAGCTGGCATGCCTTTATGGACAGTAGGAGGGAAGAAATATATCTGTTTTACCTGCTAGAGAATTATAGATAGAGTTGTACCTGTGTTTCATGTGTTACCAATGTGATGAATACCTATCATACAAATAATAAAAAATTTGTATGTCACTTGTATTTCTAAGTCTCACCTAGAGTTCCAAGCGTCACCTTAGTTATCACCTTACCTGCTAATGAGTTTAAGCCCCCTGATGTGTGAGCCGCCACCTGTCTCACTTTCATATCCTCTCTCGCAGCTGAAACAAACCTTAAAACTGACGAAGGATGGAAACTCCTTCAAGCTTAATGGCGTCAGGAGGAGCCACGCTGGAAGCTACGTGTGCCGCATCGAGACCTCACCTGCCATCGAGGTCACCCACACCCTGGACGTGCAGTACCCGGCCAAGGTGAGTCCAGGGGGCTGGGGGCGTGTGGGAGGAGAGGCTGGGGGCGTGTGGGAGGAGGGGACGGGAAGGAGGGGTAGAGTGTAGGGTGAAGCACGATGGGTCGCCGGGTCGGTGAGGGATGGAATATCAGAAGGAGATTAGTTTGTGTGAAGGAGGATGAAAAGAGGGAGAGGAGGATGAGGGAGTAAGGATAGAGATCGGGAGGAGAAGGAGGATGGAGCATTGCATAGAAATAATGGAGTGGATTAAGGAAGAAGGGGATTAAAAGAAAGGATAGGTCTGTGATACCTGAAAAAAGAATTAAGAAAAATCCTTTTGATTGAATTGAGGAAAAGAGGGAGGTAGAGTATAAAACAAAGATGAACTGAAAAGATACAATAAGGATCTTATAAACTAGTCACGTGATAATGAGTCTGTACAGGTAAGTCCTCAGGTGTCAATGCAGTGTTGGTTTATTTCCAGGTAAGGCGAGTGAGCCAGGAGGTGCAACAGGTGATCCAGGGTTCCAGCGTCAGTCTGGAATGCCGGGCAGATGGCAACCCGCCCGCCGCCATCAGCTGGAGTAGGCAACATGGACACCTTCCCTCCGGCGCCCAATCAGAAGAGGTGAGTCACGCCCCGAAGCACCTACATGAGTGTTTTGAACGAGTAGCGAACGTGTTGTGAAATTGAGACATCTTATTGGTTTGGCAATAGAGACGTGACAGGGAAAGAAAAGGGAAGGAAAAAGACAGAAAAGGGGAGGAGAGAGATGTGCGAGTAAGATGATTTTCTGTATTAATAAAATTGAGGTAGAGAATTGAAAAGAGAGAAGTAGGAGAGACATGGTGAAGGACAAGAAGGGAAAGGAAACCTAGGATATATTGAAAGAAACATAATTTTAAGGCAGAATCAGTGGTGAAAGAAGGAAGAGGAGAGAAACAGAAATGAGATAGGAAGGAATCAGGAGTAGAGGGTAAAGAGGATAAAAGCAAGTAAGCGTAAATCACCGAGACAAAAGACATTTTCACACAATTACAAGAAAACGAAAGAGAAATAAAAAATGAAAATTTTTATACGAACGTTGAGAAAAGCAGAAACTTGTCAAGGGTTAGTGAAGAAGGAATGGGGTGGTGGTGGTGGTGGTGGCGGGGTGGGGGGGGCTTTGGTGTTGGGGTGGGGTGGTGGTGGGTGGTGGGGAGATTGATGTGAGTAGTTTGGGTGGAGTAATAGTATGGAAAGATGAAAGGGGTTGAAAAAAATTTAGCTAAAAGGACATATCTTTTTGAGATTTACCTAGGGAAAACCCCAATCGTCTATCTTATCCCGACACAATCCCCCAGCAATCAATAACTAGGATATTATCGGGATGTAAGGGTTTTGAAATGGTTGTAGGTTTAATCAATACTGCAAGTCTTGTTATTCGAAGTGGTCGCGGGATAAAGGGCCCGCCGGGAAGGGCGGAGGCGAAGGGCGGAGGCGGTGTTTTTTTATGGGCGTCAGGAGGTTTCACACCAGTTTCTTGACGCGGGGATATAATCAGGGGTGTCTTTTAACAGTCCTATTGTTTTTTATTTATAGTCAGAATAAAAGTATGTCATTTCTTTTTGTTTAATCAGAGAAAAAAGTACCCCGTGAGGGTGGAATGAAATAATTATACAAAACGTAAAATTTTTAATAAGAAATGTATTCTTCGGGGTCTGGAGTGTACGTTTCCCGTGGGCGGGGGGCGAAGCCCCCCATTAATCCCTAGCCCCGTGTATAATTTCCGGTGGAGAAAAATCAGGGGAGTGGGCCCCCACAAAACACTAGTACGGTCACCTTTGGGGCGGGGGTTTTGCCGCCCCCAATTGGGGCTAAATTTTTTTAAAGGGGCAAAGCTTAAAACTAATGGGAATTTTCAATAATTACACCCCCAGTAGCTATCAATTTCTTAAAATTTCCTAATTTTAAACCCATTACCATTTTAATATATATTATATATATATATATATTATATATATATTATATATATACACCCTCGCTCCCCCTATGATGAGCGGACCAAAAGGGGGGGGGGGAAAAAAAACCCCCACTCTACCAATTAAAAATTATTTAAAAGGGTGGGTGGGGATTATTTCCACAACTGGGGGCCGGCGAAAAAAATGAAGTTCCGCTGCAAACATACCCCCGGCCACATAGCACCGGGGAAATTTTTAATACTGGTTTGGGACTTTGGTCTTTGGCTATTTTAAATTAACAGCCTGATAGGGAATGTGAATATGAGAATATACTTGATGGGGGGAGGTTTTCTCCTTTAATTTAAAAACCCCCGTATAGATACCATTGACCTAAAAGGTTTTTTGGAGCCCTATCAGCGGGAATTCCCCGGGGGGCCTAGATAGGCGAAGCCTACCTTGATCTTTATATTTTATGAGAGATTTGAGGTAATATTTTACTGCTGTTACCCTGAGTATCCAAAAATTGACCTGATATCGGCTAATATTGTAGCCATTCCGCCATGTAAGAGTTCCAAAATTCTTCCACCAACATTTTTGAAAAGGTGGCGTTTGGGAAGTATGGGTGAAGGTGGCATTTGGAAGATCAGCTTTTAAAAAATTTTTCCGACACCTAAATTTTGCCCTCATGACTAGGTACAGACCTAATAATCTGGTCAATTTGTTCCTATGGGGGCTGGCTGAGGCCAAGAGCTGATATTCCTCAGGAAATACCTGCTTTTGTATTGTTCTGACCCAAAACTTCAAAGGATCAGAGCTTTCCCTTTATTGAATTTGAAGACTAAATTAATAGTCTTGATTAGTTTGCTCCATAAGGATAACCTTTCTATGTCTATTACAGGATCTGGTATCAATACAGGTTCCCTTATTATATCTACAGATATGTCTGGCTGCGTGGAAACCTGTTTAGGCATATATTATTACACTCTTTCAGCCAGGTAGGGCCTTTAAACCATAATCCTGTGTTTAATTTGAGGTACAGTATTACCTCGCGACACATTATTATTAGGATTTTCATTAGTGGCAATATATTCATTATGAACTGGAATATCACTTTCCTCTAATACCTCACTTATTGGTGTGGGCAAGAAAGTGGTTCCAATTCTGGTAATTAATAGGGGCTGTGCATGACTAGGAATACTCTTCTCTTGTTCGGCTTGGTGAGTATGTGGGATGGGTCCCATTATTACCTTATCACCAGCACTGGTGAACATAGAGACGTTATGTATTTTGATGACCTTCCTTAGGTAACGCCCAAGATAATCAGCGCCTATTACTAGGAAATAGACGTCCACACTAAAGATGTGGAACGTGTCCAAGCTCGCACAGGCTAAAGTCAACTTTTTAAATACCCTCACCTTAAAATAATGTCTGTCTACTAAAAGTAAAGTAACCAGTAAAATGATATTACTTAAGAAAACATGCCACATGTTGATCTAGACGAGCGAAGCGAGTTCGGACACCTATTTATGCCGAATTCATTCTTTGGTACTAAATAGATTGGTGAATCTGTCATATAGGCTTGTAAAATGTTTACTCCGCGAATGGGGGAAAGGAGGCTACAGGCGCAAAGGAAGAAATCTGGCACAGAAGGTTATATTTCGTCTCTTAACTCATTTATGCAGAAACTATAATTATGGACAATAAGTAGTTTTACGCGTATAATCTGTAAATGAAAATACATTAGACATACATAAACTCTTATTTGTTTCTCAGATAGTGAATAGTTCCTGCATAAATGAGTTAAGAGACGAAATATAACCTTCTGTGCCAAATTTCTTCCTTTGCGCCTGTAGCCTCCTTGCCCCCATTCGTGGAGGAAACATTTTACAAGCCTATATGACAGATTCACCAATCTATTTAGTACCAAAGAATGAATTCGGCTGAAATAGGTGTCCAAGCTCGCTTCGCAAAAAAAAGAGCGAATTATTCGTTTGAAATACGTAATCGGCAACTCGTCACCTCAGTATTCCCACGAGCCAATCAGAGGCCTAGCTACGTTGTCAGCCAATCAGCGTTCAGGAACCACTGGGCGGCCATGTTTACTTATTATCCCAGATATACAGACATATTAAGAGTAAATAAGCTGAGATTTTCCCTTAGAGAAACTCTAACACGTAGAGAAAATTAAAGCTAGCTCACTTCCAATGTAATTTTTAGATAGAGAGTGGTTTAACACGTAGAGAAAATTAGAGTTAGCTCACTTCCATATAGACTTATTTAATGGGAAATAAGGCGAGATTTACCCTTAAATACCTTATTTATGTGACAATTATTAGTGACAATAGGAGTATTGCTTTTGATAAATATAGGGTGGACGATAATACATTGCCGCCATATTGGCCTTTCAGCGTAATATTCTCCCTGAAATATATGACATCATAGTTTAATGCCGGTAAATGGAATATTTTTACGTGTTTTCGCTAAGTGTCTCCCGCTGAATACTACAGAGACGTACCGAGGGTATACCTTGATGTGCTGATCCTAGGTTCGAGTCCCGCTTCCCAGAGATTAGCTTCTATGGACCACTGTGGCCCGCGCCGTACCCGTGGCCGCGGCGGTACGGGGCTGACGCCGTTATAGTGGACGAGAACTGCGCGTTCTCTCATTAGGTCAGACACACACACTGGGGGCTAACACCTCACTCTTAACCTCTCTCGCTTTTCCACATACACCACACCTGTCACTACACACCTGTACGGCCTCGCAACACACCTGTCGCCTGTGTATCACCGTAAATAAATTACTTGGAAGTTTCGACGGTGTCGTCGAAAACGTATTCCGTCGAACCTTCCTGTTACCCATCCTAACACCCACCCACAAACCCACACACACTATCACAACCCTACACACATCCTGACACATACACACACCCTAAAATACAGCCCCACACACACCCTATATCCTAACACACGGAACCACACAGTTGATTCGGGCCGCCAGTTGAATCAGGCCGCCTATATTAAATACATACCAAGCATGCATTTATGCATAACCTTATAGGTTTTAATGAAACCTAACCTAACCTTAACCACAAACTATACCCAACCTAACCTAACCTTAACCACAAAGTGTACCTAACCTAACCTACCCTAGCCTAACCTTAACCACAAAGTATACCTAACCTAACCTAACCTAGCCTTAACCACAAAGTATACCTAACCTAACCTAACCTAACCTTAACCACAAAATATACTGTCTGCTGGGTATGCAGGCTACTATAGGCGGCCTGTTTCAACTGGCGGCCCGAATCAACGGATACCCTAACACACCCTACACAACCTAACACATCCTAAAACACAACCAATACACACACAAACCCTTAAACATCCCCATACAACCCTTACATCCTTACACACCCACCCACAACCCCACACACGCTATAACAACCCCACACAGCCTGACACATACACACACCCTAACATATTCCCACACAACCCTGACACCCTGATTCACCCTTACATACCCCCACACACAGATTCCCACACCCTTACACCCCCACACACCCTAGAACACCCTTACACACCCTAAAACACACCCTACACACCCTAAAACACCTTAAAATCCCCACAACAATTTCAAAACAAAACTTCAAAACATCCTACACCAGAATCCTACGCGGGTATCCTAATATCCTTCCCACCTCGTATCCTGGCACTGTAGGACTCTGGGACGCCGGGAGGATTGTGTAGGACGCGTAGACAATACCATCACACTATCCTACTAATATCCTAACACTATTGAGCCTCTGAGAAGCCAAGGCAAGGCTAACACCCAACCACAAACCCACACTCAAACTCACACAGTTGCCAGATCACCCTGATAAAAATATCCTTATTTGGAAATTAAAACTCCCATTTTGACTCATATTTCCCGTCACACACACGCACACGCACATAAAAATATCTATAATAATATAAGCGAAAGTGTGTCTGTCTGTCTGTCTGTCTGTCTGTCTGTCTGTCTGTGTGTGTGTGTGTGTGTGTGTGTGTGGTATAGGTTCCGCCCCCCGTGGCGCAAACACCTCATATGGCACATTTTTGGAATCAGGTTGACCAGGGGAAGGTCATAAGCCCACTTATGAGATGATCCGATCACTTTTTTTTTTCTTTTAGCAGCCTATTAGCGAGAATTGTGAAAACAAAAGTGGGTTGCGAGAATTGAGGAAGCCTTGATGTAGGGTGATGGGTAATGGGTAAGTGAATGGGTGGGGTGATGGGTAATGGGTGTGGGGTGATGGGTGAAGGAATGGGTGGGGGGTGATGGGTTGGGGGTGATGGGTGATGGGTAAGGGAATAGGTGGGGGGTGATGGGTAATGGGTGAGTGAATGGGTGTGTGGTGATGGGTAATGGGTGAGTGAATGGGTGGGGGGTGATGGGTAATGGGTGAGTGAATGGGTGGGGGGTGAAGGGTAATGGGTGAGTGAATGGGTGGGGGGTGATGGGTAATGGGTGAGTGAAGGGGTGGGGGGAATATATACATTTCTACATCCATGATTTCAGGAAAGTTAGAAGGGGCTATCTGGAGAGTCCATGTTTGGTGGGCCGAAGGCCCACCAAACACAGGTGGTGGGCCGAAGGCCCACCAATAGCCCTCCGCAGGAGCTAGCCAAAAAGTTCGCCCGGAGGGCGGCTTTGCGGCTAGTTTAACATAAACTCAATGGTTTCTCTTTTCCCCATTTATGCCTTTTTCTTTCCCTTTCGAAGCTAAAACTATTTCGTCAAACTGTAACTTTTGACTTGGCAATACTTTTATGGCCTGCACAGTGCACAACCTAAAATAAACAGTTTTACGCGTATAATCTGTAAATAAAAATACATTAGACATACATTAACTCTTATTTGTTTCTCATATAGTGAATAGTTCCTGCATAAATGAGTTAAGAGACGAAATATAACCTTTTGTGCCAAATTTCTTCCTTTACGCCTGTATACCCGTTGCCTACAAAAGTAGTCACAAGAAGAAGAAGAAGAAGAATTCGTGGAAACATTTTACAAGCCTATATGACACCTGATTTCGGCTGAAATAGGTGTCCAAGCTCGCTTTGCTCGCTTGGACAATTAATTAGAAGGGACCATGGAATGGTGGTTGTAAAGATTTAGGGAAGGATAAATATTAATTTCTTATGTTTTATTTCTTATTCTTAGTGTTACATTATAGATATTATCCTATGGCTGAACAAAGACCAAAAAAAACTGCCACGTTAAATTTTGCCAATTCCCCAAAAATAAAATACGAGATCAACTATTTCCCCAATACAGTTTGATAGTGTAAAGCCGTAAACTTTGCCGTGACTGCCACTGAACAATTCACTCTACTAATCTTCTGTCTTTGTGAGGTTGTTCTGAAGAGGATGCCGAAGGGAGAGCTGCAGCGCTCATGACTAGACGGAATGAGGATGTAGTAACTGGTCATGGAGGCGAACAGGGAAGTAATGCAATGTCATAAGGGTGGCTGATAAGCCCAACAGAGCGTTACACTGCCCTGGGCCACAATTAACCTTATGTTTCCGTCAGAAGAACCTTTCACAGACGCACTGACGGGGGAACCGTCACAATGCATCTTATTTCCAGATTATATATAATTGATCTTGGTGAGACTCGAACTCACATTGTATAAAATTCGCCCTCCGACGAAACCGCAGTCGGCGATGGTACCGACTAGACCACTAGGAAAGCGGTCGCCTAGGTTTTTATAGCACAATATAATTTGTTTGATACTCACTATTTAAGGGAAATATAAGTTTAGGAATTTAGAAAAATAGAGTTTATAGGAATTAGAGTAGGTTAGTAATGTTGAATGGAGTGAAGAGTCGAAAAGAGAGAGGTGTTGGGGATTGAGGTGGAGTCAAAAGTCTTGTCTCCCAGGGCCTTCACCCATTCCCCTGGGGGACGGGACCGTCACGTGGAAGGGACCTACATTTTTTGCACGGCCTCCAAACGGGGCTGGACGTCCCTCCTCAGCCCCATGACCATCAAGGTGAAATACCGCGGAGATCATCACGGAACAGGGGGAGTCTGCCCCAGCCCACTCCAACCCCTTTGTACCCGTCACACAAAACACACACACACACACCCCACACACACGGGTATCCGTAGTGTGGGGGAAGCACGCTCAGCTCAAAAAACCGAGAAGCCCTGGGTTCGATTCCGGGCGGAGCAGGAGACAGATGGGCTGTTCCTTTTAAAAAAAACCGACCCCTTGTCCACCCAGCAGTGAATGGGTTCCCGGGTGTTAGCCGGGGGTTTGTGACCCCCCTCCCGGGGTGATGGTTTCGGCCAACACTAAAGACGAATGAATGATAAGAATGTTGATATGGCGACGGGGCCAAAACGAGCGTTGCTCGGGCCCTGTAAAATACAATGAGATGAATACAACTAGATGAATACACACACACACACACAACCACACACAAAACACAAAACCACACACGGTAGGGGAGGTGGTAGCGGAGTGGTTAGCGTCTCCGACTGGCGTTTCGGTGACCCGAGTTCGACCCGAAAAAAAACCAAAAAACCTTTCTGCACCGTCGAGTGGCATAAGAACACCCACATCCCATGCCCATCAACTCTACCTTCGATTGCGATGCATCGGAGGACACAGGGGGGCGGCCCTGAGCCTCTACAGGCGTCACTATAAAAATCCTGCCTGCGCCACCACGGGCGAGGACAACCATCACAGCCCTCAAGGAACCTCCAGAGCCTAACCATCCGAGCCCTGGGCACCACTGCCTACAAAGGGGCTATAGGCACAAATGGTAAAACACCCCAACACACACACAACACACACAAAACCTCTCTGTCGTGATTAGAATCAGGTAACTGTGAATCTGTGCCACGATATTTTTTTTCCCGGTAGTTAATTAAGGGACAACAGGTAAAGCCTCTAAAGCCAGGGACAGGTGTGTGATTTCCTTCTTACCAGTCCCTCGCACCTGTCCGTGGGTTTCAATGAACAGGTGATGTTTTTTTTCACTGTGTAATCAAGGCATGACAGATACAGGGGTTGTAATCCAGGTAAGAGAGAGTACTGAACCTCCCCCTTACTTTTCATTCATATATGTTTAGTGAAGGGTTGAAAATTAGAGAAATCGTGGATCTTGTTATGAATTAGTTTATAGGCTTTTTTTTATATAATTGTACAGTGTACACAGGTGAATTTCAGTTGTGAAGCAAGAAATTATTTTCAGATTGTGACAGTACTCAGATTAATCCTTTCTCTCCAACGCACTATTCAATTCTCGACGTCTGAAAAATATTATTCAAATTATCTTGTTTATTCTTCTACCTAACATCCTTATCTTTAAACTTTATAAAATTTCGCAAGCAGAAATAAGTTTGGTATACCTAAACTTCAATACTTAATTAATAATTTCATTACCAAAATAGTCAAACTTAATTTGTCAAGTCTTCAAGCTTACCTACTTATCCCCACAAACCTTCACCAATATTAAACTTCAAACAAAAAATTGATTTACAGTAATATTCATTAACTTATCCTGAGATTTCCTATTCTTACACTCTATAAATCTTCAACTTCACCAATCAATTAATCATCAACTTAATCGATTTTCATTTGTATCAGCCAGTCTCAACTTCCTCAACAATTTCTAAGTTAATTACCGTAGCCTTTTTTTTATTTTATCTTTATACGTTGGAGCCTATAGCGCCTGTAGGCTATTTATTCTTGAGGGCTCGGTGGTGAACCCCGCACATTCTGGAGGGTTGTGATGGTTGGTCCTCGCCCGTTGGTGGCGCAGGCTGGGGTATTTATAGATATACCTATAGATCACCTATAGATCCCACCTGTGATCTATAGGTGAAAATCCTGTTTTCTGTGATGTTCGGATCCTCAGTCAGGTTCACGCTGCCACCTGTGGTGCTCCCTCCGCCGCACTTGTAGTCGCAGTCGGAAGAACAGGTATGCCTCATGCGGCCACTCGACCACTCGACGATCGACGTCGACGACCACTCGACGACCACTCACTTCGGCCACTCGACGATGTATTTGACAGTTGCTCCTTGGAAGGACCTTCTGGTCACCTACCAGGCTCTTGTCAACCGCATTAAAGAAGGTTGAAAGAGTTGCTGTCCCCGGCAGGATTCGAACTTGGGACATCGATCTCACCACTGCAAGACGCTAACCACTCGGCGTCACAATTTTACAATTCGTTCACAATTTTAACGTGTAGAAACTAGAATAAAGAATTGTTCAAGCTCACAATATTGTGTTTGGCTGAATCCCACCTCACTCATCCCCTGATCCTCCCCCCCAGGCCATACTGCACACGGGGGAGGGGGACGAGGCCAAAACTGGTGTGTATCGTGCATGGCAGACCAACCCCCACAGTCACCTGGACGCGCGGGGGTCACGCCATCAACACAGACAGACACATCTCCTCCCACGACGACTGCACCACCACGCCCTCACCGTCAAGCACATGAAGGACGACGACTTCGGCGACTACACCTGCACGGCCACGAGTCCCTTAGGCCGTACCAACAGCTCCCTCAGACTAACAGGTGAGGTGCGAATGTGGCCCACGTGCTACAGGTTTTCAGATACATTCTATAAGCACTTTTTTTACGCATACAGTTTTAATCGATTACGTACGCGCTGCTCAGAGTCATGGAACGTACACGTGTTCTGTGTATTTTCTATAGTTTTGATGTTAAATTGAGGGTAAGTTTTGAATTCCTTTACTTTTTATATGGTTTAGTTTAAGACATGAAAGAAAAATGTCGCGGGATATTTGACGAAAAATTGCTAACAATAGTGTTTGCGTGTGTTCGGTCTTCGCAGGGTTGCCCCAAGACGCCTCGCCTCACCAGCAGCCCCGCCGGAGGAGAAAAAACTTCCTTCACCTTGACGTGGGAAGCAGAGAGTTACACGCCGGTCATCATGTACCCCCTTTAATACCGCAAACTGAACGTAAGTCAAGAAGCTTCCTCCCATCCCGTCAGTTCCCCAAAACACCTTTCTTAACACAACGATGGATTTTCACGAAATTGAACTTGAAAATTGTCAATATCAGTTTATGTCACGCTGTCCTTCCACGCTGTTTATCCTTGCCTCATAACGATACATCAATAGTGGGGTTTAATTGAATATAAACAATTGCCTAACACACGTCCACGCACACACGCACACACACACACACACACACACACACACACGCACGCACGCACGCACGCACGCACGCACGCACGCACGCACGCACGCACGCACGCACGCACGCACGCACGCACGCACGCACGCACGCACGCACGCACGCACGCACGCAACGCACGCACGCACGCACAACGCACGTACGCACGCACGCACGCACGCACGCACGCACGCACGCACGCACGCACGCACGCACGCACGCACGCACGCACACATTAGGGGGTACTCCGTAGTGTAGTGGTTAGCACGCTCGGTTTACAACCGAGAAGTCCCGGGTTCGATCCTCGGGCGGAGCGGAAACATATGGGCTGTTTCCTTAAAACCCCAGCCCCTGTCCACCCAGCAGTGAATGGGTACCGGGTTTCAGCCGGAGGTTTGTGACGCCCCTCCCGGGGTGGTGGCTTCGGCCAACACTAACCACTAAGGATGAATGATAAATATGTTGATATGGAGACGGGGCCATACGAGCGTTGCTCTGGCCCTGTAAAATACAACTAGATGAATACAACTAGATGAATACACACACACACACACACACACACCACACACACACACAACACACACACACACACACACACACACACACACAATTAACACACACACACACTATATATAGGGGAACTCCGTAGTGTAAGGGTTAGCACGCTCGGCTCACAACTGAGCAGTCCCGGGTTCGATCCCCGGGCGGAGCGAAGACAGACGGGCGGTCTTCTTAAAACCCGAGCCCCTGTCCACCCAGCAGTGAATGGGTACCGGGTGTTAGCCGGGGGTTTGTGACCCGCCTCCCGGGGTGTTGGCTTCGGCCAACACTAAGAACTAAGGATGAATGATAAAAAACATTTGATATGGAGACGGGGCCATACGAGCGTCGCTCTGGCCCTGTAAAATACAACTAAATGAATACAACTAGATGAACACACACACACACACACACACACACACACACACACACACATACACACAGACACACACACACACACAACAGAACGTGTGAATTACTAGGAAATAGACGTCCACACTAAAGATGTGGAACGTGTCCAAGCTCGCACAGGCTAAAGTCAACTTTTTAAATACCCTCACCTTAAAATACTTCTATTACAACCTGACCTAACCCAACCTAACCTTCACCATCCCCTTCTTTGATTTTCTTTACTTTGTACAAAGAAGAGAAAAGTGCTAAATTGTTCTTGACAAAAGTTCTAAAAACCAGTTTTAAAAAAAATGGTGTGGTGATGGCGGTGGTGGTGGTGGTGTGGTGGTGGTGGTGATGGTAGTTGTTGTGGTGATGGTGGTGGTGGTGGTGATGGTGGTGATGGTGATGGTGATGGTGGTGGTGGTGGTGTGGTGGTGTGATGGTGGTGGTGGTGGTGGTGATGGTGGTGGTGGTGGTGGTGGTGGTGGTGATGGTGGTGGTGGTGTGGTGGTGGTGGTGTGGTGGTGGTGGGGTGGTGATGGTGGTGTAGTGGTGGTGATGATGGTGGTGTGGTGGTGGTGGTGGTGGTGGCGATGGTGATGGTGGTGGGTGGTGGTGGTGGTGGTGGTGGTGATGGTGATGGTGGTGTGGTGGTGTGGTGGTGGTGATGGTGGTGGGTGGTGTGTGGTGGTGATGGTGGTGGTGATGGTAGTGGTGTGGTGGTGTGGTGATGGTGATGGTGGTGGTGGTGTGGTGATGGTGGTGGGGGTGGTGTGGTGGTGGTGGTGGTGGTGGTGATGGTGATGGTGGTGGTGTAGGTGGTGGTGGTGGTGGTGGTAGTGGTGGTGATGGTCGTGGTGGTGGTGGTGGGTGGTGGTGGTGGGTGTAATGGTGGTGTGGTGGTGGTGGTGGGGGTGGTGTGATGATGGTGTGGTGGTGGTGGTATGGTGGTGGTGGTAATGGTGGTGGGGTATGGTCGTGGTGGTGGTGGGTGGTGGTGGTGTGTGGTGGTGGTGGTGGTGGTGGTGGTGGTGGTGTGGTGGTGGTATTCATAATTGTTATATGCGAATTAAGCTGCAAGCTCCCTTCGCTCGCTTGGACAACTCCTCTCTGTACCCACGGCTGAAATGGCATATTTGACACCTCACACACACCCTACCACGTATATAACACCACGCTAACCCAAAATAACACCTATAACGGCATTACAAACACGAGTTCTAGTGGTTATATGAGGCCTAACACAAGCAGCCTGTCTCTTCGGCTCAGACACTGTTATTGTGAGGACTACGAGTCGAAAACATTTTATTTCCACTACACTAATGCACTACTTTCGCCACTGCACTAATATCGCCAGGCACAATATATTACGAATTTTAGCATGAATGCTAAAAACTCGCTTCGCGCGCTTGGACAATGAGTTAAGAGACGAAATATAACCTTTTGTGCCACATTTCTTCCTTTACGCCTGTATACCCGTTGCTTACAAAAGTAGTCACAAGAAGAAGAAGAAGAACTCGTGGAAACATTTTACAAGCCTATATGACACCTGATTTCGGCTGAAATAGGTGTCCAAGCGAGCGAAGCGAGCTTGGACAATAACCACTTTTGTTGCGTCAGTTTAATCCAAATACTGTGTTTTTTTTCACATGCAAAAAAATTATATTATCTTCCTTCTTTTCTCTCTCGCCTCCTTCAGGACAACCGTGTGAGCCAGGCGACGGGTCCTTGGGATATCAAACTTCACTCCACCGGCAGCACCACAGGACCTGCTGTGGCACCTATGTCCTCAGGTCCTGTACAGTACATGAGCCACGCCATCACCCACCTTGAACCTGCCACGGATTACGAGGCGACGGTCGCTGTGGAGAATACATTTGGATGGTCCAGTGACTCCCAGATCTTCCACTTCTACACCAGGAAAGGTTAGTGGGAGGAGGCTAAGGAGGGACAGGTGTTGAGGGACGAGGTAAAAGGAATAACAAGATGGAGGAGAAAGGCTGAAAAAGAGGAGACAGATGTGAGAGTAAACTAAGATGGAGAGGAAGGAAAATATTAAGAGTGTGCATGGGAGGTTTTAGAGGTTGGGTTAGATATGTGGGGTTGCGTTTAAGAGGTTCAGGTGGAAGGTTATGGAGGGTGTTAGATTGTTTAACATTTCTGAAGATGAAGGAAACTAAAAGAGAGGGGGGGAAGAGTGCGTAAGAAGGAGAATGTTTATAGGAGAGACTTTTGCGGCATTTTGAGAGAGAGCGAGAGCCAGAGCGAGAGCGAGAGCGAGAGCGAGAGCCAGAGCCAGAGCCAGAGCCAGAGCGAGAGCGAGAGCGAGAGCGAGAGCGAGAGCGAGAGCGAGAGCGAGAGCGAGAGCGAGTGCGAGTGCGAGTGCGAGTGCGTGCGCGAGCGCGAGCGCGTGTGTCCATTATTAGTGGAGCGGTCGAGGCAAAAAAGGGCCTTATTTAAGGAGTTACCCCTCCACACTTTAGAACAAGGCAAATGAGGTATTATTGGATTCGTTAGGATGTCTACTTTATGAATAATGATGTTTTACAGTCAGATTCCAACTAAAACATGGCCATTTAACCCATTCAACCCATAAACAATTGAGAATTTTTGAATATCTTAAAAATTGTTATTTTGGCACTTACAAAGATTATTTACACTATTAGGATGTCTACTTTATGAAAAATGATGTTTTACAGTCAGATTATAATTAAAACATGGCCATTTAACCCATTTAACCCATACAAAATTGAGAATGTTGGAATATCTAAAAAATTGGTATTTTGGCACTTACAAAGATTACTTACAGTATTTACACCATCATGTCCGTATCATCCCCGACTTCATCTCCATTTGCCACCTCACTTATCTCCGGCCGATTCGCACATTCTCCACCACAGGAGCAAATGTCAATGCACTCAAGTCCAGCAATGACACACTGGCATTTTTGTCCGCGACAACCTTTGTCAGTGCAGTACAAATGAGTTAGGTCTCTAACCTCTGCTGGTGCCGATTCATTCTTGTACATTGTTGGACGCAGTTCATCCCTTGCATTCACATGCCAACCATGGCCAACTGGGTTCATGTTCTCAGGTTTTGCGATGTGACTCTGACACCACACTGCTACTTGGTATTGGGCCCGCAATACATGTTGTTCGAAGGCATCATCTGTTGGTGGCAGTAAAGATGCGGGCTTATCAGTTGTGGTGGCGAGTACGAAACGAAGCTCATTCAGTGAACTGAGATTTTTAGTTTTTTTACCATGCATGAGAAGGACAACTCGCCTTGCGGTATCTAGGAAAGTAGGCAAATCCTGGAATGCTTCCAGGCCCTGTAAGGCATCTTCATTTCTGGTGAGAGCTGAATATGCCGTTCGCTTTCCAAGTTTGTATAAAGCACTTGTCGTGTCACATCCTGACAGAGCATGCACGGCTGGTAATGACTTGCATGCTGCTTTGCCGAGTTTGGTACTGATATGGTGAACAGGTATGAATCGCTCCTTTGAGACGAATTTCCCTGAGTGCCCAGCATGCATATATACTTCATCGGCCAGTGCTCCCCTGCTCCAGTAATACACCAACAAGACGAGGACATCCGTGTCGTCACACCAAATGATTATCCTTGGATGGTTTCTCGATAACATGATTGCATGCAATACCAGACGAGTGTCCGCCTCCTCTTGTGTGCTGTACAACCCCTCAAGACTGGACACACCCACTTCATTCAGAGCTTTGACCACTTCTCCATCTTCAAATCCACCTGCCAGTACTACCGATTTATCTGCAGGCAGGAGATCTTGTCCATTGTCGCAGATGTATTGACAGATGAATGAAGCTAAACTAGCCTTGTTGGTACTGGTTTTGAGGAAGTTCCTGTAGTTCGAGACGTCCCTGTTCCCTTGTATCTGGTAGTTGAATCCGGAATCCATAATTCCTCGTCTGTGTCGTTCAGTCAACTTAATTGACTGTCCTCTGTCGTACCGGTCAAAGACCAACGCCACAACGTCAATGGAAGGATCCATGGCACTGTTCTTCAGAAGACGCACAATTCGGTCCAGAACCACCTTTCCAAGATCATTGAAAGTCTTGAAATGATTCTCGTTCAGGGCCTGACACATTGCCATGCCATCAATGAGGTATGCAGCAGACTGCGATGATGTCGGGGAATTCTGACTACGAAGGACAAGAATTTCATCCGTATTTGCTTCCAGCTTTTTGGCAAGATCTGCTTTGTTGGTCTTCCTCATCGAACCATCGTCGTGGAACATTGAAGGCGGAACAGCTGCCAATTCGTAGGAGAGGACCTTGCGCATATCCACATCACGGTTCTTCTTTGACACTGCAAGCAGTTCTTCTGAAGAGTACCTCCGTATCGATCATTATCTTCCCTTCCTTATCACTGGAAAGACACTTCCTCATAGCAGTAAAACGTTTTGACTACTGTCTTGGGATTGGATCCCAGAAATTCCTCTTCTTTTCGTCCCCAAGCCTTTCTGTGTCGTTTGTAACTGATTGACATTTCCCGACCCTTTTGTGGCACTCCCTTCATCGACTCTTCGACTTCTTCTGATGCCACCTGACCACGAGTTATATTAACTAGGGAGGTTGCCACACTTTCCAGGTCAAATGGATCTTGGCATTGTTCCTTGATGTATTCCTTGATGACTTTTAACATCATTCTGGTCCTTGGTCCTCGAGCATGTCCAAGTTCTCATGTGTATTCTTGGACTTGGTAGGTGTACACATTTCTTTGAATCGTTCTGCTGCTATTCCCCGGTTATGTGGCGGGTCAGCAGCCAGCGAACTAAGGCTCCTTTCCTCAGTGTGTAACCCGATGACACCACCTTGGCTTTTAGCCTCGCGATTGATACTCTGTTCGAGAGCCTGATCCGTAGGAACGCAGTTGAAAGTCCTTTCTGAGCGTTTTCAACAACGAAACCACCTTCCGACATGTGCTGAAACATTCGTGGAGCTGACACCTCCAAGTGACGCAATTTCCGCAACATAGACTGGGGTGTATCGTGCATAGTTGCTGCGGCCTGCCAGGAAGAAGTACGGTAATGACTTCAAGGACGGCGGTAAGGTGCATTTCAAAATCAGCCTCACGGTCTGCCCGAAGTAACTTCAAGAGGTGTCACCAGCATCCAGAAAGCTAATCCATAACGAAATGTTGCTGATTGTTCTCTTACTGTGTCTTTGAACTTCTTCATTGTACTGAGAAGAGGGATGACAACCGCATTTCATCTCCTGATACACAGCAGTGTAGGCTTCCGGGGATTGCATTTTTGAAGGTATTCTCTAGATCTGCGCAATTAAGTGCGTGGTCTCATCATCCAACCAGGGCAACTTGTTTTTCATTGCAAAGGTTTTCGGCAGCTGATAGAAACAAGTGAAACAGTGCTTCGTGTACCAGTCTGATTCCTCTTAGACCTCTGGTATACTGCTTCTCCCTTGCAACATCAAACTCACGGACGCATGAGCATACACTTCAGGTACTGTCAGCATGTTGTGGAGACCACCATCACTAACAACTTCCCTATACTGGCTATGGAAGCCATAGTGAATGCATCCCACCAAGCCTCATCGTCACTCGACCAGCCAAGTGGATCTGCTCAGTCCAGAGAATCTGTTCAGCCTTGCTATATATATTGCCAGGTCAACAGTGACCAGAACATGTTCTTGTCCCACTGCATTTGCAATTTCAACCAATTTCAGCAAAGTCGTGTAGATCTTAGAGAAGTCAGAGGGTGGCGCATTAATGAATGGGAGATACCATATTCGAGTCAGTGGAATTTCTCTCTCGCTAACTAGAGAATTGAATCCACCCCAAGCCGGAATACGTGAGGTTTCAGGGGGACTTGCACGGGCCATTTCCGAAATCAAGTCTTTTAGTACCACATCACGAGCAGACTTATCCAGCTCTTTAACTTCCCATTTCACACATGGTTCTGGTTTAGTATGGGGTTTGTTGTAGCGTTTGATTTCCTCCTCATCACAGCTCTGCATCTAGGGTTTTTAGGTTTGATCTTGGAATGCAAGGCGTTTCTTCTGGCCTAGGAGCCCTTTGAGACAACACCACAGCCATTGAATGTGTAGTGTTCTTTCCGTCTATTGTCTGTTCATTTTGATCGAAATTGTCAATTGCGGCATCAACAGTGGTCTTAATAACATTCTCAGGATCATAGACAGAAATGTTACGTGGTATATGAACGTCAGACTTGATTGACAGCTGGTCCAAAGCAATGGCAGTGAGGAATCTACGCACTTCATCATAAGGTATGCTGTGTCCAAGAGAGGACAGGTCATCTATCAGTTCTCGACTACCATGGTCGTGGTGCAGCTTGAAACCTAAACCAAATGTTATTGGGGTATGGATTTTACAAACTAGAGAAATCATGTTGTGACATATTGTAAGATCTCTCATTTCAATGTTTCCCATGTGAGTCTCAGATTCATAGCTTGTAGCGCTGTCAAAGTCTTTTTTTGAAGTACACCATGCAACGAAATCATACAAAGGATTCGGAACAAAGTCCTTGCACTTTTTTGTCTCCATATTCCCACTAGAATCATAACGATCAGATTGAAATGTAATGTCACCGATACATTTCCTGATGATACCAGCTGCCTTGTGCAAGACAACAGCGTCCTCTTCTGAATTGACATCATCAGAGGATTCGAGTTCACATTCACCAATTTCATTTACATGCACTTGTAGCCTCACAACGTTTTTCAAGGCCTCGGCAACTGTGATATCCCCTGAGCATACAAGATCAGACTTCCCAGGCGGGAGGTTGAATGAAATCCTGTCTCCGAAACGCTTCTGTAATTTCTCCTTCAATCTCCATGTAGTACAAGACTCGTTGGTTTTAGAGTTGATCTCTGCTGATATAGCGACCAGCCTGCTCATTCAGGACAGACAAGGTTATGATACAGATGGTTTTGGACAGGACAGTCTCTTCAATCTCCTTACACAAACTTTTAAAGGCACACGCATTGTCAGATTTATCAACCTTAGCCCTAGCACTAGCAGCTTTAATATTGGTAAGCGAGATGTAATGCGATAGCAAGAGCGATGATATTTTTGCATCCATTGGCAACAAGTCAGTGTTTGACAGCATTCGCATTTGAATTCATAGTCGTTTTCTCTGAATGGCTGCATCAAGCACTCTTTGCCGTGTGGTGGACCCCGTCCCAGTTGAGACGTTCGACAGTTTCTCCTTCCAGCTATGTGATTTCCCACATATGAAACAGCCTCATCGAATGTCAAATTGCGACGTGTCATATCGCCGGAGACGAGACAGTCCAACCGTTGCCCACTACCTGTTGCGCCATCGTCAGCGTCAGCACAATGTACCAGTGTTTCTTTGCACTATCTGGATATTCTTCTTGTTCGTATAATTTGCTCTGCTATTTTGGTGGAATTTGATAACTGTATCTCCTTTTAGGATGTCGTTTTTCACTGGAAACAGCCGATCATAGACACCATCTTTACGAAGTTCGGCAGCTTTCAGAATGGATTTCAATCCTTCGACTCCAGGATTCTGGACAACTGGGTTATCACTTTGGTTTTTGGATAATGAAGTCTCGCAAAATACGCAGCATTCGCAAAGACTCGTTCTTCTCCTCTTCTGAGTGGGTTCTTCTGGTGGTTCTATACTTTCTTCAACCTGCAAAGAAAAAAACATACACAATTAGCAAGTGATAAAGTAACAATGAGTGTAACGTTTTGCGCAAGGGTTTCTTTGTATAACTGAAGACAAAGTACGAGTCAAAAATGGCCAATAAATGGGTAAAACCCCAAATTTTGGGGTATTTTGTGGGGTCCAAAACACCATTAAAGTGGTTTCAACCCCATATATTGTGAGAATGTACTTGGCAGAAAGGAATTAATGTGATGTTACCAGTTTTCAATCTTTGTAAGTGCCTAAATAACAATTTTCAAGATATCTCAAAAATTCTCAATTTTATAATGGGTGAAATGGGTTAAATGGGTTAATGGCAATGTTTTAATTAGAATCTGACAGTAAAACATCGTTCTCACAAAGTAGACATCCTAACGAATCCAACGATATCTAATTTGCCTTGTTCTAAATTGTGGAGGGGTCAAGCTAAATTTTTGGCTCTTGGCCGCTCCACTATAAGGCCACACACAAAAAGGCTTGTCAAGAATATTAAGCCGGAATGGGAAAAATATTAAAACTGGCTTAGGCAACTATAACGAAAAATCAAATTGTATGTAACAAAGTCTAAGTTTTGAGTCCAAGAGGAGGAGGTAGTGAGAGAAACAAAAGAAAAACAGATCTTTTTATGATATATCTATATGTGTAAGGGAAGGATATACGTGTTTTTGGACGAGATGCATGTATGGAATGGTCACTCACTCCCGTAGAGATTGAGAGTGAAAGGCTTGGAGAGCTTCAGTTATACATGTGGAGGGGCGTGGAGGACAGGAGGGTGGACAAGGTGAAGTGGGGGCGGATGTGGGTAAAAATGGCAAGGGTGAGGGCGTTGCCAAAGATAGACGCACTCAGGTAAAATCCAGGTTGTATCCAGGCAAGTTAGTTAGTATGTTTTCCGTGCCAGGTAATTTGATTGACGTGAACTAAGTCTCTGTGTCACTGGGTCCTTTTCAGTCTATTATGTCTTCGCTCAGTAACCTTTACCCCGCAGTACAATGGTGTGATTTTATTTTATTCTTTATTTTTACGTTGAAGCTATAGCGCCTGTGGCTATTATGTTTTTCCTTGAGGGCTCAGGTGGTTGGCCCTGCACATTCTGGAGGATCGTGATGATTGACCCTCGCCCTTTGGGTGGCACAGGCCCCTGAATTTTTATAGTGAAAACCTGTGATCTATAGGTGAAGGTCATTTTTTCTGTGAAGGTATGACCCTCATTTTAGCTCATGCTACCCCCTGTTTTTTCCTCCGCCGCATTTGAAGTCGGAGTCAAAAAGAACAGGAATATAGCATGCGGGTTTCTTCGGCCCACTCGACGATGGTTTTTACAGTTGCCCTTGGTGGACTTTAACTCGGGATCTTGTATATTCCCGAAGTTATATATAAAATCCTCCCAATGCTCTTTGTCGCCCCTTGTCGACCATTGCCTACCTATAAATTTTATAATTGACAGTTAATTCACCATTCACAAAACTCAACTACTCGTCATCTTAAGATTTCGAACCCCAGACGTTCATATCGGGAAGTTGAGAATGATCCATTGTACCACGGAAGGGCTTATCCAGGAAAACTTTGTGATATATATTTTTATTTCCTTACCAAATAGTGTTGATTGGGACAATGGTGAGTCAGTTCGCACCACCTTCCCTTTCCCTTCCCCTCTTCCCTCTGTCTTCCACTCAGTCAAGGCTCTAATTTAGTATTACTTATTGGCATCATAAAATATTGATATGTTCAAGACCAACAGCGTACTAACACGTTCTGACCTAATTCGATTTGCCTATATGTAATGAGTTGGATAGAGCTACCCTCACCCGTCCTGGATAGGCTCGCCTGGCTCAACAGAGTGACGTTTACGTTAACTCAAAACCTCCTGCCAGGGTGCAAGGAAATACCGTTTGTTTTCACCCGGTTTAATTACAAAAGAACATAAATATTAACAGTATTTCCTTTCTTATCCTTTCGCCAGTACACACCCTCTGACCACACTGCCAGCTTACATTACACTGCACATAACAAAACTGAGTAAACACACAGTAATAACACTTTCCTAACACACGTAACCAGACACCATACACCTTCCTTGCTGCTTGTACGGTAAACACCCCTTCGTGGCACCCACCAGGCCACCACACAATTCCTCAAGGTCACTGGCGCTG
Organism: Chionoecetes opilio; assembly: GCA_016584305.1. Lineage (NCBI taxonomy): Eukaryota > Metazoa > Arthropoda > Malacostraca > Decapoda > Majidae > Chionoecetes > Chionoecetes opilio. Next base: position 74,375 of record JACEEZ010025688.1, on the reverse strand, counting down.
CTTCACCGGCCGCGTCACCGCAGACCACTGCTCAGTGCTTGTCCACAACTCCTACGACAGACGGAGCGTGTTACAGACCTTCAAAGACCAATCCTACCATTCTCTCACTCTCTTAGCAACTCCCATGAACATTACAATTACCACATACCTGCTTTTAAACCATAGGATGCCTCCCAATGCTCCACTCAGTCAACGCCTCCTCCTCCACAACACATGCGTCTCTCTCAACAACAACAACTCGTTTTTTATCATCCTGCCCCTCGAGCCTTTCCAGCCGCGATTTTCAAACCTAAGTTTGACATTCTCACATATATTGTCCTATACTATTGCATTTTCATATGTCAACTATTCGAAATGTTCACACCCGCTTTAACTGCGGTATTTTTTTATCAGTTTATTTACAAAAATGGGACGTGTGAGTGGGATAATGCTGCCTGATGCCACGACTGAAGTAAATCTGTCATAACTTGCGGTACTCCGGTGTAATGATATAGCAATTGATAGTAATTGCATAATTTGCAATTTGGGGAGGCGGTGGGCGAGTGGTTAGCGTCTTGTAGTGGTGAGCTCGATGTCCCGAGTTCGAATCCTGCCGGGGGCAACTCTTTCGACCTTCTGTAATGCGGCCGACAGGAGCCTGGTAGGTGAGCAGAAGGTCCCGAGTTCAAGTCACACCAAGGAACAACTGTAAAATCCATCGTCGAGTGGCCAAAGAAACCACCCGCATGCGCCATGCCTGTTCTTACGACTGCGAATACAAGTGCGGTGGAGGGAGCACCAGGTGGCAGCATGAGCCTGACCGAGGATCCGAACATCACAGCAAACGGGATCTTCTCCTATAGATCATAGGTGTCACTATAAATACCAGCCTGCGTCACCAACGGGCGAGGGACAACCATCACTACCCTCCAGAATGTGCGGGGGCCAACCACCTGAGCCCTCAAAGAATAAATACCCTACAGGCGCTATAGGCTCCAAAGTAAATAACAACAACAAAATTACGTTGAAAAATCCTGATATTTGATCCTCATTTCTTTTCCTCACACTGTCATCTCACCTGTCATGCATTAACCAGGTGAACTCAGGTGTGGTGATGTAATTAAAAGCATCACATTCGTTTTAATTACTCTTGCAGTGAACATATCCCTTCCCCTTCCCCTCTGCGGGCAATCAAGGGTGTATGCTATAATAATTATTGAGGCATTTTGATGTTAGATTTAAAACTCATGTGAACCAATTGAGTTGCAGACATAAAGAGAGAGAGAGAGAGAGAGAGAGAGAGAGAGAGAGAGAGAGAGAGAGAGAGAGGAGAGAGGAGGAGAGAAAAGGAGAGAGAGAGAGAGAGAGAGAGAGAGAGAGAGAGAGAGAGAAAAGAGAGAGGAGAGAGAGAGAGAGAGAGAGAGAGAGAGAGAGAGAGAGAGAGAGAGAGAGAGAGAGAGAGAGAGAGAGAGAGAGAGAGATGAGAGGGGAGAGAGAGAGAGAGAGAGAGAGAGAGAGGAGAGAGAGAGAGAGAGAGAGAGAGAGAGAGAGAGAAGAGAGAGAGAGAGAGAGAGAGAAAAGATGCAAAATCAAAAGACTGATATTTTCGCTGAGTTGGAACGAAAACTCTTTTAGACTGAACTTATCAAAGGGTAAGATAAAGATCAGTGTCGTATTCATTAACAGTCCACTCCGTACAGTTTGTAATAAAGTTACGTTGCCGTCAATATATTTCGTACCCCAGGACACAATCCTACTACTACTACTTCTACTAACACCACCACCACCAATACTTAATGATCATAGTAGTTCGGGTTTAATGAGGTTATAACTTTGTCGCTAATGTGAACTGGGTCACTGTTTTTTAATATTTTTTTTTATTCATTTATTTATATATATTACTCTGTTTTTGGGTGATTTTCAGATATGGGCTTGCATGTGCTTTTAATTTTTTTTTCAGCCTAGTTTGCTCAGTGGTTTTTTTTTATTGTGTGTATGTGTGTGTATGTGTTTGATGTATTATGTGTTTGTTTTTATGTTGAACGAAATGTTTTTATGTTTGTTTGTTTGCATGTTAAGTGTCGCTGCTAATTTTGTCTTTTTTGTTTTGTTTGCACCATAACAGTCATTACTACCACCATCACCACCGCCAAGCATCATGAAATTAGTGACAGTAAGAATGGGAACAGGATTAATAGTAGTAATACTCGTAAATTTTAAAATTATGATAGTTTTGACAATGATAACATTGATAATGATAATTCGCGAGCACTTACCTGGCAGGAGTGCAGGTGTATGTCATTGATTTAGGCTTAATTAGACTGTTCTTCCCAGAATCCAATATTATTTTCCCCGCAAATGTACTGCACAAATCTTTTTAACACTTACTGCGAGAAATTATGAAATACTAAAATGAGATTAATTAGTTGCTCTTAATACCAAATTGTTTCGATGTTTTTTATTGTTATATACTAATTATCATCATTATAATTATCTTAATGGGAAAAGCTTGGGTAGTAGTGAAAAGCAGGTTGATTATGAAATATATGAAATCCAAGTCAACAAGAAATGCTAAATTTCTCAAGTTAAATAACAAATCAACGACAAATTAATAAATATATATTAATAAATACGTGAAACAAGATCTTATTTGTATAATATTTCAATGTATCTTTACTCATTCTCACTTAAGATAATAGAAAGTAATGAAATGAGAAATCAGCACAGAGATGTTATCCAAAGGCGTGGAACATAATTGATTACAATTTGTTAACAGTACAATGCTGGTTTAAAGAATGCAATTTGGAGTCACGATAGTAACTAAAACAAAAGAGAAAAAATGGACACTAGTTAATTGAGTAACTGTCACACACACACGTACGTAGACACACACACACACACACACACACCAACCCACCCACCCACCCACCCACCCACCCACCCACCCACCCACCCACCCACCCACACACACACATTGTGTGTGTGTGTTGTATGTTGTATATGGTATATGGTATGTATTGTATATATGTTACATAATAATATGTTTGTATGAGTACGTGTATGTGTTTATATAGATAGTATACGTTAGTATGAGTAAGGATATTTACAGATGTTTTGTATGAAAACTACATAGAGATGATATAATAGTCTTCGCTCTGGAATGTGCCCATATTACCTTGCTTAATAACTGGCTCTGCTAACGAGAGTTTTGTCAGCAGACTTTTCCACGAAAGGTTAATGATGGATTTAATATTTGTGTGTATTCTTATGGCAATAAAATATTTGAACTTGAACTTGAACACACACACACACACACACACACACACACCACACACAAACACACACACACACACACAACACACACACACACACACACACACACACAGACACAGACACAGACACAGACACAGACACAGACACAGACACAGACACACACACACACACACACCACACACACCAGGACGCTTAAAGTTCTTGCAAACACCACTGAAGCATTTAGATCACTTTTTCATCTATGTCACGTCTCTCAGAACTCAGACCACCACCACCACCACCACCACCACCCTGCCCCAGACCACTGGAGGGGCTTCTAAAAGGAGAGGTGTGTTAGCCTTGCTGCTCACTAACACTAATACTCCCTCTAACCCACTAACTCACTCACTAACAAACTAACACTAAAAAAAGGAAAAGAAAAGTATTAGCTTAGTTATTCATCGATAATTGCAACCAACTAATCAATCGTAGTTTCATATGTCTGTGTTTGTTTTGTTGTTATTGTCCTGCCATGTTTGTGTATGTCAAGTACAGTATATGTTCCTTTTAATTTTTTTTATTTCCTTGTTAGCTCTTTATTTTCTAAGTTCTTCTTTTGATCACATTTCAATACTGATTTTTTTCGGTTTCCTATTTTTTTTCTTTCATCGCTTGTAATTTATGTATAAGTGAATAACCTTCGTTATTTTTGTTAAACTCAAATGTTAACCTTTTTATCTATATTAAAGTACAGTTGCTTAGAGTAAATGATGTAATTGCAGTTTGAAGAAGAGGTGAGGTGACAGGAGTAATAAATAATTAGTCTTTATGAAACTAACACTGTACTTTATTTTTTTTTTACCCTATTTCATACTTTTTTTCCATTTACAGTTAGTTATTTTACTCATTTTTGTATACCTTTGTTACTATCTTCTAGTAGGTACTACAGTTGTTTATAGGAAAATATTTAATGTAATTCCAGGTCAAAGATGAGGTGAGTAACGGGTATATTAAGTGTTGTGGAAGTTACTAATGTGTTTCAGGTCTTTTTACTCAATTGTATAAATCTTTTTCTTCTGTATATTTTCAAATATAGTTCTTTACAGGAAAATATTTACGTAATTTCGGTTCCAAGAAGAGGTGA
>JACEEZ010025688.1:57500-65000 GCA_016584305.1 Chionoecetes opilio | reverse complement strand
GTTTTCTCCCCTCTCTCTCTCTCTCTTCTCTCTCTCTCTCTCTTCTCTCTCTCTCTCTTCTCCTCCTCTCTCTCCTCTCTCTCTCTCTCTCCTCTCCTTCTCTCTCCTCTCTCTCTCTCTCTCTCTCTCTCTCTCTCTCTCTCTGCTAGTTTCACCATTCATTTCCTTGGCATTGTGTAATATTAGTGTGAGAGGATATGGTGAATGACTTTGATATGTTTGTAAACATAATGTAGGGGATATACTGTGGTGGAGTGGAGTGGCCATAACACCCGCCACTATCGTCACCAACAGAACCACCACTAACACTTAACTATACTTAATTCATTCAAACAGCCTTGTAAGGACCTATCGGTCTGTTGCTGTTTGTGTTTCCTTTGTATTCCTTTGTAACACCATCACATTCACCACCACCACTGTCATCATCATTATCACCACCACTATCATCACCATCACCACCTCCATTATGACCAACTCCACCACGCCATTATCATCATCACCACCATCATCACATATTGTCTCACAATATCACGGGGAATTCGACCAATTATTCTATTAATTAATCTAGGTATTGTGGTATCTTTTATTTTCCTTAATTCATGTTGTGCATCCTTACACCAAGACTGATAATATACAGATTGCAAAAACAACATTTGTATTATAACATTGGTGAGTAATTGTATCTTTAATGTTTACACCCTTTGGGTGATTCATAGGGGGCACGCCAAAGACCCAAACTTTGCTTGACCCCTCCCATTTTAGAAAAAGGAAAATTAGGGTATCGTTGGTTTTCGTTGGATTCTACTTTGTGAAAAACGATTTGTACTCGATTTAATTCAACTTCCCATTTCCTATTTCCCCAAAAAAATTGAAAATTTTTGAATATCAAAAAATTTTTTTTTGGCCTTACAAGTTTGAAAATTTGGGTACATCACTTAAATTTTTTTTGCCATCCCCTCAAAATATATGGGGGAAACCCCTTTAATGGTGTTTTGGCCCCCCAATACCCAAAATTTTTGGGTTTTACCCTTTTTTTTGGCCTTTTTTTTGACTAGATTTGTTTCAGTTTAAAAAGAAACCCTTGCGCAAAGGGTACACCCCTTGTTACTCTTTTTCTTTCTTTTTGTGTATTTTTTTTTTCCTTTTTGGGTTGAAAAAAGTATGGAACCCCAGAAGAACCCCTCAAAGGGGAGAAAACGAGTTTTTTGCGAATGCTGCGTATTTTGCGAGATTTTCTTATCCAAACCAAAGTGATAACCCATTTTGCCAGAATCCTGGAGTCGAAGGATTAAAATCCATCGAAAGCTGCCAAACTTCAAAAAGATGGTCTATGATGGGCTTTTTCCAGTAAAAAACGACATCCTAAAATGAACTTTTTTATCAAACTCCCCCAAAATGCGAAAAAATTTAAAACGAACAGGGGAATACCAGATACCCCAAGAAACACTGGACTTTGCTGACGCTGACGAGGCGCAACGGGTTATGGGCCTACTTTTGGGCTTCTCGCCCCTCCGGCATTGACACGTCGCAATTTGACATTCGATAGGCTGTTTCAATGTGGGAAATCACTAGCTGGAAGGAAAAAACTGTCAAACTTTCTAAACTGGGACGGGGGTCCCCCACAACCCCAAAGAGTGCTTATGCGCCATTCAAAAAACACTAAAAATTTAAAATGCAATGCTGTCAAAAATGATTTTTCAAATATCAAATTCTCGCTTTTTTTGCTTTTCGTATTAAAATCTCGCTTCCCCCAAATTTTAAAAGCTGCTAGTGCTAGGGCAAAGGGGTTTTTAATCTAAAATGCTGTGCCTTAAAAAAGTTTGTGTAAGAGATTGAGAGAAGTCCTGTCCAAAAACACCCTTTTTCACAACCTTGTCTGTCCGAATGAACGATTGGTCCTATATCAGCAAGGGGTCCCAAAAACCAACAGTCTTGTACTACATGGAATTGAAAGGAAAATTACAACATTTGGGAGACGGGGTTTTCATGCCGCCCCACCGGGGAAGTCTGATCTTGTTGCTCAGGGGGATATCACAGCTGCCGGGGCCTTGAAACCGTTGGGGAGGCTACAAGTCAGAAAATTAAATTGTGAATGTAAAACTCGAATCCTCTAAAATTGTCAATTCAAAGGCCCTGTGTCCTTCAAAACACGGTATCCTCAAAAATTATCTGACTTACTTTTTCAACTGACGTTATGATTCTAGGGGGAATATGGAGAAAAAAAAGTGCAAGGACTTGTTCCGAACCCTTTGTATGATTTCTTTTCATGGTGTATTTAAAAAAAAGACTTTGACGCCTAAAAGATGAATCTAGTCACGGGGAAACATTAAAATGAAGTTCTTGCAATGGAGTTCTTGCAATATGTCCAACATGATTTCTCTAATTTGAAAAAATTCCTACCCCAAAAACTTTTGGGGTTTAGGTGTCAGCGCCCCACGACCATGGTATCGAGACTGATAGATCCTTTCCCTCTCGGACCCCAAATACCTTATGATGAAGTGCGAAATTCCCTCCCAGGGCACAGGCTGTGTACCGGGAAACCGGGGCCAGGCGTGTCCGGCAACCGGGGCACACGCTGTTTCCCGGGCAACCGGGGCACAGCGCTTTTTCCCGGGGAAACCATAAACAGCGTGTGTACCGGCAACCAGGCACAGCGCTGTATACCGGCAACCAGGCACAGCCTTTTTACCGGCAACCGGCACACGCTGTGTACCGGGCAGCCAGGCACGCGCTGTGTACCGCAACCAGGGCACACGTGTTTACCGGAAACCAGGCACAGCGCTGGGAGCTTTGCCTGACCTGCCATATATGGGGGGGGATCATACAGGGCACGGTCACGCCGGTGACCAAAAAGGGGGGAATCTGTCCTGCGTACTCAATCATTATAGATTGATATATTATCACTCCCTTTATCCTGTTTGGTAAATTTAGTGTATAGGAATTCACTCATTAAATACCTCAACATTTTTGGTCTGAAGTAAAATACAAAGACATTTTATGCATTTATTAGTTATAGTGAAAATCATGTAAAAACCTTCTTTAAATTTGTACATCAGCCCTATAACAATGTATTAAATTAAAGTCTCAGTAGGTCATTCTCCTATTATTTTTCTTCCAACTATTCAAAAATTTGTGAAATAAAAATCAAAATCGCAAACAAACACTCTTATAGGATTTAAAGACGTAAATAATTGCATGCTTTAAAAAAAAATAAAAATTTTACAAATATATATATATATATATATTATATATATAATAATATTATATATAATAATATTTATTATAATAAAATAAATTATATATATAATATATTTTATATATATAAAATATTTTATATATAATATATATATATATAATATATTATATATTAATATTATTATAATTATATTATTATATATTTTTTATATAAAACAACGTGGAGAGCCTCGAAACTCTCAAAATCTCCATGCTTTTTTCCACAGTCGGCCGGTCCACAAGTGGCGGGTAAGGTGGCCCTCCACCCCGGGGAAATGGAGGGCCGCCGGGGCTTCTGGTCTTGGTCTGGTGGCCCTCCCTCCATGAAATTTTTTGGTCTGGTGGTCTCCTTCGCCTTTTGGGTCTCCCCATAAGTTTTTGGGGTTGGGGTGGCCTTTCCCTCTCATAAGTTTGGTCTGTTCTGCCATCGTGTCTTTTCCCCTGAAATAAAAAAAATGTTAAAGCCGGTGTTTTTGTTTTTGCCGAGCAATAACTTTTTCATCAAAGTGTATATTTTCGGGAAATTTGTTATATTCAGACACGCAACACATTTTTGGCAGAATCTACTTGACAAGTAAAATAAACACAGGAAAGGGGTGGTCAAAAAAATATAGGCACCAAAGGGAAAACCGGATGGGAAAAATACGTCATGCTACAAAAATTTATTAAATTCCCTAAATGCTGAAAGTCCTATGCGTTCACATTCCCCCCGATGTTCTTGATCAACATAGGGTGTTAACCCTTGGGGCCCCAACACGTATTTCCTTGAAGTTTGGTACCATTAGCTATTTTTGCGACTATAAATTTTTTTATAGATATGACCTGTTTATTATTTTTGTCCCCTACCGTAGATAACAGTGAGTCGCCCTTACAGTGAGTCGCCAGGTGAAAAATATTACAAATTATAGCATCACTACTGTTTTTTATTGCCACTAAAATTTTTACCATATATCATGACTTAAAATCTACCCTTTCGCGTTTTTTTATGCTTTGTATCTGAAAATTATCTGTTACGCATTTTGTTTCTCACGTTTTTTTTTCCCGCGCGATGACAGACAGAAAACGTACCTTTCGGGCGGCGGGACACAACTTCCAGATCTTTAAAACTTGAATAGAATTTATTTCACGTTGGCGGGAATTTTTTATATATCCAGCATTTTCCCCGCAGCTAAAAATTATAGAGCTTTTTTACTTTACCTCTAATTTCCCTGATTCCCAAGTGGCGACTCAACTGGGGGGTTTAAAATACAGCTGGCGACTTTACTGTAAGTATATGAGGTCGCCCTCGGTTTTATTTTTGTAATTTGTTCTTTTATCCCCTATAACCAAAAAAAGACCAAAAAATGCAGAGACTTTCAGTGCCCTTCAAACTTTCCTGAATCATGATGTGAAATGTAGTTTATCCACCACACGTCTGTTAAAAAAAAACGTAAACTGGCGACTTCACTGTATCTAGGTAACTAATTTGGTTATTAAAGTTATTTTTTTGTAATTTTTATCGCTAAAAACTAAATTTTTTTTTATAAAAAGGAAATACTGACGTGAAGGGGAAAAAACTCCTTCCAACCACCTCTTTCCCCCCTTTCTTCTAAACCCCAAGGTTCCAAATGCCTCCAAAGTACTCGCCTGTAAAAAAAGGCCCAAAATATATTATGTATTGAAGGGAAATCGCATCAGCAACGGGCACCACACCCAACAAAACCCCTTTGGGGTTGCCTTGGTGCGATGTTGATAGGGGGAAAACTTTTCATTTCTATTGCCAGGAAAAGCGGTCTGGCGGCCTTAAAAGACCCCAAATTTTCCACAACCTCTGCGACGCGTTTTTATGGTTCCAAGTACTAGCAACCCTTTCAATAGAAAATTTTAAAAAAAAACTACAAAAATATACCCAAAATATTACTAACTCACTTTTCGACTTTAATACTTAGATAACGTTTTCAGGTCAAGAATTTTCGGTCAACGTCATGGGAAGGGGGGTGTGAAGGAAGTAAGGGGAAAAGGGTTAAATTTTCGAAACATGTGAGCAAGTTGAGCTGCTTGAGTAATCCGGTACAGGACTCGAGGGGGCGCCACGCTCGGGTGGGGAGCAGGGTGCTGGGGAGCTGGCAGGATGCTGGGTTTGGGGAGGATGCCTGCAGGGCAGGGATCCGGAGGAGGAAAAAAAACTGTGGGCAGGGCGCTGGAGGAGCAAGCATGACTTTTGGCCAAACGCGCTTTATTTTGTTGCTATTTTTAATATTTCTGCAGCGTAAGTTAGGGAAGAGAGAAAGGGGGGAGTGGGAAAAATATTAGAGAAATGTGGCGGATCAAGGGGTGGCCGACCCCCTTGAAGCTTACTGGGCCCCCCCTGGGGCTAAAGCAAATTTAACCTTTTCTTTAATGGCTAGCCCTTGGCCACCCCCCATCTTTTTTTTAACCTTGGGAAAAGGGCAACACTTCCCGGTGGCGCGCTGGGAGGGGATGAGAGCTTACTGTGTTTGATTTGTAAAAAAATACCCGATGCATTAATATTAATTTACAAAAAATAAAAATCCTTTAAAAAAGGTTTTTTACCTTTGAATTTCCCTTTTTATATCATGAATAAACCCTGGACTGCCATATTGCTGAAGGGTAAATATGAAAAAAAAAAGTCGAAGCGGTGTTTAAAATATATATATATTATACCCCGTGCAAATCATCATCCCTTTACACCAAAAATGGATTCACCGGGGAGGAGTTTAAACCCCCAACAACGGGGTCGGCAAAAATTTCCAATACACATCTGGTCTGTTTTTGAGCACCTCCCCCAGCGCTGCTCAACCCAACTATAGTCTATTTAAGACTTTTTGCGACCCCCCTTGGTTGGGGGTCTTAGGGGGCTAGCTAGCCCAACACATCTTTTCCTTTTTAATACACATCTATCTGGTTTTGACCCTCCGCCAGCGCTGTGGAACAACCAGACTATGATGTGCTATTGAAACTTTTTTTCCCCCCCGCTTGGTTGGGGGTCTTAGGGGAACTAGCTAGCATTACGTCTTCCTTCCTTCAATAGCACATCAAAGATCTGGTTGTTGACAGCCTCCGCCAGCGCTGTGGAACAAACCACGTATGATTTGCTATTAACTTTTTCCGACCCCGCTTTATAAAGGGTTTTTAAGGCAGTGAGGGGATCATTTTTTTCTTCAATAAACTCTAAGGGCCCTGGTTTTTCAGCGGGTGGTGAAGCTGCCTCTCTCTCCCCTTTTTCTCCTCTTTTCTCTCTCTCTCCTCTCTCTCTCTCTCTCTCTCTTCCTCTCTCTCACTCTCTCCTCTCTTCTCCCCTTTTCATTCTCCTCTCCCTCTCTCTCTCGCTCGCTCTCCCCTCTCTCTCTTTCTCTCTCCCCTCCTTTTTCTCGTCGCCCTAGCTTTGCTAGTCCCTTTTTCCATCTTTTATTTTATCCATTCTTGCCATAGACTATACCTTTTGTACTTACCCACTGCTCTCTTTCCAACAGGCTTCCTCGTTTCCATGCCCCTCTCTGACAGTATTGTTTTCCCCTTTATCAAACTCACGGTAATAAACTTTCATTATTTTACAGAACAAGTATTTTCCTCACATTAAAAAAATATCCCGGTGATAGTTTTTTAGTATTTTCAAAATTGAACCCTCAGTGTAATCTTATTCTAATAGGAAGGAAAAAAAACAATTATTAACCCGAATTTGTTTTTTACTTGAACCCGTAAAAGAACGTGGCTGGGCCCAAATGGGGTGATTGGTTTTGTTTGGGTGGTGGGTACTGGTATTAGTATAGTAGTGTTTAGTGGTGGTAATGGGTTTTAGTTGGATGTTTGAACGCCTGGTACACTGAGGGCGGAGCGGCGAGGCTGGTGACGAGAACTAACTCTTTTAGAGTAGAATGGGGGGCGGTGGTGGTGGGGGTGGGGTTGGCGGCGGGGGGTGGCGGTGGCTCCCCCGTGTCCCCTCCCCGTGATGGGCACAGGGGGGTGGTGTGGGCAGCGAGGGGTTTAAAAATTTGTAAGTTTTACACAGAGGTCGCCCCTGGGTCGGGGGGAGCCGGGGGGAAAGTTTTGACTGGATGGCCTCTTGAGGGAGTAAACCAAAAACGACTTAAAATTTTTTTAAGGTATTTACAAAATTTTTAGAGTGAGTGGGAGCATTTAAGTTGAAAATTTCTGAGTGGAGGTTTTTTCGTTTTCCCGAGACACCTTTTTTTTCATGAGGTAAAGGGGTAAGGGTTAAAGGGGGTCGTCAATGGGGTGGTGTTTTAAAGGTAGTAGTGATGGTGT
>JACEEZ010025688.1:45000-52500 GCA_016584305.1 Chionoecetes opilio | reverse complement strand
TTGTGTTGTGTTGTGTTGTGTTGATGTTGTTTTGTGTGTGTTTGTGTTGTGTTGTGTTGTGTTGTGTTTGTGTTGTGTGGTTGTTTTTGTGTTGTGTTGTGTTTTGTGTTGTTTTGGGTGTTGTGTTTTTGTTTGTTGTTTTTTGTGTTGTGTTGTGTTTTGTGTGTTGTGTTGTGTTGTTTGTGTTGTGTTGTGTTTTTTGTTTTGTGTTGGGGTTGTGTGGTTGTGTGGTTGTGTTGTGTTTGTTGTGTTGGTTGTGTTGTGTTGTGTTGTGTTGGGTTGGTTGGTTGTTTGTGTTGTGTTGTGTTGTGTTGTGTTGTGTTTTTGTGTTGTGTGTGTTGTGTTGTGTTGTGTTGTGTTGTGTTTTGTTTGTGTTGTGTTGTGTTGTGTTGTGTGGTTTTTGTGTTGTGTTGTGTTGTGTTGTGTTGTGTTTGTTGTTTTTTGTTGTGTTGTTTTGGGTTGTGTGTGTTGTGTTGTGTTGTGTTGTGGTGTGGTGTGGTGTGGTGTGGTGTGGTGTGGTCGTGTGCGTGTGCGTGTGCGTGTGCGTGTGATCATATCACTGATATGTGATGTGTGCAGAGCTGGGCACTAAATAAATCGAATGTATTTGAATAATAAATAATAAATACATGGGAGAAATGTATTTAAATACTAAATACTAAATAAATTTTACGAATGTATTTAAATACTTAATACATCAAATGTGTTTAAATACATTTGTAAATACATTTTAAATTCACACAAAGTTTGACATGTCCGAAAAAAATGGAATTCCTAGGATTTCCTTAGATTTTGGGTTTCCTTAGAAATTTTCTTCTCAGGCCTAAATTTCCGCAAATAAGAATATTTTCTTGAAAGTGGAAACACTGGTTCACTGTAACATCAGAGTTGCCAAATAGTTGGGCGGGTCTATGGCCATATTAACAGATAAAAAATATTTAAATTTTTATATTATCAGTTTTTAAATACAATGTATTTAAATACCCATAAAAGTATTTAAATACTCTATTTAAATACGTGACAACCAATGTATTTATAAATAAATGTCTATATAAACAAAATTTATTAAAAATCGTTTTTAAATACAAGTTTTTAAATACGCCCACTCTGGAATGTTGTGGGGTGTGTGTGTGTGTGTGTGGGTGTGTGGGTGTGTGTGTGTTGTGTGTGTGTGTGTTGGGGTTTGTGTTTTGTGTGGGGTGTGGGTGTGTGTGTGGTGTTTTGGTTTGTGGGGTGTGTGTGTGTGTGTGTTTGTGTGTGTGTGTGTGTGTTGGGGTGTGTGTGTGTGTGTGGTGTGTGTGTTGTGTTTTGGGGGGGTGTGTTGGTGTGTTGTGTTTTGGGGTTGTGTGTTGTGTGTGTGTGGTGTGTGTGTGTTGTGTTTGTGTGTGTGTGGTGTGTTGTTGTGTGTGGGTGTGTGTGTGTGTGTGTGTGTGTGTGTGTGTGTGTGTGTGGTGTGTGTGTGTGTGTGTGTGTTGTGTGGTGTGTGGGTTGTGTGTGTGTGTGTGGTTTGTGTGTGTTGTGTGTGGGTGTGTGTGTGTGTGTTGTGGTGTGTTTTGTGTGTTTGTGTGGTGGTGTGTGTGTGTGGGTGTGTGTGTGGTGTGTGTTTGTGTGTGTGTGTGTTGTGGGTGTGTGTGTGTGTGTTGTGTTGTGTGTTGTGTGTGTTTGTGTGTGGTGTGTGTGTGGTTGTTGTGTGTGTGTTTTGGGTGCGTGTGTGCGGCGCGTGTGTGTGCGTGTTTTTCCCCCATGGTCTTGTCCAGCGGCTTGCTCGCTATCGCCATTTTCACCCTCCCGTGCGAGCTTGGACTTTTTATTCCGATTTAGGGAAAACGCTGCGACCCCTCACACATACACACCCTCATCCCTTGTCATAGGGGCCCGTAACCGCCCGTTTTTGTCAGTGAAAAATTCCCGGAGCAGCAAGGATGCAGGGGTATGGGAAAAGGGCTCGGGGAAAATGACCGAGGGACCCGAGGATGATAAGGAACTTCCAAACCCCCCAAACCCTTTTGACTACTACATGCGGCGTTATAAATATTTTCCTCTCTCTCTCTCTTTTTTTTTTCTTTTATCCATTTTCAATTATTGAATCATTATCTTTCACAAGCAATTAAATGTCTTATCGAGAATGATAATTATAATATAATGATGATAATAATAAAAGTAATAATAAAATAATATATTCAAATGATAAGGATAACATTATATCAAAACAACCATTACTACCTTAATCACATAACTATTATTTTTTGTTTTTTTGTTATTATTACATTTTTATTGTGTTGCATCTATGGACACACAACGTTATTTTAGAGCTCATCTTAAACCCTTTAGCATGAAAAAAGGTATAGACACCCATTCTCAAAGATATGACACGAACTCACAGATATTTGGCAAAATTTTAAGTTCCCATGATGTCGCCAGGTAATTTGCATAAAATGGGTTTTATGGAAAAAACTCAAAGTATCAAGGCGAACCCTCCCTAAAATTGTTTAGTAGGGTCCTAAGGGCAGAAAATGTGAATATCTTTAGGGGAATCTATTTCACGTTCATCAAAAAAAGGGTTTGATGCCGGGGGTATGGGGGCCCGGGGGGGGAAAGCCCCACGGCACCGCATGCCAAAACAAAATCCTTTTCTATAATGTGGGAAAAAGAAAAAGGACCCTACAAAATACACAAATAAATCAAAACCCCGGCTGCCAGACTCCCCGGGGCCGGGCCGCCCCCGCCGCCCGGGCTCCAGAGAGCAAAAAAAAAGAAGCAAACGAGGTAAAGTGGGGGAGGCCGCCGGTCTAAACTCCTGTCGCCTTCTCTTTGGGTGGTCGGGTGGGAGTGGGGGGGGTGCTCCCCCCGGCGGGCCCCGTGACCTCACTGGTGCATCCGTGGCACAGCGGACCCCGACTGGGACCCGGTGCTGCTGCCGCCCGCCGTGCTGGGGGCGCGGAAAATTGTATGATCACCGATGCGCCCTGGGCAGACTGTGGAAGGAAAGGACGAGTTAGCAAAGTAAGGGGGGGGTCAATGATATCCCTATCATGGGAACGTCACCTTCACCTACGGAGTCAAATAGGGAGTTTTTAAGGAGGCTAATAATTTCATGGAGGGGGAAAGGGATGTAGATATATTAAGTAACAGGAAAACACCACGTTTTTTAGGTTTTTTTCACTTTTTGGGGGTTCTTGGGTTTTTTGTTCCCCTTCCCTTTNGCCGCCATCTTGGTGCCACTCTGCCTTCCTGACGGCTGCCATCTTGTGCCACCTCTGCCTTCCTGACGGCTGCCATCTTGGTGCCACTCTGCCTTCCTGACGGCCACCATCTTGGTGCCACTCTGCCTTCCTGACGGCTACCATCTTGGTGCCACTCTGCCTTCCTGACGGCTGCCATCTTGGTGCCACTCTGCCTTCCTGACGACCGCCATCTTGTTGGTACTCTGCCTTCCTGACGGCTGCCATCTTGGTGCCACTCTGCCTTCCTGACGGCCGCCATCTTGGTGCCACTCTGCCTTCCTGACGGCTGCCATCTTGGTGCCACTCTGCCTTCCTGACGGCTGCCATCTTGGTGCCACTCTACCTTCCTGACGGCCGCCATCTTGGTGCCACTCTGCCTTCCTGACGGCTGCCATCTTGGTGCCACTCTGCCTTCCTGACGGCCACCATCTTGGTGCCACTCTGCCTTCCTGACGGCCGCTATCTTGGTGCCACTCTGCCTTCCTGACGGCCGCCATCTTGGTGCCACTCTGCCTTCCTGACGGCTGCCATCTTGGTGCCACTCTGCCTTCCTGACGGCCGCCATCTTGGTGCCACTCTGCCTTCCTGACGGCCGCCATCTTGGTGCCACTCTGCCTTCCTGACGGCCGCCATCTTGGTGCCACTCTGCCTTCCTGATGGCCGCCATCTTGGTGCCACTCTGCCTTCCTGACGGCCGCCATCTTGGTGCCACTCTGCCTTCCTGACGGCCACCATCTTGGTGCCACTCTGCCTTCCTGACGGCCGCCATCTTGGTGCCACTCTGCCTTCCTGACGGCCGCCATCTTGGTACCACTCTGCCTTCCTGACGGCCACCATCTTGGTGCCACTCTGCCTTCCTGACGGCCGCCATCTTGGTGCCACTCTGCCATATCTGATCTCTCTGATCTGGTGATACCCCATGGCGGCGTCCATTGTGGTCATCCAGAAGGCGTGACCTGCTGCGATATCAGCGACCGCAACGTGTGGTGGAAGCATGGGGTATGTCGGACGCCGCACGTATTTGTTCAGCTTGGTTAAGTCCACGCACATTCTGATACCGGCATTCTTCTTTGGCACAGGCACCATGGGGTGACACCAATCCGTAGTGTAGTCGACGGGCGCGATTATATGTTTGGCAAGGAGGTCATCGAGTTGCTTCTTGATGTCGTCTCTCCAGCTGTAGGGCAGCGGTCTGGCGGTGGTGACTGCAAATGGCTCCGCGTCAGACGTAAGTTCTATCACCATTGGCTTACCAGTCATTGTACGCAACTCTGATTCGCCACTAAACACGCGTGGAAAACATGCCTGGATTTGACCCGCGTGCGCGGCCCGAACCTCCTCTGACGGATCAGTGTCGTGTGTCCATGCTGGTAACTGAGCGATGACCTCGTGACTTACATCCTTACTGTTCTGGTCCACGAACAGTGTTGCAGGCACATCATACCTGGAGTCCTTTGGGTCAGATACAACTGTACCGATTTGCCGTGGAAAGTCACTGAATTCGGCTTCTGTGGCGAGCCGCCACACTGTGGGGGCTGTGTTGACTGTGTACTCGTGTACTCGTGGTGGTACTAATTAACAATACAACAGAGAGGAGGAGGTGGAATGGATGTGGAGAGGAGGAGGTGGAGTAGATGTGGAGAGGAGGAGGTGGAGTGGATGTGGAGAGGAGGTGGAGTTGATGTGGAGAGGAGGAGGTGGAGTGGATGTGGAGAAGAGGAGGTGGAGTGGATGTGGAGAGGAATGAGTGGAATGGATGTGGAGAGGAGTTATGTGGAGGCGAGGACAGGATACAAAACGGACGAGTGGTTATGTGGAAAAAGATTAATAAGGAATTTGATGTGGAGACATGTAAAAGTAATTCAAGGACACTGAATGTGCAAGGAAGACATGAATGAGGAATAAAAAGAGCAAAGAGAGATAGGGGATAGGAAGAGAAATATGTGAGGAAGTGGAAATTGCTTGATGCGACCTAACACTAACACTACTGCCTGGACCTTCCGACCAAAAAGAAGATAATAATAAGTAAATGAAATCAAATATATATATATTCCTATTATGTAGAGGTCGACAAGCGTGGAAAGGACATAACGATATATTGTTTAAACTATTACGTCCACTACCACCAACTACGTCAAAGAAAAATATTAAATCAGAATGACCAATTACTTTATAAATGGAAACATTTTATGGTCCATGTACAAAGCGAAATAACATTTTGAGTGTGTGTGGGTGTGTGTGTGTGTGTGTGTGTGTGGGTGTGTGTGTTTGTGTATGTATGTGTGGGTGTGTGTGTGTGTGTGTGTGTGTGTGTGTGTGTGTGTGTGTGTGTGTGTGTGTGTGTGTGTGTGTGTGTGTGTGTGTGTGTGTGTGTGTGTGTGTGTTTGTGTGTGTGTGTGTGTTTGCGCCATGAGGACTACGTAAATAATAATGGTCACCTGAGTAAGATGAGGACGAGTGAAGAGAGAGAGAGAGAGAGAGAGAGAGAAGAGAGAGAGAGAGAGAGAGAGAGAGAGAGAGAGAGAGAGAGAGAGAGAGAGAGAGAGAGAGAGAGAGAGAGAGAGAGAGAGAGAGAGGAGAATATTATAGATATAATAATATATATATATATATATATATATATATATATATATATATATATATATATATATATATATATATATATATATATATATATATATATATATATATAATATATATATATATATATATATATATATATACAATGCGAAATTGGGCGGAAAAGTAGGGGATGCGAATAGACATAGGAAAGAGGTCAGGTCGGAGAGGCATACCCAAAACCGCAAGGAGGAGAACAAAGGAAGGATAAACAAGGGGAGTGACAGAAGGAAAGATGAAGAGAGAGGGGAGACTAAGGCAGACACAGTGGCTACACGCTCAACCTGCCAACGAAATGAAAGAAAATAAAAAATAGAAAGTATATAATATGGAAAATAGACAATGCGAGGTATCAACATTTAATTAACAATATATATAATTATCATCGATACACTAAATATTCTGGTATGAAACGTTTCGAAACAATAGTACCTGAAAACCACTTATACGATGGTGAACAAAATCATCTCTTGTTTTAACATGACGCTATTATAGAAGACATAGATGTAAAAGATAAACAAATGGAATGATATAAATACTATAGAAAAAAAAGGGATGATACAGAAGCGAAAATTGTTATCGTACAGAACAGTACTCCTCCCTATCCCTCCCCCTAAGCGAAACTTTTCGAAAATATGAACCCAAAACACTGGGAGCTGTTTTGTTTGTGTGTGAGAGAGAGAGAGAGAGAGAGAGAGAGAGAGAGAGAGAGAGAGAGAGAGAGAGAGAGAGAGAGAGAGAGAGAGAGAGAGAGAGAGAGAGAGAGAGAGAGAGAGAGAGAGAAGAGAGAGGAGAGAGAGAGAGAGAGAGAGAGAGAGAGAGAGAGAGAGAGAAAGCACATGCATAAGGCGTTTTCTGCGGGGATCCTGATTGCAACCGACAAATTTTCGGTTTCTCAAATTTCGATCCCTGTTCAACCATCCAGGGAAGATGATTGGCCCGACCCGCAAACATTTGTTGTTGTTGTTGTGACCGTTTGCAACCGAAAATTTTCCGGTTGCAACCAAAAATCCCCCGCAGAAAACGCCTATAGATACAATCATACAAAGTCAGACACAAACAAACATATAGATATAAGCAAACAGAAAGACAATACAGACAGAGAAACCAACATGTAGTGTGTAACCTTGGATTTCTGTAGCATTTTCTGTACGATATCTCAAACTTTAACTCTTTCAACTCATCGACGGGACACTTGACGGGATCAGGTGGAAGTGGGACTCCAGATTCCCAAAGAGGGTTTTAACTCCGTGTTCTCACATCACATTAGCACTTCTCGAGGACACTTAGCTCAAGCCACACTGCTCTTCATACCTCCTCCTCCTCCTCATCAGCTTAAAGTTTCGAGTCTCATTTCATCTCATCCAAACTTTCAGTCTCCTCTTGGGTTTAGATTCGATGTTTCAGGACCTTTGTGAACCAGAATGAGCTTATCAGACAATGAAGCAATTTGATGTGGGGGGAGAAGGGGAAGGAAGAGGGAAGGAGGAAGGAGAAGGAAGATGGAGAGGAGGGGAAGGAGGAAGAAGAGTAGTAAGAAGAGGTGGAAACGTTGTATAGAGTTTATGTTCTGAGATTAGGCTAGACTTCGAATATCAATTTAATATACAAGTTTCGTCTGCACGCACACACACACACGCACACACACACATACACA
>JACEEZ010025688.1:35000-42500 GCA_016584305.1 Chionoecetes opilio | reverse complement strand
CCTACCTTGTGAAGTACGTCCTCGGATACCACACCACCTTGAGCATACAAATTGGATTTACGCTGCAAGCAAGTAGAGACTGTGATCGATACGGATCGATGCTTACTGATATTAGTGCTCTCAATAGATTGAAAGTTGGCTGTTGCATTATAACATAAGCCCAAATCTACCGGTAAATATTGATGATAACATTTGTAATGCCTTTGTCGACTTCAAACTAGACATATTTATCGTTGTTCCGAAGCGTTTCAATACATGTATGTTATTGAATAATCAATTTTCATAGTTTTCTCAAGAAACATTTTAGTCATAATTTAGTGAAGAGATCTCAAAAGAATTAATGAGTATACTATCATACAGTGTTAACATAAAAAAAAATCGATAGAATAACAATCTATTAGAAGAGTAAAATGAATAGATGCAAAAATGCTATGAAATAGGAGAATGTCGATAGAAGTAGAAGGAAGTGCGGAGGAGCCATCGATTGTGCTCGCTCACATTATTCGACCGACAAATAGGAAGCAGCTCCCCATGGTTTAGTTTGATAACCAAGTATGTGACACAATAAAATCGAGTAAGTACATTTTGTTATGTATGTTTGTGTGTGTGTGTGTGTGTGTGTTGTGTTATGTGTGTGTGTGTGTGTGTGTGTGTGTGTGTGTATGTGTGTGTGTGTGTGTTGTGTGTGTGTGTGTGTGAATACCACCCACTCGCTCACTCTCTTTTTCACCCAGGCACACCGCACGCACTCACCTCGTCCCAACAAACAAACTCTCCTCCCTTCCCTGCATCACCACACCCCCCTATCTTACCCATCCCCTACAAACCCCACCCCCCCCCCTCCCCTCCCCTGCACACTCCCTCCCTTGCACCGCCACACCTCCCCTGCATCAGTTTCCCCTTCCACCCTTGATACGTATCCGGTTTCTGAGGCCGCGTGAGGTTGGACATTTTTTGGAATAGAGAATGAGGTTTGTGACATGCTATCCCTCTGTTCCTTGGTAACACGGCCGCCCGCAGGAAAGGGAGAGGAAAGAATTTGAATGTTTTGGGTGATAATAATCTATTAACTAAACAAAACAAGACAAAGTTATTCAGAGAAAATATCAAAGTGCTTCATTATTTTGTAACATCGTAAAGAAGTTATGTTACAATGGCCCTTAAGTCGACAGCGAGACAACGGATTCTTCTACTTATGTCTACTTATCGTCTACATCACAAGCTTCATAAGTGTCCATGATTCCCAGGATGTCTACCAATACAACAAATTAATGACAGAGTTTACTAATATCTTCACTCTCATATTCCGTTCAGCGGTAATCTCTGGAATTGTCAGATTGTTCAAATGCATATCAAAACCTATCAAAAAGAAAGAGTAGATATTGTAAGAAATAAAATCAGCGGGTTTAGAAACTTAGAACATCTAAAAAACTACATTTTGAAACCAAAATGTACCCAGCATTTATGTAATCTTTGTTGTAATCTTTGTTGAAATATTTTTGACAACTATGTTCAGCAATAATAACTCTGAAAGCACAGGCGCCACACTCCACATCTTCAAGTGTGCAGTGAATGCCTGGGCTGATGCCATCTGGACATAATTAGTCAAACTTATGGGACAACTAGTAAATGTGCGGGACTAAAAGATAGTATCGGAACCTCACGGGAACTTTGGGCTGTAAAATAATATCAAATGTAAAAAAAAAAAAAAAAAAAAAAAGAGAGAGAGAGGGGAGAGAGAGAGAGAAAAGAGAGAGAAAAGGGAGAGAGAGAGAGAGAGAGAGAGGAGAGAGAGAGAGAGAGGGGAGAGAGAGAGAGGAGAGAGAGAGAGAGAAAAGAGAGAGAGAGAGAGAGAGAGAGAGAGAGAGGAGAGAGAAGAGAGAGAGAAGATGAGAGAAAGAGAGAGAGAGAGAGAGAGAGAGAGAGAAAAAAGAGAAGAGAGAGAGAAAAAAAGAGACGAGAAAAAGAGAGAGAGAGAGAGAGACGAGGAGAGAGGAGAGAGAGAGAGAGGAGATGAGAGAGGAGGAGAGAGGAGAGAGAAGAGAGAGAGAGTAGAGGGAAGAGATGCATAGATCCATAGCATAGAGAGCATCGCGGCACAAAATAATGTGGAAGGAAGAGGCACAGAGAAAGGCTAGATGGATAACAAATAGAGATGGAGAAGAAGAGGAACAAGACTAACAAATTTAGCGGAAATAAAATAAACAAAGGAACAAAACGAAACATAATTGAAAAAAAGATAAACCCAGAAAACAAAAAGAGGACTAGATCAACACATTTACACAACAAAAGAACCAGGCATAAACCGATGTCAAAGGGTGTAAGTGTGTAAGAGTTAAACCATGATAAAGACAACATGATTCTTTTAGTTCTTATAAATAAACACTTTGCATATTAACACTATTTTTCGTCAACATCCCTAAACACTCATTGTTTTTTAACATATAAAAAAAACAGTAGTTTCCATCAAAGCTGAAATAGTGTTTATTAATGCAAGTGGCAGCACTTACTTGATGGGGCCAGATTTTGTTCATCCGAGCTGAAATAGGTGATTTACAAGGCACCACCACCACCACAACCCCACAACACCATCTTATGACCAACGAACTGGCTTTGAGGCATACTGGGGCACGAGAACACACAACTATAATAAGATAAGCATAGAACACGGGGTGTTGGTGACCGAGAGAAATAGAAGGAAGAAGACCAGATAATAAGAAAAGAAAATGATAAAAAGAAAGTCAGAAACCACTAAACAAAGGCAAAAATAAACCAGATTGAAATTAAAGAGAGGAAGAAGAAGACAATAAGTCCTGGGGCAGTGAATGTATGAGGTCAAAATTCATCATAAGAGTTGCATACCTAAAATTGAATGTGAATGACTGATTGTGTAGAAAGTGAGGACAAGGACGAAGAAGAGAAGAAAGGAAGAATATGGAGAAAATGAATGACCTGGATTATATGAAGAGGACAAGAAAATGAGGACAAGGACAAGGAAGGAAGGAAGAAGTAGGTAGAGGAAAGTAACGACCTTGATTATGATGAGCACACACAAAGAGAAGAACAGTGGTGGGGATGAAAAAAATAACGAGTCTAAGGCAAAGCAACATAATCAGTAAACGCTCAACACACCATTAAACAAAGATTATTCGTAAACATTCGTAAACAATTGGCAGGGAGCGAAGGCATTAACGCATGAAATAAAGAGGGAAAAAATCATGCGGAGAAGAGGAGGGAGGAGCTAAATATTGAAAAAAAAAAAAGAAAGTTAGGATATCGACAGAAAGAAATTAAGATAAATGAGAAGAGGATTTGAGAGGAAAAAAAAGTTAAAAAGCGATGGAGGTAAAAGAAGTTGGGAAGGAAAAAGAAAAGGAGTCAGAATTTTTTTTTTAAGAGGATAAGAATGAAGAGGAGCAGAAATGAAAATCAAATGTAAAATGAACGAAATGAACGAAGAGTACGATAATGGACTAAGTGGGAGAAAGTGAGGAGAGGAGGAGAAAGGTATTGGAAGGTAATGGAGAGGGAGAAAGGAGGAGGAGGAGGAGGAGGAGGAGGAGGAGGAGGAGGAGGAGGAGGAGGAGGAGGAGGAAGAGGGGGAGGAGGCGAGTAATGGATGGAGAGAATTAATGTAAATTCCGGTCGAGCTTTAGGGTATCAACAAATAGTTTTCTTCCAGCTAAGTTATCCATAAGTCAAGAGGTACGAGGTAAAGAAAGAATGAGAGGAGAAGAAGGAGGAATCAGAAGGAATCAAACATTTTATTCCATTATTACAATGGTTATTCTTTACATGTATAATACATTTAATGACGTCAGTGAAAATACAAATAAAAATTGGGTAAAATGTACTAAATCTAGCAATAAAATGATATGATAAAATCTTAAAAGGCAAATAAAATAGCGAAGCAATAAAATATTAAGATATAGTAGGCATACTGTGGTCAAGTAAAACTAAGTAAAATTACAGACGAACATAATAAATGACATAAATCAAACGAAAACGTTAAACATTTATTCCT
Source organism: Chionoecetes opilio (assembly GCA_016584305.1). Taxonomy (NCBI): domain Eukaryota; kingdom Metazoa; phylum Arthropoda; class Malacostraca; order Decapoda; family Majidae; genus Chionoecetes; species Chionoecetes opilio. The sequence goes on along the minus strand of JACEEZ010025688.1, from coordinate 38,476 downwards.
GAAATTGTTTACCTAATAGGTGCTTTTCTAGACGTGTTTTGAGTGTGTTTAGGGAGTTGGCGTGTTTTACGTCATTGGGAAGGCTGTTCCAAAGAGTGGGCGCAGACACTTGGAAGGACCTGGTGCCCAGGCAGGTGTTACACCGGGGTACATGGAGCTGTTATGTCTGCCTTGTGTTGACACTGTGGGCATGCATGGCGCTTACGGTGGGTAGTGGGAACAACCAAATAGGAAGATTGATTTTAAGTTATTTTTGCTACCAAGTTTTTTTTTTAATGAGGGGGAGGAGGAGGAGGAGGAGAAGGGGGGTCGTGAATACCACCACTCCGCTCACTACTCTTTTTCACCCAGGCACACCGCATGCGCACTCACCTCGTCCCAACAAAAACAAACTCTTCATCCTTTCCCATGCATCACTCACCACGTCCCCCCTCCCCTTCTCTTGACCCATCCCCCTACAAAACCCTCAACCCCCCCCCGCCCCCTCCCCCTCCCTTGCCACACCCCCCTTCCTCCCGTGCACCGCCACACCTCCCCTCTGCATCAGTATTCACCCTTCCACCCTTGATTACGTTATCCGGTTTCTGAAGGCCGCGTGAGCTGTGAGGTTGGACCCGCGTGAAGGTTGGAACATTTTTTGGAAATAGAGAATTGAGGTTTGTTACATGCTATCCCTCTGTTCCTTGTTAACACGGCCGCCCGCAGGAAAGGGAGTAGAAAGAATTTGAATGTTCTTGGGTGATTAATAATCTATTAACTAAACAAAACAAGACAAAAATTTATTTCAGAGAAAATATCAAAGTGCTTCATTATTTTGTAACATCGTAAAGAAGTTTATGTTATCCAATATGTGCCCTCTAAACATGTCCGACCACAGCACGAGAACAAAGAGACTATTATCTCGACTTATGATCTACGTATCGTCTAAATCACAAGCTTCAAAGTGTCCATGATTCTTCCAGGATGGCTCCCAAACAACAAATTTAATGACAGAAGTTTACCAATATCTCACTCACCACACTATCTCACTGCCCTATCCACCCCTCCGTCACCAAGCGGTAATCTCTGGGAATTGTTCAGATTGTTCAAATGAATATTCAAAACCTATCTCAAAAAAGAAATGCCGGTAGATATTGTAAGGAAATTTAAAATCAGCGGGTTTAGAAACTTAGAAATCTTAAAAAAAACTACATTTATGAAACCCAAAATGTACCCAGATTTATGTAATCTTTGTTGTATCTTGTGAAATATTTTTGACAACTATGTTCAGCAATAATAATTAACTTCCTGAACATGCCACCAGGCGCCACACTCCACATCTTCAGTGTGCAGTGAATACTGCCTGGCTGATGCCATCTGGGACATAATTAGTCAAACTTATAGGACAACTAGTAAATGTGCAGGATCTACAAGATAGTATCGGAACCTTCACGGGGAACTTTATGGCTGTTAAAATTAATATCAAATGTAAAAAAAAAAAAAAAAAAAAAAAAAAAAAATGAGAGAGATGAGAGGAGAGAGAGAGGTGAGAGAAGACTAGATTAGAGAGAGAGGAGGACGAGAGAGAGAGAGAGAGAGAGAGAGAGAGAGAGAGAGAGGAGAGAGAGAGAGGAAGAGAGACGAGAGACGATGAGAGGAGAGTGAGGAGAGAGAGAGAGAGATGATAGAGGATGGAGGAGAGAGAGAGAGAGAGAGAGAGAGAGATGAGAGAGAAGAGAGAGAGAGAGAGAGAGAGATGAGAGAGGAAAAAAGAGAAGAGAGAGAGAGGAGGAAAAAAAAAAAAGAGAGCGAAGAAAAAAAAAGAGAGAGGAGGAGAGAGACCGAGGAGAGAGAGAGAGATGAGAGAGAGAGATGGGAGACGAGAGAGAGAGATGGAAGAGAGAGGAGAAAAGAGAGAGAGAGAGAGAGCAGAGAGAGAGGAGCATAGCATAGATCCATAGCATAGAGAGCATCGCGGCACAAAATAACGTGTGGAAGGAAGAGGCACAGAGAAAAGGCTAGATGGGATAACAAATAGAGATGGAGAAGAAGGAGGAACAAAGAATAACAAAGTAGCGGAAATAAAAATAAAACAAAGGAACAAACCGAAACATAATTGAAACAAAAGATAAACCCAGAAAACAAAAAGAGGGGATAGATCAACACATTACACAACAAAAGAAACCAGGCATAACGATGTCAAAGGGTGCTGTAAGTGTGTAAGAGTTAACCTGAGACAAAGGGACACAACATGATTCTTTTAGTTCTTATAAATAAACACTTTGCATATTAAAACTATTTTTCGTAAACATCACTAAAACACTCATTGTTTTTTAACATATAAAAAAAACAGTAGTTTCCATCAAAGCTGAAATAGGTGTTTATTAATGCAGTGGCAGGGGCACTTACTTGATGGGGCCAGGATTTTTGTTCATCGAGCTTGAAATAGGTGATTTACAAGGCACCACCACCACCACACAACCCCCACAACAACCATCTTATGACAAACGAACTGGCTTTGAGGCATACTGGGGCACGAGAAACACACAACTAGGAATAAGATAAGCATAGAAACAGGGGTGTGTGTTGGTGAACCGAGAAGAAATAGAAGGAAGGAAGACCAGGATAATAAGAAAGGAAAATGAAAAAAAGGAAAGTCAGGGAAACCACTACCAAACAAAGGCAAAAAAAACCCGCCTGAAATTAAAGAGAGGAAAGAAGAAGACCAATAAGGTCCTGGGGCAAGTGATAGGGGGCTAAAGTAAATGCTATGAGGTTTTCAAAATTCCATCATAAGAGTTGCATACCTAAAATGAATGTGAAATGACTGATTGGGTAGAAAGTGAGGGGACAAGGACGGAAGAAGAGAAGAAAGGAAAGGAATATGGGAGAAACATGAATGGACAGGATTATATGAAGAGGACAAGAAAATGAGGACAAGGACAAGGAAGGAAGGGAAGAAAGTAAGGGTAGAGGAAAGTAACGGACCTTGGAATTATGATGAGCACCCACACAAAGAGAAGAACAGTTGGTGGGATGAAAAAAAAAAACAACACGAAGTCTAAGGCAAAGCAACATAAATCAGTAAACGCTCAACACACCATTTAACAAAGATGATTCGTAAAAACATTCGTATCATGCTTCACTCTACTCCACTATTTCTTATTGTTGGCTCATCCCTCTTATAGGGAACGAAGGGCATTAACGCATGAAATAAAGAGGGCAAAAAAATCTATTGCGGAGAAAGAGGATGGGAGGAGGAGCCTAAATATGAAAAGAAAAAAAAAAGAAAGTTAGGATATCGACAGAAAAGCAATGAAGATAAATGAGCAGAAGGATTGAGAGGAAAAAAAGGAAAAAAAAAGTTAAAAAAAGCGATGGGAGGTGAAAATAAGTTGGGAAGGAAAAGAAAAGGAAGACGTCAGAATTTTTTTTTTTTTTAAGAGGATAAGAATGAAGAGGAGCAGAATGAAAAATCAATGTAAATGAACGGAAAA
>JACEEZ010025688.1:22500-30000 GCA_016584305.1 Chionoecetes opilio | reverse complement strand
AAGATCTAAATAGTTTCGCATTTGCTGGGGTCCACGTGTGGTATAAAGCACTTTCTTGGAGATTCGCCATAGAGAGGGTGGCCCGAATGTGCTGTTCAGTGAGGGCCCCATCTAGTTACGGGAAATATTAAAATCACCGGAATATTACGCTTTAGTTGATAGCTTATTTCGCTATTTTGTTTGTAGGTTCTTCGTCAAATTGCACTGGTTTGAGCTGGAAGTCGATAAAACAAGGCCAATTGTACGTACAAATTTGCGAGGACGATTGAGTTGAACGAAAATTACACAAATTTTTTTTAGTGCGCCCGGCTACTCCTTATCCATTCTAATATTATTAATTCATATCTTATACTCCATGGTTTCTTTGCCTTATATATGCCGACCGCGTTGCGTTACTAATCTTGTTTCTGTTATACCCTCATTAACAACGACTGTAGGCCTCTCTCCCCCTCAAGTGAGGATCCAGGCTCGGATGGTAGGCTGTGGAGGGTCACTTGAGTGCCTTCTGATGATGGTTTGGTCCTCGCCGGGTTGGGCGCAGGCAGGATTCTTATAGTGACGCTGTGATGTGTAGGAGGCATGTGAGATCATGCCGCCCCCCCCCTGTGTCCTCGATGCATCGCAATCAAGGTAGAGTTGATGGGAGGGCATGGTGGATGTTCTTAGGGCCACTCGATGTGCAGAAAGGTTTGGGTTTCTTCGGGGATCGAACTCGACACCGAGAAACGCAGTCGGAGGACGTAACACTTCATCCGCTACCGCCTCAATTTACTGTTATCAGTTTCGTATTTAGATAACACAAGGGGATGAAGGCAGGACCTTATATACAACAATACACCTCCTCCTGCCCTATGAAGTCTTTCTAAACTTAATAAGTTATACCCAGTTTTAGCAAATTCGGCCAAAAAACCCTAATTGGTCGTATCTATATCCATGACTCGGAAACTCCGATGATGTCGTATTTTTCCGAATAAACAAGTTCCTCTAAATCTTGAAACGTATTACGTATAATACGGGCATTAATGAAACAAGCTTTAATAGCGGTTATGGAGTAGTTGGGTCTTGCGGGAACGAGAGCTTAAGTTGTTGCCGGAACCTCTACCTGCTGTGATTGTTTTGGTTAATAGAGTGTTACCGCGTATTTGATGAGCCGACCGAATCGTGCAGAACCAACCGAATTTAAGTGGAGACCATCGTTCCGGATGAGAATCGGTAGGTTGTAAAATTGGTCCCATACGTTTATAAATTCAACGCCTTCTTCTTTCTTCTTTACAGAGGTTTGCGAGACGTTTATTCGTGCTGAAAGCCTTGTCGTAGAAACAGTTTTCAGCATTGATCTTCGGAAGAATACCAGATATGATAATGTTACTTGATTTTACTTCATATTTATTCATCATATTGCGATATTTAGTAAGGAGGGCTTCTGATCTGGTATGTTTAACGTCATTTGTTCCCACGTGAATGATGATCAGGGTGTTTGCGGCAGCGTCGTTTGATATTTCTTCGGAGGCTTCTGATACGTTGTCCAGGGACGGGACGCTCCTAGAATACAGTCCCTTTTTCTGTGGCGGGGATCTCGACCACATAATTCCATCAATTGATCACAAATGATCGAGTCCCCGATCAGTTTAACGACTTGCCACGACGTTCGGCCAAAGTTTCATATCTGTTGAAGGTGTGACGGGCAGCGTTCCTTCTCAATGGCTGCCCGGACTCCACGTATTACAGGGGTGAATGGGACAGAGGAGGAGGATAAGGAGAAGGAGGAGGAGAAGGAGGAGGAGAAGGAGGAGGAGAGGAGGAGGAGGAGGTAGAGGTAGAGGTAGAGGAGAAGAGGGAGAGATGGAGGTGGGGGAGGAAAAGGAGGAGGAGGAGAAGAGGAGGAGGGGAAAAGGGAGGAGGCGAGAGGACGGTTGGGGAGGAGAATGTATTGATATGATGAGGAGGAGAGGAGGAGGAGGAGGAGGGAGGAGGAGGACGGAGGAGGAGGAGGAGGAGGAGGAGGAGGAGGAGGAGGGGTGGGGGAAGGGGATTGGTGGGGGAAAGGAGGACGTAGGAAGGGAGGGAGGAGGAGGAGGAGGAGGAGGAGGGGCAGATAGGAGACAGTGTTAGTCATTAAACGCAAGATATTCCCTCATTAAGGAACTGAGGCCTTGGTGCTGCCTTCAAGTTTACCCATATTCGCAGAGACTGTCGAACATCCCCACTTCCCTACTGATCCGACCCTTGTGATCTGACCAACCACACGTTCTACTTTTCATGGTGTTTGTTAGCCTGTCACTTACACCGTTTAACTATTTTGCTTTTCTCTCATTTCTCGTTTTCCTCTTTCATGTTGTTATTTTTTCCCCTCCCATTCCTTCTGGTCCAGTTTTGGATCTGTGCTGCTATGTTTCACTCTTACTCATGGTCAGGTCTATTTGTCTAATTCCCTTCTGCATTGTAGTGATCTTGTCTTCTCTTCTTTCTTTATTCATGTCGATTCTTTCCTGATTCTTGTTCCTCTTTGTATGCTCAACATTTCTTGCCCTTCATTTGCATTATTACTACGTCACGACCTTTTCTTTAATCATCATCTGATCACATTTCACTCACACCACATTTTGTTTCCCTCGTAGTTATTTCTCTATTGGTCCATCAACCTAAACCTGTTTGAGTGGAAATCAGCAGGCTCTCTCTCTCCTCTCTCTCTCTCTCTCTCTCTCTCTCTCTCCTCTCTTCTTCTCTCTCTCTCTCTCTCTCTCTCTCTCTCTTCTCTTCTCTCTCTCTCTCTCTTCTCTCTCTCTCTCTCTCTCTCTCTCTCTCTCTTTCTCTCTCTCCCTCTCTCTCTCGTGTTCAGTCTAGTACTCGCGTGTGGACTAAGAGCATTACAGGGAAAGTGGGGGGAGGGAGGAGGGGGAGAGGGAAACGAGGGGCCGCTGTCAGCACAACACGCGAGGGAATGGTTCAAAAGATGCGAAGAGATGAGGAGGGGAGGGGGTTGTACCTGGCCGGGCCGAGGGAGGGGAAAGAGGAGGAGGGGAGAAATTCGCGTTACTTAGAGAGGAGGAAAAGGGTAAGGGAAAGCGAAATGTATTGACTACTACTTCTAGATATACGTAACATTTTAACCCCTATCTCAGAGTGCACACAATAATGTATTATACTCGGCTCTCTCTCTCTCTCTCTCTCTCTCTCTCTCTCTCTCTCTCTCTCTCTCTCCTCTCTCTCTCTCTCTCTCGTCACACTCACGCCCCCACCTCACCTCACTTCCTGCCTGACAAGACAGGAGTTTCCGCTCTTATAAGAGTAAGAAGGTTAGCTGTTGTCGTTGTCGTACCTCATTTTCCTCCTCATTTTTTCTCCTGGTCGTTCCTCTTTTCTTAACTATCTATTTTCCTCCACCTCCTCCTCCTCATGTTCATGCATTTTTCTCCTCCTCCTCCTACTCTCTTTTGGTTTAACTTCGTGATTTTGTTTTGTTTTTTCCTCCGTTTCCCTTTTTCATCTATAACAGGATAAACAGACTTGTACGATCTTCACAACATTATAATTACTTCTGTTTTTATTATTTGACGTTCTATTGTCTGTCAAAAACTGTTAATGATGTTAAAAGATCTTTCTTCATCGTGTAAAATAACCTGATCCTCCAGACAACAATTCCTCCAAAACAATTCAACATTTCTTAAAAATACAATAGTTGGAATTCGCATCCAAAAACATCCTTATCGTAGCTTAATTTGTTATTTAAAATACACTTCAAAACATGTACAAGGAAGCATTTATGTATACCACAAATGTATAGTCTGGATTCTAAAGTATAAACCAAGAAATTTTCATTGAATACTCTTCTTGTGTTCCCACTACAACAATAACACATCCAACGATACTAATTACCCCTCTCCCTAAACACACACCACATATGCGAGGGAAGGAGAAAACAAAAATACATAGACTACTTCAACTACCAATATATACACTTTTCCACTGCCCAGCTAACACAATACTACCACCATAACTACAACCGCTGCAACTTACCGTTCTCTTAAAAATACAGCAATAAACAAAAGTCAGGGAGCACACAAAAGGTTGGTTACTTTTATTACCTATAACCACAGCACCAACCTCCTTCCAAACATAAAACCAACATACCAGTAATAGAACATAAAACTATACCCAAACCACAAAACCACCATCATTATTTCCACCACAGAAGTTGCAATCACATGCAAGCGTAAACGTAATCCCTTATGTCCGCCTCCTCTCCTTCGATTCCCTCCTCTTCAACCAGCATCCCATCATCTCTCCAAGAACATTAACGCGACGAGATGAACTTCCGTCACCAGGTGTTATTGACGATGCCTCGCCTCCCGCTACCAACTGGCTGGCACAGGTGAAGTAGGAGGCACCGTGCGTGGACCATCAACTTGGCACCCTGGCACCCATCCACCCACTCACCCCCACTATGCAAATCAGCCTCCTTTGTTTCGCCCGCTATACCCAGGAAGGTGGAGGAGGTAGAAAAGGAGAAGGAGGAGCAACAGACAAAGGAGGTAAAGGTGGTGGAGGATGAGGTGGACGAGATGGAGGAGGAAAGGGTAGGGGCGGAGGAAAATGAGTGAGGAGAAAGAGAAGGAGGAGGATGAAAGTGTATGCAGATCACGCTCATTATTTGCATTGTGTGGCCATAATTGGAATCGAAGGGAAGTGTGTGAGTATTTAGGGAGCGTGAGAATAAAGACACACACACATACACACACATACACACACACACACACGCACATACACACACACACAGACAAACAGACAGGACATACATATATATATATAACTATATATATATATATATATATATAGATATATATACCTATAAGATAATATTGAGGGACGAGAGGAGAGAGAGAGAGAGAGAGAGGAGAGAATGAGAGAAGAGAGAGAGAGAGAGAAGGAGAGAGAGGGAGATGAGAGAGAGAGAGACCGAGAGAGACGAGAGAGAGAGAGCGAGAGAGGAGAGAGAGAGAGAGGAGATGCTGAGAGAGAGAGAGGAGAGAGAAGAGAGAATGACGGAGACCCACGAGATAAGAGAGAGAGAGAGAGTAGGATATTCCAAAGATTGCAAGGTGGTAGGAGGGGCGGAAAGGATGCGTAGAAGAGGATTGGGTGTAGGGAACAGTGCAGCGAGATCTTGAGAGCGAGTCAGGAAAGAGTGCCAGGAGGGGGGTGCCAGCAAAAGTGGCCAGGAGATAGATAGGGAGAGAGAGAGCGAGAGAGAAAAAAAAAAACTTCCCAAACGTAAGCTATGCACTTCCGGTATCAACGCACTTCCCCCTCCTGCTCGCTCCCCAGTCCGTCTTTGTTTCTCATGCCACTACTCTTCATCTTTCGCAACCCCTGCAGAATGGTTACTATGACGGGACGACACACCCTAAGGCATTATAGTGCGTTTGGGTGGTGAATTATGGAGAGTTTGGTAAGTTTTTGAAAACAAATCTTTGAAAAACAAAGGTTATCGTTAAAAAGTAATTGAAAATAATGATGATGATGATTGATGATGAATATAGTAATAGTAGTAGTAGTGGGACGTCGGGTTTCAGGTGGTGGTAGGAATAGTGTTGATATGGAAGTGGTAGTATAAGTAAAGAGAAAAAAAAGCATTTTTTAGCAGCTAGTGTTTGCCGGATACAATTATAATAAAAGAAAAACAAACAGTAGATTTGAAGCTGGAAAAATTAACGAAACGAAAATGAGGGAGATGAACCAAGACAACGCGATAAAAGGGGCATGACATGCGAATGATAGGGGAAGGAAGGTTAATTTTTGCTCGTCAATAAAAGTATCTGGTTTTTACAATGACTTAATTTTTCAAAAAGTAGTAAAAAGACAAAACAAAACAAATTGAAACAAGGAAAAAAAAACCCCAAAGAAAAGAAAGAATTAAAATTTTCAAGACTCAAAAAGACAAACAGTATGGAAATGAAGCTTCGAATCGCCAGCAGACTCAAACGATTTTCCTAGCAGTGACAAAAATTGAGGGTGCTTCGGGCTTCCCCTTGCTTGAATCACCCCAAAAACCCCCCCTTAGGCCATCGCGGTGTGTGGAGAATTTGTATCGGGGCTTTCGAGCGTGATTGGAAACCCTTCAAAACGTCTAAGGAAAAAAAGACGGGGGCATTTCGAGCCCCGGACCGATCACAACCGACGCGGACGGTTTAGGGTTCGTGCGGGGCGATGAAACTAATTATTAGGCGATTTGGGAGAGGGCGGAGGGGAAAGTTAAGAGGAGATGGAGGATGGGGAAAAAGGAAGAGGAGGGGGATGGGGAAAGAGGAGGGGGAGGAGGAGGAGGGGAAGGAGGAGGAGGAGGAGGAGGGGGAGGAAAGGGGGGGGGAAAATTAAATGGAAAATAAATATAGATGAACAAGGAAAACAAATAATGGTAAGAATTAAGATGAGCCGAATTTTTTTAGAGAAAACAAACATTAGAGGCGCGTGTAAGGGAAAGATGGAAAACGATGAAAGCTGACGGAAGTTTGTACATTGCGAAGAAAAATTCCATCTACTATAATGTTGTTCTTCCCGAATAAAGAAATAAATACACAAAACAAGAGACGGATTTCCTTGGAATTGTTTTTGACACACACACACACACACACACACACACACACACACACACACACACACACACACACACACACACACACACACACACACCACACACACACTCGAAAGAGTACTCCGTAGTGTAGTGGTTAGCACGCTCGGTTCACAACCGAGAAGTCCCGGGTTCGATCCCCGGGCTTAGCGGAAACATATAGGCTGTTTCCTTAAAACCCCAGCCCCTGTCCACCCAGCAGTAAATGGGTACCGGGTGTTAGCCGGGGGTTTGTGACCCCCCTCCCGGGATGGTGGTTTCGGCCTACACTAACCACTAAGGATGAATGATAAAAATGTTCATATGGAGACGGGGCCATACGAGCGTTGCTCTGGCCCTGTAAAATACAACTTGATGAATACAACTTGATGAATACACACACACTCACACAACACACACACACACACACACACACACACCCCACACACACACACACACACACACACACACACACACAACACACACACACACACACACACACAACACAACACACACCACACACACACACTTTAAAAACACACACACACAAACACACACACACACAAATCCACTCACACAACAAACATCACACACACAACTACACACAATACACTACTCACACACACACACACACACACACACACCACACCACCCCACACAACACTCACAACAAAGAACAAGTCGACGCTCTCATTTTTTTCTTTTTCTAGTATCTTTAAAGTTTACGAAATACACAACAAACATTTACTAGGATTTCCATCTCCATAAAACTCCTCTGCTTCAATCGTAACACAATAACAACTATCTTCTCCACACCACCACCGCCACAAGTCAGTGGTGCTGGGCACCATGGCACCTCGCGTCTCATCTTCGCATATTTAAAGTCTTCA
>JACEEZ010025688.1:12500-17500 GCA_016584305.1 Chionoecetes opilio | reverse complement strand
TGTTTTCCCAGTTAACGATTTATTGTGCTTTTTGATTTTATATTTTTTTTTATCGTTCCCCCTATATGCATTATTTTAAAATTTTATCGGAATTTTTTTTTTAATATTAAATTTATCAATCCAATCTGTAGGGGTTAAAATCATTTTTGATGAGTTCCCCTTTTTATCTAGTATATGTTTACCCCCTAATTTGGTATCATCATAAAAATTTTGATTTTGGGACACAAGTCCCCCAGCCCAGATCATTGATATAACAGAAAGAGGAATAGGCCCCAAAAACCAAAGCCCTGAGGCACCCCATAGTAACACTAACCAGCCCAGATGCTTCGCCTTTTAAATTACTCCCCGTTGTTTCGTTTAAAAGACAATGGGCCAACCCCATAAACAAACTTTGCTCCCCCCAAACCCATGCCCCCTTTGGGGGGGTTTAAAAAAGTCGTTAGGGGAAAAACTGTATCGAAGGTTTCTAAAAATTTAAAGGTATATTTTTACCGGGGGGAATTTTACCCGTCCCAAAGTTTGAATAATGACTTTGAAAAACGAGAGCTTTTTTAAAGGGCATGACCCTTTTTTCCCCGAATATTATGCTGGGAGTTTAATATTAAGTTTTTTTCATCGAGAAAGCCACTTTTCTTTCCCCCCAAATTTTTCCTAAAAATGTTTAACAACCCACGACTTTTTGGGGACTAATTTGGTGAAAATTTAAATTTGCGAAGTTTTTACTCCCTTTTTTGAATATCGGTGAAAAATTAGCAAATTTCCAATACCGGGGAATTTTGGGCCATTAGCGATATTTTGGAAAAAATTTTTAAGGGTGAGCGAAAGTTGAGTGACATTTGCAAAAGAAATTTCGGTGAGTTTTTCGTTAAACCCCCACGGAGTTTGCTGAGTCAAGTTTATGAAAATATTTTTGATATTTTCTTCTACCATTATCGCCCCCTATTTCCAAATCTACATTTTCGGGTTCCCCCCAAACTTGTTTATTTGGGTTAGGGGTAAGGGGAAGCTTCTTTTTCTTTGAAAAAAAAAACGCATTAAGAAATCTTTTGATTTACGGACGCCTTTACTCATATTATCATTTACTAGATGTTTCTTATTTTTCAGTCCCCCCAATCAATATATTTTTAGAGGTTTTTTTTACTTTAAAAAACGTTTTTAAAAAGGACCTTTTGGGGTTTTTGATTTGGATTTTTAAAGCAAATTTTTTTTTCCCAAAACTTGCGTTTTTAAAAAATTAAATTTAATCCTTTAAAAGCTATTTTTTAAAGTCTTTGGGAATCTCTTATCGCAGTCCGCTTAATCGCTCGGAAAAACTTTAACGCTGGGAAAAACCTACTGCTGAGGTTTTGTGAATCAAATAGGGGGTTGAATTAGTCACCCAAAAAAGGTTTAGTTTTTGTTATGCAAACGTTTCTTCCCGGGGGAAAACATTTTTTCCAACAACCGTTTGGGAGTTTATTTGCAAAAAAATTAAACATTTTTTCGGCTTTTTAAAACCATTTAGTAGGTCAATCCAATCAATTTGGGTTTTTATCCCCCATTTTGCCCCCCCTTTTTCCTGAATCCCCCTTTAATTAAAATTTGGGAAATAATAACAGATTTTCTTTTGAGTCTACATTGAAATTTTATGCCGCATTTGTTTCCCCACCCGCTGTTTGAAAAAGGGCCCACCAAATGCGAATAATCAATGAGATCGATGGTCGGAAAGGAAAACAAACTAAGATACTATTACCCCTTGTGGGGGTTAAACGGTCCCCCCTGATTTAAATATAATTCGTTTTTACCATTCAAGCAATCCCCCAAAAATTCTCTATCAGCAAAATTTATTTTTTCCTTTTTATGCGAGGGGGAAGGTTGAAATCTCCCCCTAAAATTGTGGAGGAGGAGGAGGAGGGGGAGGAGGAGGAGGGGGAGGAGGAGGAGGGAGGAGGAGGAGGGGGAATAAAAAGGGAAAACCAAACAGAAACCCAGACCGATAGGCCCTTTAAAAAGGAAGCTGTTTGCTTTAACTACACACACTAACTAGAAAAAAAAAGAGAGAAAGGATGGGAAAAGTAAAAGGCTCCCCCCAAACCCCCCCAACCCCCTCCAGCCGAAGCGGGCCCCGGGAAAAAAAAGAAGTGAAAACCTTTCAATTTAAAAAAAAACTGCGGGAATTTGTGAGGAAAGTTGAAAGTGTAATTTTGGGAAAACTATTTACTAGTTTGTGGGGGTGGGTTTTTAGTGTTTTGATAGAATAGGTCAGGGTTTGTGGGTTTTGTAATGGGGGTGAACACAGTGTGGGGTTAAAAGGGGTGGTGGGGGCCGCCTTCCCTGGCCCCTTTTTGGGAGGCAGAAGTAAATCGGGCCCCCCAGCTCCTTTCAACCCAAATGCGGATTGGTCCCTTTCCATTTTGGGACGCCGTAACTTCAATGCTTTTTTCCCCCGGGGGGGGGGCCATTTGACCCCGGGTCCCAAAAACCCCATGGGGTCAAAAAGTCAGGACCCTAAATGAACCAAAAACCCCTTTACGGGTCGAGAGTTAGTGGAAAACCGTTAACTCGGGGCTATCTGTGTGTTTTATGAGGTCTAATTAGTGTTGATGTAGGCTCATTTTGGAAGTTCATGGTTGGGGCGGCCCCGCCTTTCCTGGGCGCTTTCTTGGGAGGCAGCAGTCAACAAAGGGCCCCCGCTCCTTTCAAACCCCTGCAGTAGTGCACTTTTCCAAAATGGACGCCGTCACTTTTAAGCCCCCTGCAGCCCCCGACCCCCCTGGGATATAAATCCCCATGGTGGTTTAATAAAATGACAGGGCCCCTTTCGGGAACCCAACCCGGCACAGGGGCCCAAAAATTTGAGTAAAGGGCCGTTTACTCGGGGGGGGTCTGAGACGTGGGGGAGGGGGTTGGGGTAGACGCGAAATTTGCAACCCTTTTGCAAAGGGGAGGGAAGGTCAGAGGCCCGCGAAAATAAATTTGTTTTTTCCGAGATAAAACAGTGCCCAAACCCGGGGATTTGATAGAAATATTTATCGAGGCGGGTTTTTTAAAGATTTTATTGTTTATTTGAGTTTTCTATGGGCTGACGGCCCGCCCCCTTCCCCTTTGTTACAACACGGTTTTTGAAGAAGTACTTTGCTTCGTTCGTTTCAAAACCCTTTTCCCCGCTTATTTTTAAATTTCCCTTGTTTTAGTTTTATCTTGAAAGGGGTAGGTGAAAAGATTTTTTTGGGGGGCTACGCGTAAATCCATTGAAAAATTTTTAAAAACTTCGATGGGGGTCACCTTTATCCCCCTTTGTTTTGTTAGTGGGAATAAGTTTAAATTCTTTGAGCCCATTTTTGTACGATTTATTTTGCAATTTTTGGGTTTATTTTTTGGTTTTTCTGCGCTGTATTTTTTTTAGTTTAAACTAGGGCCTTTTTATAATAAAGTGAACCCGAACTGCCCCACGTATTTCTAGATGGGGGGGGAAAAGCTTTTAAAAAGAGTGAGCATAAAATTTTTCAGTTTTAAACTGAAAATTCTTCCCAAAAAAGCCAAACCCAAATTTTTTTGCAGTTTTTAATACACCCTAATTTAAATTTTGGGTTTTTCGGTTTTAGATCTTTCGGGGATTATAAAGCCCTAAATCTTTTCTTTTTCAACACTCTTTATCAACTTTTTTTTTAGGAGGAGGAGGGGGAGGGGGGAGGAGGGGGAGGAGGGGAGGGGAGGAAAGGGGGAGGGGGAGGAGGAGGAGGGGAGGAGGGGGGAATACCCTTTGGATAAAATTTTGAATAAAAAAGATACCAGGAGAACCCATTGGTTTATAACGGGTTATCTGCTGAACTAAAATACTAACTTTTTCCCAAAAATACATGTATGAGAAAAATTTGGAAAAAGGGTACCAGTCCCCAAAGAAAAATAGGAAAAATGGGGGGTGTTGTAGTGAAGAATTATAGGATATGAAGTATGCTAACTACAACTACCATACCACTAAAAAAACGAAACCCGGGGGACTAGAATAAGTTGCAGGGCAATTAAAAAACCCCTTACTTAAAAAGTTTCCCCGTCAAGTTTTGGGTTTTTGAAAATGAAGTTAATGTGTGGCTTCGACAACATTTGCGGTAATTTGTTTCCCCTCGTCAAAAACTCTTAAAATTGAAATATTTTTACGGAGATCTGGATGAAAAAAGTCGACCATTCCCGTTTTTAAAAAAATTTATTTTTTTGCTGTCACGTGAGGGGAAAGCTTTGAATAGGTTTGGGGGAAAGGGGGGAAGAGGAGGAGGAGGAGGAGGAGGAGGAGAAAGGGGGAGGAGGAGGAGGAGGAGGAAAAAGGGGAAGGGAAAGGGGACGAGGAGAAGGAGGGGAAAAAGAGTGGGGAAGTTAGTTTTTTGGTTTAGTTTAATTTTCCCCCGAGAATGGGCAGAAAAAAGTTTCTAATTATTGGGGGGTTGTTAGGGTTCCCGCCCGGTGGATATTGGGGTTTAAAAAATTTTCACGTCGCAGGGGAAACTTATTTTTCCCTTTGAAAGCTAAGAATAAGAGCTTGGGAAAAAGGGGAAACACCCTCGGGAAAAATGTGAAGTTCTTTTCTTTTGAGGTTTTTATTTCAAAACGAACGTGAAATAGGGGCCAATAATTTTTATTTTAAATCATATTTTAAACCTTTTCTACTCTCTATTCCCCTTTTCTCTCTTTTTTCCCCTCTCCCCTCTCTCTCTCTCTTTTCTCTCTCTCTTTTTCTCTCTCTCTTCTCTCTCTTTTTCTCTCTCTCTCTCCTTTTCTCTTCCTCCTCTTCCTCTTCTTCTCTCTCTCTCCCCTCTCTCTCTCTCTCTCTCTCAGGAAAAAAACCCCACAAAAATAAATTTAAAAAAACCCCAGGGGAAAGGTTAAGGAATAGTAGGAAGAAAAAAACGGGGGGCCCAATGAGGGGGAAAAGGGGGATGGGGGGGGAAAGGAAAAAGCCCTTTTTGGGCCCCTTAGAGCCCCCATTTAAAATCTTCCCAAAAACCCAAACCCCTTCCGGGCCCCCA